>CAJNDS010002135.1:935000-1125000 GCA_905221605.1 Symbiodinium natans | reverse complement strand
CATTGTGTCGCGGGCATTGCGCAAGATTTCGCGGCAATTGTTTGTGCAAATTTTGGGCCTGCTGGGCCGTGGGCTTCAGGGCTTAGGCCCTGTTTCGGGTCTTGCTGGGCCTTGTGGGACGCAAAGGGAGGGTAGGTGTGTCTCTGTCGCTTGACAAGCTCCTTGACAGGTGAATGCTTTGTCTTGAGAAGCCGGCACTAAGCTCTAAACCCTCGATTTTATGGCTTCTCTGGCGTGGCGTGGGGCAAGGATCAGACAGCCCCTAAACCCTAAACCGCCAAAACCCCCATAACTCCGAACTCCAAAGCGCTGAACACTAACTCCGAAAAAGTCCTAAACAGTCAACCCCAACCCCTAAAACCTTCCTAAAAGCCCTGAACCACAAAGCCGCATTCCTGCCAAGTAGCAATGAGCACTCTTTCCCTTCGGCAGCAGGAGCTAAGCTGCTTTGATCCACGGGAACAGCCGGCAACTAAAGCAAGCAACCTGGTACCGGCACCCGATATGGGGTCTGGAGGTAGTGGTTGATAGAGTTCAGGGTTCAGGGTTCAGGGTTCAGGGTTTAGGGTTTAGGGCTTAGGGCTTAGGGTGCAGCGTTTCGGGTCTAAGGCTCAGGTTGAGGGTTCACGGTGTTAGGGTCTGTCAGGTTTAGGGTTCAGGGTTGGGAGGTTGCCTCTTGTACTAACAGTCCTTAACAGGGATTCTAATGGGGGGGGGGGGGGGGGTACCATAATCCTATTAAGGACTGTTAGTAGAAGGGAGAACATCCCAACCCTGAACCTGGAACCCTAAACCCTAAATAAACCCTAAACTTTAAACCCAAAACCCTAAACCGTTCAGGGCTTGAAGGGCTTCGCACATGCTCTAGCCCTTGACCCTGCAGGCCTACATAGCCCTGGAAGAGCTCGTGCAGGAAGTCTGCTTCTAGGACTTGAGGTTAAACCTGAACCCTAAACCCTAAACCCTAAACCCTAAACCCTAAACCCTAAACCCTAAACCCTAAACCCTAAACCCTAAACCCTAAACCCTAAACCCTAAACCCTACTGGCTTAAAATGTAAAAACTTAACAATCTCCATCACTGGGAAGTGACACTTCTACCTGATCAATCAATCTGCCAAAGCCCGGCTGCTGGCCCCTAAACCTTAAACTGGGGAGTTTTGTGGCTTAGGGTTTAGGGTTTAGGGTTTCGGGCTTAGGGTTTAGGGTTTAGGGTTTCGGGCTTAGGGTTTGGGGTTTAGGGTTTCGGGCTTAGGGTTTAGGGCTTATTTGGTTCAAGGCTTGCGGCTCAGGGTTTAGGGTTTAGGGTCTAGGGTTTGGGCTTTGGGGTTTTGGGTTTAGGGTTTGGGGTTTGGGGTTTAGGGTTTGGGGTTTAGGGCGGAGTGGTCTTGTTTGACAAGGCCGCACGGCAAAAGGTCAGAGCTCCCTTCGACGGAGACGGACAGCTTCGCGCTGCACCTGGTGGCTCTCCACTAGGGGCAGAACAAGCTGGAGCCCTAAACCCTAAACCCCAAACCCTAAACCCTCAACGAACAAGTACGGACCTAAGTGACTCAACAAATTGCAGCAAGAAGCTCAACCAGAGGCTGAAAGAAGGCACGGGACGAACTACGGATGGTATTCCCTTAGGATCCCTTTGTAATTATACTATAAACCGTTTAGAAGCCCCCCCCCCCTCCAAAACCCCAAACCCCAAGCCCCAAAGCCTGAACCCCAAAAACCCTATTAAGACTGAAGAAGGCACTAAGGCTACCGATGATGTGTCGTTGATCACGGAAGTCCGGTTGGCGTCTGCCGTCTTCGTTGCGTACCTTGGATCGTTTTCGCAGGGTCATGTAGCATGGGGTGTAGGGTTTGAGGGTTAGGGTTGAGGGTTCAGGGTTCAGGGATTAGGGTTTAGGGGGCTCATTTCTTCGATTTGAGTGGGCGTGTTGGTTAGGGAGTCTCAGAGGAGAATACATGGGAGGTTACGAAAATGGCGAGCCTCTCCTGTAGACCCCAAATAGTAGCTTTCTTGTGAGGAACCCGAAACCCTAAACCCTAAACCCCAAAACGGGAACTCTTCGCGGGAGCAAGGGTCCTGTCCACATGCGGGAAGGGCCCGGGGGGAATCGGCTTTCCCAAGAACTCGCAGAGTGGACCCCAACCTTGGCTGGGTTGGAGGGCTTTTTGGGCTCTTGGAGTTTAAGGGTAAGCTTTAGGTTTTGGGCCTTTTTGGGTTTAGGGCTTAGGGCTTAGGGCTTAGGCCTTAGGGTTTAGGGTTTAGGGTTTAGGGTTTAGGGTTTAGGGAATCCCAACGACGCATCCCTGGAAGCGGTTTCTAGAGACCCGGCAGCGAACTCCACGAAGAATCCTGGAATCCTGCGGTGCCCCCTAAACCCTGAGCCCTAAGCCCTAAGCCCTCAGCCCTAAACCCTAAACCCTAAACCCTAGACCCTAGACCCTAGACCCTAAACCCCATACCCTACGAAGCCCTCAGCACAAAGCCCTAAGCCCTAAGTTCCAAGCATGGGCATGTATGGTGCAGCGTCGCTGCCCCCCCCCCCCCCCCCCCCCCCCCCCCCCCCCCCCCCCCCCCCCCCCCCCCCCCCCCCCCCCCCCCCCCCCCCCCCCCCAAATTCTTTCCCTGCCCCGCCCCGCTGTGGGGTGGTGTGGTTGGGGTTTGGGTTCAGGGTTTAGGGCCCCGCCCCCCCCTGTGGTTTGGGCCGAGCGCAACATCAGTCTCGGAGATTAAGGTTACTGGGCGGGCCGTTAAACGGGTTTAGGGCTTAGGGTTTAGGATTTAGGGTTTAAGATTTAGGGTTTAGGGTAGCCCAAACGAAGGAGATGTAACGTATCCCAAAAACCATCCTAGGTGAAGCGGTTTAGGGCTTATAGGGTTTAGGATTTAGGGTTTAGGATTTAGGGTAGCCCAAACGAAGGAGATGCAACGTATCCCAAAAGCCATCCTAGGTGAAGCGTGGAGGGTTTTGGGGCGTCACCCTAAACCCGTGGACGCCGGCAAGCAGCCGTCGGACAGATTCAAGATGAGCAGTTGCCCCTCGGTTGGCCACTGAAATAATCTCTGAAAGATATGGGGGTTTACGATATTAGGGGTCCTTATGATGAGCGAACGAACCCTACTATTTGGGGGGTGTTAGTTGCCCCCATGAGAAATACAGGAAAATGAAGAATTCCAAGATCCTACCGAGGCTCCTTGGGAATCGTGCGGATCACCCTATCCTGATGTTGACGGAAGGAATCCAGGCATCTGTCCCGGACGTCTTTGTGGTGGCGCAGGTGGGGGTCGTCAAAGCGGCACCCCCAGAAATGGGCCGCCGTGCACATCCAATGAGACTCTGTGGAGCCCCACTCCTCCACTGGATTATATCCATTCATCCTTGGATGTCCGGTCGGGGCTTCAAAATCAGGTGCAGCGCGAACCTTCTCAACGAGTGTCAGTGTCAGCGTCAGCGTCAGCGTCTTCGTCGTCGTCGTCGTCGTCGTCGTCGTCGTCGTGGTGGTCGTCGTCGTGGTCGTGGTCGTCGTCGTGGTCGTCGTGGTCGTTGTGGTTGTTGTCGTCGGCGTCATCGTCGTTGGTATTGTCGTCGTCGTTGGCTGTGGTGGTTGTAAAACATGGGTGAAAGAAAACTCATGATGTAAGGTCGGCAAAAAGGCAACAACATAACTTTGCATTTTGGAATGTAAACGAATATGGTATACAACACAGTACAATACAGTATCATCGAACACAGCACATAGAATGCATCATGTGAGTAGCGGTCCAAACCTCTACAAGGTGGGGCCCCCTAGTTATAAGTAGAGTTATAAGAGCCCTAAATTGGGTTATAAGGATCCTAAATTAGGTTATAAGTCCCTTAACTACAGTTAGTACAGTAAGGGGGCCCCACCCTGTAGTACTGTACGTCCTGACTGGCGCGTGGAATAGGGTCGGCCCCCTATCGGTTATGCAGGAATTTCAAGATTGAGGGTATCGCTTTTTGGGGGGGGGGGGGGGGGGGGGGGCCTATCGCTTTCCGAGGTTTTAGGCATGAACGTGGATTTCTATCTCCGCCACAAGAAACCTCCTGCAACGTAATAAAAGTGGTCGCTCGTATGGGAGCTGGGTATCGGTTTAGGGGCGGCCCCTATCCTAGTTTGTTACATCAACTCCTCCCTGGACCTTAAGATGCATTGTATTTGGTGGGACCCAACACGTACTGTCCTCTGATCGCCTTCTCGAAGAAGCAAACCAGCATCACTATGTCTAGTACAGAGAGCGTATCTGCTAATCACGGTGTTCGAGCACAAGGTCGCCCCACGTTGTAAGCTTCTACTTCCATAGGGACTGCCTAAACCTTTAGCATATAGGGTTTAAACCCTATAGGGCTAAGCCCGTGAGGGTTTTAGAGATAAACCCTGCAAAAAAGTCTAAACATTTAAACCCTACATGCTTTAATGGTTTACAAACCTAAGGCCTGGGCATGTATACGTTCAAGGGTTAAAACCTTTGAGCCTTTTGGGGCCCTGTTGGGTTTTAGGGTTCAGACCCCCAAAGGTTTAGGGTTAAGGTTTAAATGCCTCAACCTTAAACCCTAAGGTTTGGACTCTATGGGCTTAGGTTTTAATGCCTATACATCTTAAACCCTAAACCTTTAAACATTAAACCTATAGGGTTCAAAGTTTAAAGGTTTAAGTTTAATTGCCGACCTATGTGTAAATGCCTAAATCTTACACCCTAAACCTTTAAACCTGAAGCATCTAGGGTCTAAAAGTTAAGGGTTTGGGTTTAATTGCTTATCCCGAAATTGTTTCGGGGCTTCTCTTTGAAACCCTAAACCCTTAAACGAATAGGTTTAAAGAATGAGCCAGAAGTGGAGCGCAGGGAAGGGGAGGGCTGGCGGGTGTTTAGGGGTCCTGGCTATGTGGAAGACCCCTGGTACCCTCCCCTTCCCGCCCCCTGTTGCAAATTTAATGCTTGTAAGCAATGAGTGAGTGACTCGGTGGTCGAGTGAGTGTGGGTTGATGCGTCAGCGGGTCAGTGAATTTGTGGTGCTGTAAATGAGCCAGTGAATCCTAGAGCCAGAGTATGGAAAGGAAATGCGTCCGCGACTCCCAGATTTTAGTACGGAGTGTTGAAGATGGTGGGCTTAGGGTTTTTTTTGCATTTAAGCTTGCATTTAAAAGCTTAAGTTGCATGCAGACCAGCCCCAGGAACCAAGAACCAAGATGCCCAGGACTCTTGATTCTTGGTTCTTAAGAATCAAGAGTCCTGGGCATCTTGGTCCTTGGCTCCTGGGGCTGGCCTGCATTTAACTTAAAACTTTTAAATGCGGTTTTAAATGCAGCCAGGCCCCAGGAACGAAGATTCCAAAATCAAGAGTCCTGAGCATCTTGGCTCTTGGTTCTTGGTTCCTGGGGGTGGTCTGCATTTAACGCAAATTTTTAAATGCGGTTTAAATTCACGCGGCAAGTAAATAAAGGTAGTGGTGTCGTGTGTCGTTTATTATCATGTGTTTGGCTATTAAGACATAGAAAACGTACAGTAGCACATCAACAACACAGCAACGACACATCAGCAGAGGGAAAAAGGGGAAAACAGGTGGATCTTTGGGGGGGGGGGGGGGGACTATATATATATATATATATATGTATATATATATATATGATATATATATATATGATATATGCGAAATTGTAGGAAACTTCTTTTTGCTGGTGGTCGGCTTTGGGCCTTTACGGTTCTCCAGCTTCCGGTCCCCAGCTTCTTGGTTTGGCGCGCTTCTTTTTAGAGGGTTTAGGGTTTAGGGTTTAGGGATTATTCTCCTCTCTTTATAAATAATGTTTTCTCCTATCATATGATATGTTCGATTCAGATGTTCTTTGAATTTTCGTGGCCATGATCTACTAAACTTATGTTGTACTTCATGTTGCATGTTTTACATCATGCGTCAAATTTTGGATATATCATATATGTTATAATGGTTCAGATTGATACGCCGTTAACACAGCCGAGTGACGGGTGCCCCAGAGGTCGTGGGAAGAAGTCTGCGCGTGTTCGCTCAGATAGCCGCTCACCCTGCTTTCCCCGCAGGCTCGACAGTCCTAGTTGAAGGGCAAAGGGTTTAGGGTTTAGGGTTTGGGGGTTTCAGATTCTGGGCGAAATTCATGAAGGGGCTGGGACTCCTCATTAGATATCAGTGAAAAGTAGAACAATATCTAAACCAGGATGCTGTGTGTCACGTCCGTCTCATGGCCCGGATAATACTTGTGCCTTTGGTAAACCTGGCGGTTCTCAGAGTCTCGGTCGCGCTCTTGGTATGCGTAGAACTCCAGGTACTGGTCATACCATGAATCTGGGTCAGCAACTGTGTACACGAACTTGGCGTCAGGAATCGCCTGCAGAACCTCATCATAGAGCAGATGGAAAGGCTCGTCCATAGCTGCTTCGAAGCCTGTCAGGTTGTCAAATGGCGGCCGCGTGCCATTGGCAAACAGATAATCGCACCAAGGCCATCGCAGTTGCGTGTAGTAACCACTCCAAAGGGCATTCAGACCCAGCTGCTTCAGTGCCTCAAACATACTTTGGGTGCCGCTACGCGGCGCCCCCACATCAAGAACGAACTCAGAGAGGCAAACGTGGAAAGCGGCAAGCAGGCACACCTTGCTGATCATGGTGTGCACGTAGGAAGCCACTGCCCGGATCTATGGAAACGGAGGGAAATGCCCTGTGGGTTTGCAGGGCAGCCTGTAAGCCCCAAGGCGACGGCACACACCTATCACGTGCAGCCCCGCCCGAAGCCCTAAGCCCTAAGCCCTAAGCCCTAAGCCCTAAACCCTAAACCCTAAACCCTAAACCTTCTGTTTATGAGACCCTCAAGAAGTCTTTGACCATTCTTTGGGTGCTGACACAATGCTCAGAGGGCTGAGAAGCGGGGGTTTAGGGTGTGCGCATGTGAATGCAGCTTAAGATTTAGGGTGTAGGGTTTAGGGTTTAGGGTTTAGGGTTTAGGGTTTTAGGGTTTTAGGGTTTAGGGTTTAGGGTTTAGGGTTTAGGGTTTAGGGTTTAGGGTTTAGGGTTTAGGGTTTAGGGTTTACGGGTTAGGGTTTAGGGTTTAGGGTTTAGGGTTTAGGGTTTAGGGTTTAGGGTTTAGGGTTTAGGGTTTAGGGTTTAGGGTTTAGGGTTTAGGGTTTAGGCTGGCCGAAAGAACAAGCCCTTTTGATCTCTCGTGTCAATATACACAGAGAATACACAAGAGTACAGTAACTATCTAGTGCATACGTAAAGATGTATTGATGCAGATGTACGTGTGTGTGCGCGGTTCTGTGTCCCGGGTCGGTACCCCCCTGCCCCCACCGCCCCAATAGAACTCAAACTGGGCACGCCTAGACTCTAAAACCCTAAACCTGAAACCCTAACTTTAGTGCAGGGCATGTGTATGTTGCTAGGCATGTGAATGCCTTGCATTTAACTGCACAATGAAACCCTAAACCCTAAACCCTAAAGCCTAAACCCTAAACCCTAAACCCTCGATCCTCAAACCTCCTTCAATGAAAGGCGGTTCACACTTAAGTTCGCGAAGGCCAACCGGCAAATTGCGGGAGGATGTTCTGGCAGGGGGTCCTACCCTCCACTTTCTTCTCCAATAGCCAAGGGGGGTTTGGGGTTTAGGGTTTAGGGCTTAGGGTTTAGGGTTCTTACTTCTCCAATGGCCAAGGAAAAAAGGTTAAACTTATTGCTCTAAACAAGGAAACCCAAGAAGCGTAAAGTTCAACTACTGGGTAAGTAAGTCCACATTGAACACAGGTTCAGGGTTTAGGGTTCAGGGTTTAGGGCTTAGGGTTTAGGGTTTAGGGCTTAGGGTTTAGGGTCTAGGGTTACCCGGCATCATGTGTTGAGTGCTTCGGTTGAGGGTCTGGTCGACCGCGGTATCTCTACAGCCAAATTTCTTCACTGCGCACACAAGGGTTTCGCATTTAGGGTTTAGGGTTTAGGGTTAGGGTTTAGGGTCAGTTTAGGGTTTGGGGTTTAGGGCTTAGGGTTTCGTATTGAGCTTTGGGGTTTAGGGTCAGTTTAGGGTTTAGGGTTTGGGGTTTAGGGTCAGTTTAGGCTTTAGGGTTTGGGGTTTAGGGAGAAGGGTTTAGGGTTCAGGGTTCGGAGCATCCTTCTCCGAAAGCCCTGAGTCAGGCCTAGGAGGGTCCCAGCAGTCGGAGGCTCCTCGAAAGTTTGGGGGGGTTTCCGGTTTTAGGGTTTAGGGTTTACGGCTTAGGGTTTCGGGATTAGGGTTCAAGGTTTCGGGTTTTGGGTTTTGGGGCTTCAGAGCTTGATGTCCATCGGATGTAGGGTTTGGGGGTATATAGGGTTTAGGGCTTCGGGTTTAGGGTCTCGGGGTGCCAGGTTTAGGGCCCCGGGGTTGGAAGCCTCAGGGCTTGAAATCTACTTTGGGGGCTTGGGCTTTCGGGGTTTCGGGGGTTAAAGTTTCGGGCTTCAGTCTGTAGGGTGTAGGGTTTGGGGTGCTCGGGTCGAGGCTTTGGGGCTAGCCCTAAGCCCTAAACGCCCTAAACCCTAAACCCTAAACCCTAAACCCTAAACCCTAAACCCTAAACCCTCTTGAAGCGGGATCCTGCATCCACACACTTCAATGCCGCAAAGAAAGGACCGTCTTCACTTTACGGCCCCTCCTTCCGCAGTCCCAGCGTTCTACATGTGTGCATCCCTCTTCAAGAGGGTTTAGGGTTTAGGGTTTGGGGTTTAGGGTTTAGGGTTTAGGGTTTGGGGTTTAGGGTTTGGGGTTTAGGGTTTAGGGTTTAGGGGCCTACCAAAATCGGCGCACTGCAAGGGCGGAGGAGTCTTCTTCCTAAACCCTAAACATCTGTTACCATATAGAAAAATGTATATCTAAATATTTACATGTTTATTGATTTTTAATGTATACATTTATGTATATATATGTATATAAATATGAATATATATATATATATATATATATATACAAGTGGGTGGGCATAGGCACGGCTTTCCTGAGCATGGGCACGAGGCACAGACTTTCGTGGGCACAGGCGTTAGGCATGGCTTGCCTATGCCCACGAAAGTTTGTGCCTAACATTTGAGCCTGGCAGGCCATTTAAGCCATGGGCACGCCGTAGGCCCTAAACCCTAAACCCTAAACCCTAAACGCTAAACCCTCAACCCTCAACCCTCAACCCTAAACCCTAAACCCTAAACCCTAAACCCCTAGGCTTTCGAGCCTACTGGCCCTTTTAGCTTGCTGGGGCGTATTGAGCCTTGGCATGCTGACTTGAAAGGAAAGCTGGCTTTGAGATGTGAAGCAACAGGGTTTAGGGTTTAGGGTTTAGGGTTCCTACTGTTGCGGGACACAGTTTCTCCTTCACTTTATTGGCTGCTTGACTAGTTGCTGATTGGACTTGAGATGCTGACCCAAGCGGCGTTATTTTGGGGTTCCTACTATCATGTGGAGCCATATATCAAGGGCAGTCAGGGAACCTAACTTAGAGACAGCGAGTCGACAGTCGGTACAGGGGCAACCGAAACCCAAAGCCCTAAACCCTGAAACCCGGAAACCCTGAACCCTAACCCTAAAATTCGACAGTCTTAAGCTTATGCCGGTCCATGTTAGGGATCTGATTTTAGGGTTTAGGGTTTAGGGCTTAGGGCTTAGGGCTTGGGGCTTGGGGCTTTCGCAAGCCTCCGGCCAGCACACAGCACGGTGAGTCGGCCAGTCTTCACCTCGGCATGGGGTGGAACCCAGAGACTCCAAAACCCCTTCATTAAGGAATAGACCTTAAATAGGGTTTAGGGTTTAGGGTTTAGGTTTAGGTTCCTATTGTAATTTAAGGTATATTCCTTAATTAAGGGGTTCCCACCGGGGCTGTCTTGGTTGTAGACTTTTTTAAACGGAGCTCTTAATGGACCACATGGGTTTGGGGTCAGGGGTTTAGGGTTTAGGGTTAGGGTTTCGGGCTTAGGGTTTTGGGGTTCTTGAAGGAGGGGGATTCAAGGGGGCATGTAGTGCAAGGTTCCCGTGGTAGTATAGGGCCTTGTATAGGGGTTTAGGCTCTTCGGGTCCGAGGTTTGGGGACGGGAGTACGGTTTTGTGGCGGGACTGGGCTTTCGGGTTTGCATAGGGTTTACAGGGCTGCTTAAACCCCCAAACCCTGAACCCTTGAACACATGCAGGCGGGCGTGCGTCGCTCGTACAGGCACCTCTCGATAAACCATTCTAAGGTGTAGGGTTTTAGGGTTTAGGTTTAGGGTTTAGGGTTTAGGATTTAGGGTTTGCGGTTTAGGGGTTAGCCACTTCTTGCAGGCTAAGGTTGGCCCTCTTCCGCGATTCCCGAAGCCGTAACCCTGAACCCTGCATTTCCACACTTGGAGGTTCAGAGTACTTCGTAGCCCATATTGGTTTAGGGTTTAGGGTTTAGGGTTTAAGGTTTAGGGTTTAGGGCAACCCATTATAAGTGTAGTCATAACCCACATAGAAGCCCCTTAAGTACCCCAATGGGGTTACAATTTGGGTTACAAGTACATTCATAATCGGGTTATATACTAAGTACCATGAACCTCCAAGTATGGAGCTTCCGAAAATAGGGCTACCTTTCTGGGGCTCACATAACGGTTGCGCATCTTCCTAATTGATGATACTTTTTTGTTGAGGGGGAGGGGAGGAGGGCTATTCATATCTCATGAACGTGAACTTGACGCGTCAACTTGATCAACCCAAACCCATACGCTGGCCACCTTGTCTAGAGGGTTGGGGGCCGATGGGGTGCTGAAAGGACGCCTTCCCCACCATTCCTGTGGGTTCGGGTTTAGGGTTTAGGCGTTGGGGTGTAATTAGGGTTTAGGCCTCGGATATTCGGGTCATCGGGAGCACAAGCACCAAGGCATTCCGCGTGAACACGAAACCTGAAGACAAGCAGAGTGGTGCTCTTTGAAAACAATGCGCAGCGGATGCAACAGAGCGGTCGGAATAATTGCCAGCGGTTTTTCCTTGTGGTCCCTATGTAAATAATGCTAGAATACCCCCACCCACCCACCCACCCCCCCCCCCCAAAAAAAAAAAAAAAGACACCGATTCTAGTTGTTCAGGCCCTTTTTTCGCAGAAGTCGTCAAAGCTCGCTTCGATGGAGCCGCACAGCTCCACGCTGCACCTGGTACTTGGCCACTGGGGGGGCGGGGGGCGGCGGAGGGGGGTGGGATCTCCATCATCCCCGAATTGCCCCAGGGTTTAGGGTTTAGGGTTTAGGGAAACAACAACCACAACTGACCTTACACAAATGTAGAAACTCGGCTGGGGCTGAGCAAGGCGCCAAGGCTACGGATGTGACCTCCACCACCGACGTCTGCTTGGTTTCTGCCAAGCTCATCTGGAACCTGGGAGTGATTTCTACGAATTCCTTAAGAACCCCCCCCCAAAAAATATAAATAAATATATATATATATATATATATGTATATATATATATAGATATATGTATATATATATATATTATACAATATTCTTCCTTATAAGGGCAATGTAAGGATAAGGGGGGCTAGTAAGCAAATAGTAGTATTCGCTTCTTGGCACACAGCTTCGTTGACGAAGGGTCATGCAACAACTGCCCACGCGGTTGGGTGGCGACTTCAAAGCCGGAGGGTTTAGGGTTTAGGGTTTAGGGTTTAGGGTTTAGGGTTTAGGGTTTAGGGTTTAGGGTTTAGGGTTTAGGGTTTAGGGTTTAGGGTTTAGGGTTTAGGGTTTAGGGCTTACGGTCTGAAAAAGGGGTACCAGTACCCTTGGAGGGCGGGGGATGCCTTCTTGGGATTTCTTGGGCTCTAAAAGGGCAACCCCCCCCACCTTCCCGTTTGGAAACTGTGCAGCGAGCCCAGACAGGGCCTGAAAACTCAAGGGCGCGGTTTTGGGTGTTAGGGTTTACGGTTTAAATCCTAAACCCTAAACCCTAAACCCTCAACCCTAAACCCTCAACCCTAAACCCTAAACCCTAGGGACTGGGAGGACACCCTAAACCCTAAACCCTCAACCTGAAAGGAGGGTCCGTGGCCGGGCCCTTACAGGTCGGAGGTTGGAGGAGGCCGAGGCGAGTCAAGCCTTGAAGCCTAGCCTCAGTATTTCGGGGTTCAGGGTTTAGGGTTTAGGGTTTGGGGTTTAGGTTTAGGGTTTAGGGTTTGGGGTTTGGGGTTTGGGGTTCGGGGTTTGGGGTTTGGGGTTTGGGGTTTAGGGTGTGTTTGAACCTTGGATTGCCCTAAACAATCCTGCAGTTTTGGGGTTTGGGGGTTAGGGTTTGGCCCTAAACCGACGCACCTAGACCGAGCTTTGAAGCATAAGCTCCCACTGCCCCAGACCTTCCTGAAAAGGTCATGACTAGCTACAAGCACGTTAAGAGTACTACCAGATGAACCCGAAAAGCGGTTTGGGTTTCGGGCTTACTGTAGAGTTTAGGACTTCAAACCTTCACTTTCTAAGAACAACCTGCTCATATGGTTACGCGACTTGTAGCGCAGTTGCGCACAGTTCGAAGGGCTATATCTCTACTAGACCCTAACCCTAAACCCTAAACCCAAAACCCTAAACCCTAAACCCTGAGAAAAGGAAATCCATGAAGCTGCTTAAGCTAAGTCTGTAGTTTTGATGAGGGAAGCCATCACCTTAAGGACCAATTGAATCCCCTCTTAGCGTTCACTTGGTCATTCAATTGATTCTGGGTTTAGGGTTTAGGGTTTAGGGTTTAGGGTTTAGGGTTTAGGGTTCAGGGTTTAGGGTTTAGGGTGTAGGGGTAGTTTCATGGTCCCTGAGTATGGACCCTGGAAGAGGGTACCCCATATATGGTTCCGTGTCCCGTGTCGGTACCCCCCCCCCCCCTCATAGTATCCCCCCCCCACCACCCCCCCTCAGCCGTAAACCCTAATCCCTAAACCCTAAACCCTAAACCCTAAACCCCTAAACCCCTAAACCCCTAAACCCTAAACCCTAAACCCTCAACCCAAACCCCAACCACACTACCCCACAGGGGGGCCCAAACCACAGGGGGTCGGGGCGGGGACCCTAAACCCTAAACCCTAAACCCTAAACCCTAAACCCTAAACCCTAAACCCTAAACCCTAAACCCTAAACCCTAAACCCTAAACCCAAAACCCTAAACCCTAAACCCTAAACCCTAAACCCTCAAGACAAAATAAATAGAAATTGTATGTGGTATCATTCTGAATATCCCAGGTTATTTGTCTAAACAGCTGACAAGCAGAGTTTGAGTAAACTAATCCAAAACGCTTCTGGGAGGCCGAGTTTAAGTAAATTGATTCAAAATATTACTGGGAGGCAAAATATTCAATTTACTTAAACCTGCCTCCCCTGACCTCCCCCCCCCCCCCCCCCCCCACTCAAAACCCCCTCCCGCCCTTTCGGCCCCTCTTAACCCTCTCCGCTCGGACTCAGCAAAACCTTGGTTCCACGCCACCCAAAACCTTGGTTCCACGCCACCCCCCCCAGCCCTTCCCAACACTCCCCCCACCTCGCCCTCTCCCGACCCTCCCCCCCCCTCCTCCCCCTTCCCCCTCCCCCCAATCCCCCCCGTCCCCCCCCTCCCCCTTCGGGAGCTAATTTTGAGCTCCGGGAGCTAATTTTGAGCTCTGGGTAATTTTGAGCTCCAGAATTTAACATCCTGCTTCCGCACAGGAGCCTAAAAAAACATCCCAAGAGAGCACTAAGGAGTGACTCTCTCTTTTCTCTCTCTGTTCTCTCTCTGTTCTGTAGGGTTAGAAGCGGAAAGACACATGTCAAATGGGAGTTCATTTCCCAAAAGCCACAAAACGCTCCAGACATGAAATTGTCTTCAAACACCTCTCTCGTCGGGGGAAGTTGAACGCTCGGTCCCCGAATTCAGCATGATGCTAGTTGCACACGCTGGGTCCCCGAAGAAGCAGGATGCTAGTTGAACACGCTCGGTCCCCGAAAAAGCAGGATGCCAGGATGCTAGTTGAACACGCTCGTTCCCCGAAGAAGCAGGATACTAGTTGAACACGCTCGGTCCCCGAAGAAGCAGTCTGGCTCCTGCAATCCTCTCAGCCAAGCCCCAGCAAGAAAACATGCCAACAAAAAGTCCCCTAAAAAAGAAAACAAGCCAACAAAAAGTCCCGTAGCAGGCAATCCTCTCAACCAAGCCCTAAAAGCAAAAAAGCCAACAGAACGTCCTGCAACAGATCCATGTCCTAGAAGCAGGCCAACAAAAATCCTGTAACAGATCGGCTCCTACAATCCTCTCAACCAAGCCCTAAAACGAAAACATACCAACAAAAAGTCCTTTAACAGCTCGGCCCCTGATGATTTTCAGCATTGCATTCTCAAAACCTGTATGTTGGCCTCATTCTGAATCTTCCAAAATCTTTATCTAAAGCAACTGACAGCCGACAAGCCGAATTTAAGTAAACTAATTCAAAGCGCTTTTCACTTAAACCTCTGGTCCAAAAAAGCAGCCCGCCCCCAACTGGCACGCCCCCTGCCCTCATCCGTCCTATCACCCTTCCCAGCTGACCCTCCCCCCCTGTCTTCCTGCCTTCCTTCCTAACTCCTTCCGGCCAAATTTCAACCCAGCCTGGCTCCAAATTAGGCCCCCAAACCTCAATGATTCCCCTTATACATGGAGTCACGATTACATTATCAGCACATTCTTGTTGATGTATCATTCCGAATTTACCAAATTTTCTATTCAGCTTGATATTAGGTTGAGGTACCCACATATATACATATACATATATATATACATATATATGTCATCTTTGCAGAATTATAGACAATGACCAAGCTACATTGTTTTTGACTTGCAGTGTGTTACTCCTGGGCTAAAGAGGTGAGAGCGACAAAAACCTGCTTCTAGACAAACTTCCTCCTCCACAGAGTTTTCCAGGTCCTCAGGTTGGACATGCAAGAACCGTTCACACACACAATGCAACGCATGCTCACTCTCACAGAGAAGCCAAGCCCGAGGCGCAGTGCCAACCGGACGACCTGCCTTTCTGGCGCCGTCATCCTCGTCGGCGTCACGTGTCGACAATCTGCGACTCAGCTCCTGCCAAGCAACAAAGCAGCACGTATGAGATCACTAGAACCCAAGATCTGCACT
Organism: Symbiodinium natans; assembly: GCA_905221605.1. Lineage (NCBI taxonomy): Eukaryota > Dinophyceae > Suessiales > Symbiodiniaceae > Symbiodinium > Symbiodinium natans. Next base: position 1,109,884 of record CAJNDS010002135.1, on the reverse strand, counting down.
CCTCGATGGAGTTTTGGCCCCACTTCTTCGGGCCACCGCTAGTCAAGGTCATGCGCTCGTGGACCAAGCCACAAAGCTCGTCCAGCAGCATCGTGCCCTGCCTGGGTAAAGAAAGAAATCGACAACCACCAGCCGGAAGGACAAAAGCATGCAAGAATAATGTAGGCACCAGGCATGGTCTGCCTTGCATAGAAACCAAAGATTCATTGCAAATATATTCTGAGGTATCCAAGGATTCATTGAATCCTTGTAAAATCTTAAATTCATGAAAATTTCAATTGGGCTTCTCTAGAGTTTTCAGAATTCTATCCATTATATTTTTTTGAAATATCCCATGGAAATCCTCAAAATATTTTGAAATGATTCAGAATCAAAAGAATTCTATCCATAATAAGAATTTTGTTTTTCAAATTAGATATCCCATTACCAAAAATTGCTAAGAAAAATCCCAAAATCGTTCTCCCGTCCCGTCGTATCATCTGCCGCCCACCCCCCCCCCCGCCACGCCGTCCCTAAAACCTAAAATCTAAAAACAAAACGTTTCGCTCAAAACTTTCGCACAAAACGTTTCGCTCAAAACTTTCGCACAAAACGTTTCGCTCAAAACGTTATTGGGACCCAAACCCTATACAATTTCTATAAACCCTAAACCTCAAACCCTAGTCTTAAACCCTAAACCCTAAACCCTAAACCCTAACCCCTAACCCCTAACCCCTAACCCCAAACCCCTAACCCCTAACCCCTGACCCCTAACCCCTAACCCCTAACCCTCAACCCAAACCCCAACCACACCACCCCACAGGGGGGCCATGGGGGCGGGGGGGGGGGGGGGGGTACCATGGGGTGGGGGGGGGGGGGGGGGGTGGGGGGGGGTGGGGGGGGGTGGGGGGGGGTGGTGGGGGGGGGGTGGGGGGGGGTGGGGGGGGGTGGGGGGGGGGAGCGACGCTGCACCATACAGACACCGTGTACCCCCTATGCAAATTAAGAGCCTGTACATCAAAAGCTTTTAGAGGAGGTTAGGGACTATCTTGAGAGCCCATGAAACTACCCTAGCCCTAAACACTAAACCCTAAACCCTAAACCCTAAACCCTAAACCCTAAACCCTAAACCCTAAACCCTAAACCCAGAATCAGAGGCACAAAAAGGCAAGAGGCCTGTCCACGTATGGGAAGGGAATCGGTGGAGTCGGCTTGCCCAAGAACTCCACGAGGGGGCCCCAACCTCGAAGTGATCCAGAGGTTTAGGGTTTAGGGTTTAGGGTTTAGGGTTTAGGGTTTAGGGTTTAGGGTTTAGGGTTTAGGGCTTAGGGTTTAGGGCTTAGGGTTTAGGGTGAGGACGTAGACGGCTTAGGGCTTTCCAGGATTTAGGGGTTTGGGGTTTAGGGTTTGGAGTTTAGGGCTTTAGGGTCTAGGGTTTAGGGGGTTTACACCCTACACCCTAAACCCTACACGCTTGCAGGCCAGGCAGGGAAATGGGATTATAGGGTTTGGGGTTAGGGTTTAGGGGGTGCTGCGCTGTTGGGAGAGGGGTTGGGGTTTAGGGTTTTGGGTTTAGGGTTTAGGGTTTAGGGCTTAGGGCTTAGGGCTAAGGGCTTAGGGCTTAGCCGGTTAGCCAAGTGGGCATGTGGCCAGAAGCCGCCAAGTGGCCATCAGACAAGTTGAAGATCAGGAGTTGCTCCTTTGGGATCGTGCGGATCACCTAGGTGGAGTTTTGATTGCTTTCATTAAAAGAATCTTAACTTGTTTGAAGTTTTGAATAATTTCATTTAGTCTTACTTGCTATTAGTTCAAGAAAGCGGCTGCCCCCCTTGTCTTCATGAGCTCTATGTGAGAGATCCATACCCCTAAAGCCAAGAGACAAAAAAAAAACACCAAACCCTAAACCCTAAACCCCTAAACCCTACACACTAAACCCTAAACCCAAAATTAAAAAACACTCCTAACCAGCCAGGTCGCCCTGTCCCGATGTTGGCGGAAGCCCTCGAGACATCTATTCCTTACTTTTGGAGTAGACCCTGGCAAAAAAAGTACCTAAACCCTAAACCCTAAACCCTAAAACCCTAAAACCCTAAAACCCTAAAACCCGAAAACCCTAAAACTCTAAAACCCTAAAACCCTAAAACCCTAAATCCCTAAAGTCCTAAAACCCTAAAACCCTAAAACCCTAAACCCTAAACCCTAAACAAAACCCAGATTCCGGACCTCTTCGGTGTGGCGCAACTCGGGGTCGCTGAAGCGGCAGCCCCAGAAGCGGCAGCCTGTGCCTTAACTGCTGAGTTCATAAGCCCCCCCAAAAGGATTTAGGGTTTAGGGTTTAGGGTTGAGGGTTTAGGGTTTAGGGTTCAGGGTGTAGGGTTTAGGGTTTAGGGTTTAGGGTTTGTAAGAATGTACACGTTCAGTTCTAGAGGGGATTCGAGCATCCCAGAAAGTGTAACGTGTACTTACTCGGCTACTACTATACACCCCCCCCTTAGAACCTTAACAAGAACACTATTTTTTTGAATATCCTCTTGGGTTTTGTATACACAAAAACTAATTTTAAAAACTCCCAAGGGGGATATAGACTAAGGGTGCAAATCCAATGAGACTCCTCGCTGTCCCACTCCTCGTCGGGATTGTACCCATGCAGCCTTGGATGTTCGGCTGAGGCGCCGATTCCGGATGCATGCTGCTGGCTCGTTCTCTGACTTTCTCCGCTTCCGAACCCTAAACCCTAAACCCTAAACCCTAAACCCTAAACCCTAAACCATAGTTTACTTGTCTTTCGAAGCAGACGACGCACACTCCCTGTCTTCATGAATCCCTGAACAGTACTATCGATCCATCTGGTTTAGGGAACTTCTAAAAAAAGGCAAAGCGCCCTCCAACCTAGAACTACATCAACGCTGCGTCTTGAGACCTTATACCCTTATACATCCTCAGCCTCACTCAAGCCAAGGGACGGGTGTCCCAGAGGTCGTGGAAAGAAGTCGGCGCGTGTTCGCTCAGATTGCCGCTTGCCCTGCTTTCCACGCAGGCTAGACAATCCTAGCTGAGAGCAGAAGGGAGGGGGGAGGGGCGGGGGTCAAGGAATGTATGGTTCAAAGCTTAAGGTTCAGATTCTGGGCGCCTCATCTCTAATTAGATGTCAGCGACAGAAAACTGGGACATATCCCAGACAGGTTGCTGTGTATCACGTCCGTCTCATGGCCAGGATAGTAGTTGTGCCTATCGTAAATTGTGGTGTCGGCTGATTCTACTTGATGCGCGTAGAATTCCAGGTACTGGTCATACCATGAATCTGGGTCAGCCACTGTGTACACGAACTTGGCGTCAGGAATCGCCTGCAAAACCTCATCATAGAGCAGATGGAAAGGCTCGTCCATGGCAGCCTCGAAGCCTGTCAGATTGTCGAAGGGCGGCCGCGTGCCGTTGGCAAACAGATAGTCGCACCAAGTCCATCGCAGATGCGTGTAGTAACCACTCCAAAGGGGATTCAGACCCAGCTGCTTCAGTGCCTCAAACATACTTTGAGTGCCGCTTCGTGGTGCCCCCACATCCAGAACGAACTCAGCGAGGCAAACGTGGACAGCGGCAAAGAGGCACACCTTGCTGATCATGGTGGGCACATAGGCAGCCACCGCCAGTATCTATGGAAACGGAGGGAAGCGCCCTGTGGTTTTGCAGGGCGGTCTCAAGAGAGACTGTATGAGCCGCAAGGCGACAGCACACACACGTATTCGCAGCGCCAACTGCTGCTTGTGAGACCTCGAACACCCCCTACGCACCCTTCTAAAGGTAGTTGCCTGGTCCCTTTTAAAAAGGGTATACCCTTGTATACCTTATACAAATTAAGGCCCGTTACATCAGAACCCTTTAATGGAGGTTAGGGACCATATTCAGGACGGGGACTAGCCTTGACAGGCTCTCCAATTTCTTGAGGTTAACGCAGAGTTCTGATTAGCAACAGGTTGGGAAAAGTAGGGGGGGGGGGGGGTTACGGGGGCGGGAGAGGGGGGAGAGGGGGAGGGGGGCGGGGGGGGGGGGGGGAGAAGGTGCAGGGAGGAGGCTACACCTTACTTGGCTCTCCCTCTCTCTCGCCCTTTGCTCTTTCTACTTCTCCTGTTCCAGGGCTGAGTCTTTAATTTACGCTTTCAGCTTACTCAAGTACTGACGCTTGGAGGGAGGCTTTGTTTGGTTCAAATTATGTTGCTTCGGGCACATGTGCGCGAATACGAACCACGTTACGAATCGGAACCGTGCCTAAACCCTAAACCCGAAACCCCAAACCCTAAAACCCTAAACCCTAAACCCTTAATAAACAAATATAAATAAAGAAAAATATATACATATAGATATATATATGCAAATTTGTAGGAAACTTTTTTTTGCTGGCGTCGGCTTTGGGCTTTACGGTTCTCCAGCTTCCGGTTCCTAGCTTTAGGGTCTGGGAGGTAGGGTCGCTGAACGAGGTGGTGGAACCTTGGGGTTCATGACGCTAGCATCCACCAGCGCTTGTAGGGTTTAGGGTTTAGGGTTTAGGGTTTAGGGTTTAGGGTTTAGGGTTTAGGGTTCAGGCTTTAAGGAGGGTTTAGAGTCGACGTAGCTAAGGCGGGTGCAAACATCGAGAAGTGTAATTACCAAGCCTCGGGTTTCCTGTCTAGGCTTCGGAATCCCAACAACACCACCCAATGGCCCACTGACATTGGGATACACCCTCAACCCTAAACCCTAAGCCCTAAACCCTAAACCCTAAGCCTTAACCCCTACAAACATTAAACCCTAAACCCTAAACCCTAAACCCTAAACCCTAAACCCTACCCTAAACATGCGAAGCAAGGGCATGCTTCACATTAAATCAAGTTCCCAACGCTGGCAAGCAGGACCACAGTACCTGCCACGGCAAGTTCTGTCTGACACTGCTTAGACGCCTGCTGGAAGGTCCTGCACGTCTTGCTAGTAGCCCAAGGAAGGTTCGTTACGGTATATCAGTGCAAACTCTAGTTTCCCTGCTTATACCCCAAGTGATAAGTGCGCATATGAACAATCAAAATATAAATTCCTCCCTTGCATAGGATGCGACGGCGCAGAGTCGCAGAGTCCGGGGCACAGGAATCATTTTTACGCGACCCGCTGTTGGCTTCATGTGTTTTTTAGGACAGGCTTTGATTCATTTGTAATTAAGTAGTTAACATATTGTTAGCATCAACATTGTTTGCGTCGGTCTTTTCATCATAGGTGACATCAGACTTTGTTTCACCAGCAACTTTAGCAAACACAGACTGAGTACCCCAAACCCTAAACCCTAAACCCTAAACCCAAAACCCAAACCCTACACCCTAAGCCCTAAGCCCTAAACCCTAAACCCAGGAGGCTTAGGGCTCTACTGTCTCGCCGGACACGAGTTCAAGGTCTCAGGGCTTTGCGCTTAAGCTTTCAGAAGGTTCCAAGAGCCTCGCAAAAGCCCGCGGCCAGATGAACGCAGAGTTTTAGGGTCGAAGGGTTTAGGGTTTAAAAGGTTAAAGGGTTTAGGGCTTAGGGTTTAGGGCTTCGAGACCTTAACTTCCTGTTGCATCTCGAGTATGCGCCGACCGCTCACCCGCAGAAGCTGAAAAGAAACGCCCCGCATTCTTGCTTGCGCATGGCAGGGGACCGTGACACCCTAAACCCCAAACACTAAACCATAAACTGGCCCTAAACCCTAAACCCTAAACCCTGAACCCTGAACCCTGAACCCGGAGCCCGCGCACCCAGCGCCGCAGCGCTGGCACCGGAAGTCGCCAGGCGCGCCGCAGGTGGCGCAGCGCACGCCCAGGATGGCCAGGAGTTCGACCTGCGTTTTTGGGGGGGGGGGGGCCTTTTGAGGGTTTAGGGTTTAGGGTTTGGGTTTAGGGTTTAGGGCTAGGGTTTAGGGTTTAGGGTTTAGGGTTTAGGGTTTAGGGTTTAGGGTTTAGGGTTTAGGGTTTAGGGTTTAGGGTTTAGGGTTTAGGGTTTAGGGTTTAGGGTTTAGGGGGTAGGCTTGGGGTTCCGGGTTAGGGTTATGGAGTCTTTAGGGCGTGTGGGGCTTCTGGCTTCTGGTCGAGGGCTTCTGGGAAGCCATGGGGTTAAAGATCGTGCGGTCACGATTTTTCGGGGGGTGGGGGTTTGGGGTTTGGGGTTCAGGGTTTCGGGTTTAGGGTATAGGGTACAGGGTATAGGTTTAAGGGTTCGTTGGGGTGTAGGGCTTCGGGCTTAGGGTGTAGGGTTTGGGGTTTAGGGTCCTGAGTCAGGATAGGGACCCTGAACCCTCAACCCTCGAGACCCTGCGAGAGAACCTTCCTGAATGGAGAGAGGTTGGGATGTTCCCCCTTATGCTATGAACCCTAGCCCTTAACCCTAAACATCCCAAGAGAGAGGCGTAGTGGCGAGTCTGTGGGTTTAGGGTTTAGGGTTCAGAGTTTGCAGGGTGGGATGCTCCCCCTTAAACTAGCAGTCCTTAAGCGGGAGTGGAGTACTCCCTGTTACTTAAATCCCCTACCCACCCCCCCGTTTAGGGCTTAGGATGGCAAGGTTTGGGGTTTAGGGTTTAGGGTTTAGGGTTTAGGGTTTAGGGTTTAGGGTTTAGGCTTTGTGGGCGCTTTCTGTAGAACGGTCTTTGACCCCAAAAAAGCTCGAACACAAGCTTTGGACTAGATAGCATCCACGTGGAAAGGAGTTTAAACAGGGATCCTTATCCTCAAAAGCAGTGACTAAGGGCGGTACAAGAATGAAATTGTTCACGGAACCCGAAGCCCTGATCCCTAGAAAGCCCTAGGGTTTAGGGTTTGGGGTTTAGGGTTTAGGTTTTAGGGTTTAGGGTTACCAAACACAAAAACTTACACCAACAGAGAAGAATGAATTGCCCGAATCCTCAGGTACAATGCTTGAATGGTCAAAGGCGTAGTCTCTGAAAAACCTTAAACCCTAAACCCTCAACCCTAAACGCTTGAGTCCTTTGACCCGCACCTTGCGCACTTTGCGCGCTTTGGCGGCGTGAAAAGATTTGCATGCAGGTCTAGGGTATTCAGGGTTTAGGGTTTAGGGTTGAGGGTTTTTTCGCACTCATGGGTTTTGTGGGGTGGGTTGTTGGTGAAACGGGTTTAGGCTTAGGGTTTCGGAGGCTTAGCGCTTGGGGTTTGGTGGTTCCCGTCAGGAGAGGGTTGAGCAAACTTATCCTAGCAACTCCCTGAACTCTAAACCCGAAGCCCCAAACCCTACACCCTAAAGTCTGATCCCCCTAAACCTCCAAACCCCGTATCTATGCCCACACTGCAACCTTGCAGCAAAGCCACAAACCCAGATCGAAACCCTCCAAGCCCCAACCAAACACCAACTTCTGAAACCTCCAACCCTGTAAACCCTAAACCATAAACCCTAACCCCGAAACCCTCTAACCCTCTAACCCTCTAACCCTCTAACCCTCTAACCCTCTAACCCTCTAACCCTCTAACCCTCTAACCCTCTAACCCTCTAACCCTCTACCCCCCCAAAACCTACCAAGGCCTGAACCCCAAACCCACCCAACCCTACACCCGAAACAAAGTCACATGCCACTGTCACTACCCCAGGGCTCTCGTAAGGATCAGTAGCGCAAATGCCTCCTGAGCCCAAGGCAAAGACAGGGAGAGCAGCAAGTAGCTCGAAACCCTGAAGCTTAGTTGCGCAGCCAGGCAGACCGTACGGCTTTCGGAAAGACAACTTTCGCGAATAATCGGCAACCAAAATGCACTCAGGAAATGTAGCGGATTTTGGAAATGGCTGGACGAAACTATATTCGAAACAGGTGACATCTTCAGAACTGACGAGAACATCGAAACATGTCATGTCGTATCGGATTTTTCTTCTTGCCACTGATATGTTCATTACTTTTATCGTTGTTATGTGTGTTTGGTTTTCATGTTTGTCTTTCTGGGCTCGTTTGTTTGTCTGTTTGTGTCACCTTTTCGCGAAGCTCTTATTTCCCAGGTACATGTTCCAAATGCATGTTTGGCACCCCCAAACCTAAAACCCAAACCCCCAAACCCTAAACCCACACAGTTTTTGCACAATCTCAATGATTTTTGCTTTCTTCTAGTTCTACCTGGGCTTGTTGTGCGCTTCTACCCCAAAAATCGTGAATTCTGAGCCCTGAAGGACTTTTCGGGTTTAGGGTTTATCGGGTTAAGGATTGAGGGAATTGCTGGGCTGCAAAAAGGGCTCTGGGATCTGGGTTTATGCGTTTCCAGCTGAACACGTCGTGGGCTTAGGGTGCGTGTTGAAGCAAGGGCACGCCCGACAGCCAACAACATAGCCTCTGTCCAAGAAATGTTTCAACATCCTGTGCATACCCCCTCAAAAAGAAGTGGGGGGGGGGGGGGGGGATGGTAAGGGGGTATGGTAAGATCCTTCCTTACATTCTCCTCTTTTTTTTGGCTGAGGGGTATCATGGTCCCTTAGAAGGGGACCCCTTATATACTATGAGCTTAAGAACCACAAAAGAATAAAAAACACAAATCCCTAGATTACCCTTATAAGGGAGAATAGTTCGTGTTTTTTGGGGGTTCTTAAGCAATTAGTAGTTTTATACCCTGCACAACCCAAGGGCCCATATGAAGCGACAAGAGGAAGGGCCCATTAGAACCCTTTTAACCCTTGGAACCCTGACAACCCTTAGAGCCCTTTGAACCCCAAACCCTAAACCCTAAACCCTAATCCCTAAACCCTAAACCCCTTATTAAGGGCCCATGTAACTACCCTTAGAATGTCGCACCGCACCCTGCAGACCCTGTACACATTGAAGCTCCTAGGCTGGAGACACAAAGTCCAAAGAAGACTAAGAAGACCCTGGAACACTACGTCCTGCTTTCCTTTAGGCTTTAGGGTTTAGGGTTTAGGGTTTAGGGTTTGGGGATGCAAACGAACTGCATGAAGACTGACCCTAACCCTTCAAACCTCGAACCCCAAACCATAAACCCTAAACCCTAAACTGAGCTCTGGCCCTAAACCCTAAACCCTCAACCCTCAAACCCAATCTGAACTTTGGTCTAAACCCTACACCCTAAACCCTAGCCCTAAACCCTAACCCCTAAACCCTAAACCCTAAACGCCCCAGAGTCACCAGGAGCCGGCTCGGCGCTTTCGACGTCGCCTCCGTCACGTGGGAGCCGATCGCCGACCTTTGGCTTGTTGAGGGTTTCGGGTTCAGGGTTTAGGGTTTAGGGTTTCGGGTTCCAGGCTTAGGGTTTAGGATTTAGGGTTTAGCTTGCTTACGGAACCTGTACAGGTTTTTGTCCGGGTTTCTGACAAGTTTTCTTTTGCGGGTTTGACGAGTGTTGGCGTTTTTTGCCTTGGGGGTTTGTGGGCCTTTTGAGGAATGCCGGGGCCTCTTGGGTCACCCTAAACCCTAAACCCTAAACCCTAACCCCTAAGCCCTAAACCCTAAACCCTAAACCCTAACCCCTAAGCCGTAAACCCTAAGCCCTAAACCCTAAACCCTAGGGTCTTTTGGGGCTTTCGGGCCTTTTGGTGGCCTCCTGAGACCTTTGGAGGTCTTTCGCGTACTTCATCTTATTAAACTCGTCTTGTCAGCTGCTTAGACAAGCAACTTTGAAAATTCACAAGCTTACCACATAAATATCTTGCGTATCCTGGTCTTGAGGGTTTAGAGTTTATGATTTATAGTCTAGGGTGCGACTTAGCAACCAATAGTTGGGGTTTCGGGGATTACGATTTGGGGTTGAGGATAGGGAACCCTAAACCCCAAACCCCAAACCCCAAACCCCAAACCCTAAACCCTAAACCCTAAACCCCAAACGGGGGGGGGGGGGGGGGGGGGGGGGGGGGTGGGGATTACAGGTTGAAGTGCTATCCTTTGCCTCACAACCTCAGCAACTCTGAGCACCAAACATCGTCGCCACGAAGGCATCGACAACGCCCGCCATCCTGGAGATGTGCGCCCTAAACCCTAAACCCTAAACCCTAAACCCTAAATAAAGCCTAAACCAGCTGAACCCTATACCCTAAGCCCTCAACCCTAAACCCGCTGAACCCGCTGAACCCTACACCCTGGAACGAAGAACGTTGACACATGCGAGCCTGGCTACAGGACCGCCCAGTGCTTCGGACCAAGCATTTCAGGGTTTAGAGTTTGGGGTTTAGGGTTTAGGGAAGGGTTTAGGGTTTGTAAATTTCTACATATACACACTCACAAGCTATACACATTAGGGGTTAGGGTTTACAGGAGTGTTTACACGAGCTATACACATGGGGGTTTAGTGTTTGGAGTTTAGAGTGCACATACAATTATATACTCATATTATGTACACATGCACATGTGCGTTAACTAACCTGAAGCACCCAAGCTTTCACGGGTGGTGAGGAGGACTGTTGCGAAGGGTTCTAGAGCTTAGGCCTCAACCCTCAACTCTCAATCCTAAACCTAAACCTACTTGCCAATCGGCATGAAATGCTCGAGTTTCTGCAAAGACATGGCCCTTATGTCCTGAAACCCGCTGAGTTCACCCTCAACCCTAAACCCTAAAACCTTAACCCTAAAGCCTAAACCCTAAACCGGCGGGTTCCCGAAAATTCGGAGGCACTTTTGTTGTTGCGGGGGATGGGTGACCGCACGTTCTTGCATAGGGCTTGGACCGTTTAGGGCTGGAACTTGCTGTCACTTAGGTCTCAGGTTCCCCGCATGTTATTCTGACCTCGGCCTAAACCCTAAACCCTGAACTCCGGACCCCTGAATCCCTAAACCCGGACCCTAAACCCCAAACCCTAACTCCGGAACAAAGCCGGAAACTAAACCCCATGTCGTTTTTAAAGCCCCAAAACCTAAACCCTAAACCCTAAACCCTAAACCCTTCATCAGCCCCACAGCGGCCATCCTGTAGCCACTAAGGCTTCCAGATGTGCGCCCAGCCAGGAGGACGTCCTGGGGGTTGATTGGGGTTTAGGGTTTAGGGTTTAGGGTTTAGGGTTTAGTGCTTGGGGGTTTCGGAAGTTTAGGGTGTAGGGTTTAAACAGGGATGAGGGAGTTTAGGGTGTTGAGAGTTTAGTGAGATTAGGGTTGAGGGTTGAGGGTTTCGGGTTTATCCTTGGGGTGGGCTTGAGGGGCGTTCCTCGCACTGTGTGTTTACCTATGCAAGGAAGAGGTGCGATTGCCACAAACTGTGGGCACAGTGCTACCAAAGTGCAACAACCCTAAACCCCAAGCCCCAGACCCCGAACCGCAACCCCGAAACCGGCCCATAGTCCCTTCAGAACCTCAAACCCACAACGATCGGTACTGTTGCTTGAATAAAGACTATTCATAAGGGCTATGTCGTTTGTTGTTTTGGAGCGGGGGGGTTCTTAATTTCAGCAAATCGTATATAGTTCCGTATTGATGTATAGAAGCTAGCTGAGAGTGGCCTTTGCAAAAGCAGGCCGCAGAACAACAACCTGCAGGGAAAGAAGGCGTTGGGGCTCTTAAAGTAGCGCTGAGTTGCACCGCTTGAGTTTGGTCGATACGGTACGACATGCTTCTTCATGCTCATCTGCTCGCTTCGGTCATGTCCACTTTTTGATGAAGCCGCATGAAATCATTCCAGCATAGACCCCCGAAACCTTGAAGCCCTCAACCCAAAGTCCTACACCCCCTTAGCCCCAGGAGACCGAAACCAAACAGAAGACCCCAAAAGGGGTTTAGGGTTTAGGGTTTAGGGTTTAGGGTTTAGGGTTTAGGGTTTAGGGTTTAGGCTTTAATCTGCCCGCATCGTCGTTGCTCTCGAACGTTCGCCAAAACAGCGTTCATCGACACTCGCGTTAAAGAGTGGGTTCGGTATGCTAGATCCTAAGCCCAAGTGCCCTAAAATCTGGACTCAGAAGGTTTCGCTTGACCTTCAGCTCTGCGGGTGGGGTGGGGTTCTGGATTCACTGGCTGGTTCTTCGTAGGGAATGAGGGAACGAGGTGCCCAAAAATTCCCTTAACGGGTATATATAGGGCCCTACTTTCCTCGTTCCTTACTAAGAACCAGGAGGTTTCAGGGTTTGGGGTTTGGGGTTTAGCGTTTAGGGTTTGGGGTTTGGGGTTTGGGGTTTAGGATTTAGGGCAAGATTCGGCGGTCGAGAGGTTGGAGTCCGGGAGGTCTAAGTGGTATTGAGCGGCGGTGCGACCAGATCATCCTAAACACGCCATTTAGGGTTTAATTAAGGCTTAGGGTTTTATAAGGTTTAGGGTACCTAAATCTATGTTCTTCGGTGCCAATCAGCATGAAACATAATCTCCAGCAGCTTTAACATCCTGAACCCTGAATCCTAAGCTCATGGCTTAGGGGGCGAAATGAGAAAGGTTATGTCTCTGGGTTTTGTAGGGTGAAAGGCTTTTCGGACACATAGTAAGCACCTCGATCAATCCTAAACCCTAAACCCTAAACCCGAAACCAAATGCCCCGTGCCCACGCAATGCAGAGAGGGCTCATTTGTGTCCGTCACAGCCATGACGCCTGGCAGCATCGTAAGCCCACACAAATCTAACAACCCTGTAGTACCCGAAGCCCTCAATCCTGACAAGGGGCTGAGGGTTTAGGGTTTGGCCCTGAAGCCAAGGGCTGAGAACCCTTTTTAGGCCCCAGCATATGCTACATGGATCCCTTGGGTGATACAGAGATGGAGTATTCGTAAGCCTTAGCGTTTATATAAGGCCAGACTAGTCACAAACCTTGATGCGCCTGTGCGAGGTGCTCTTGCGCTTCTGTCAAGCCATACCTACGCAAAACATGTCTCTATTTACCGAAGGCCTATATAAACCATAAACAACCCGAAAACCTAAACAACCCCAAGCACCAAGCCCTAAACCCCTAAACCCTAAACCCTAAAAGCTAAGCCCTACACCCTAAACCTAAACTCTAAAGCCTGAAAGCTTCCATCAAAGCCGAGAAGCTCAAGAAGTCACGTTCTGCTGTGCCCCAGATCTGTGTTCGCCACCAGGTGGCCTCCACAAGGTGGGAGCTCGCCCGGGAAACGGTTAGGGTTTAGGGTTTAGGGTTTAGGGTTCAGGGCTTGGGAGCGATGACGGGTTGGAGTTTAGGGTTTCGGGCTTGGGGGTTATCTAGGGCTTACCTGAAGGCATTGCGATTGGATGGCTTCACCCGGTCCCATACAATGAGACCCAATGGGACAGACAAGCTTCAAAAGCATGCTTCTGAACGTGATTCTTCCAAAGCCAGCTCCATGCAGACTGGTTGCATTGGTGTCAAACTCCATGACGAAGAGGTCCTCTAAACTCGTCACCTAGGGTTATGCACCCCGAAACTAACCCTGAACCCGAAACACCTCTCAAATATCAAACCCTAAACCCTAAACTGTAAACCCGAAATCCAAACCCCAAGCTCCCACGTGCCAGAGCACCAGCAAACAGACCAAACAGACACCACAACAACATCCAAACAAGCATTGACACTTAGGGTTTAGGGTTTAGGGTTTTTGGTTTAGGGTTTAGGGTTTAGGGTTTAGGGTTTAAGGCTTCAAGGTTGGGGGGGGGGGGGGCTTGGGTTTGAGTTTAGAGTCTAAGCTACCAGGAGACAGAGTCAACACAACAGACTTGCTGTGCAGCAAGACTCTGGGACGCTGACATTGCATAAGTCATCACGGCAATGAAGAAGTTAACAAGCAAGTACACGGCACACACATTTGCACAGATGTGTGCACATGACATGCGCGTACACAAACAAGAAATACACAAGCACATCTGTCAACATATCTTGTGCGTCAATATGCGCTGCTCTTCGTTCGTCGATCGCTACGCATTTCATGCGTGCGAGCCCTCTGTCTGTGTCGACGACCTTTGGCACTGCTGATGAGCCTATAAAGGCAAAGCAGGCAAACGGTAAACTGCCCTTCTGATGGTATCTAAAAATTTAAGTTTCTGAACAAGCCGCTAACCCTAAACCCTAAACCCTACACACTAAACCTAAACCCTAAACCCAATAACCAGGATGGGCCATTAGGCCTTCTAATCCCCAAAATGAACCCTAGAAAGGGCCTTTTGAGGGATTATAGGGCATAGTAGCCCATCTTGGCTAAACCAAGCCCTAAACCCTAAACCCTAAACCCTAAACCCAATAAACTCCCATCCTGCATCCCTGGATCCTCACCGTTGTTGGCGGCTCCTCGTCCCCGGCGTTGGTGTTGCCATCCAGGGAGCCGCTGGTGAATCCTGGAGCCACATGCGGTTCAGGGGCCTAGGGTTAAACCCTAAACCCTAAACCCTAAACCCTAAACCCTAAACCCTAAACCCTAAACCCTAAACCCTAAACCCTAGGGTCTAGGGTTGACGCCAAAGTACAGGAGCCTAGGGAATGGCAAACGACACCCCCTTCTAGCACCGATGGACTCGGGTTTAGGGTTCAGGGCTTGGGGCTTAGGTAGGTTTGGGGGGGGGGGGGGGTCCGATAATACGACAAAAATTTCCGGCTTTACAAGGATTATATAGGGGAATGAGGGTAACAAAAGATAGCATTATGTTCAAACCTACGATTGTACCTTGTTCACCTCACAACAGCAGCTCGTCTGACTTGGAAAACCGAACCCGAAACCCGGAACCCTAAATCCTAAACCCTAAACCCTAAACCCTAAACCCTAAACCCTAACCCAAAACCCAAGACCCCAAACCCTAAACCCTAAACCCTAACCCTAAACCCTAAACCCTAAATTCTAGACCCCAAGCCCTACTAAACCCTAAACCCTAAACCCTAAACCCTAAAACCCTAAACCCTAAGCCCCTAAAATCCCAAACCCCCCCTCTTGCTGCCGAACTGCCACCCAAGGCCAAGCTATCACCAGTAAGCCTCAGTGATGGCTCAGAGAGTTTTGGGCAGTTGAGATTTAGGATTTCGGGTTTAGGGTATCGGGTTTAGGGTTTTGGGGTTTTGGGCTTTGGGTTTGAGGCTGAAAGAAGGACTTAGGCTCGACTGCATCCCTAAACCCGACATAGGAAATCCTGAGCCCTACCCTGAAACCCTAAACCCTAAACCCTAAACCCGAACCTCTAAACCCTAAACCCTAAACCCTAAACCCTAAACCCTAAACCTTAACCCTAAACCCTAAACCTTACAAAAATATGAACTGGGGTTGGCCCCAAAAGCCCTCTGAAGAAAGTATTCTCCTGACTCTGATCCTCATTAAAAGGCAAATGCAATAAGGGAACATATGAATATCCCAAGGGCGTACCAAGAAACCCTAAACCCTAAAACCTAAACAGGGTTTAGGGTTTAGGATTAGGGTTTGGGTTTAGGGTTTAGGGTTTAGGGTTTAGGGTTTAGGGCTTAGGGTTTGGGGTTTAGGGTTTAGGGTTTAGGGTCTAGGGTTTACGGTTTAGGGTGTAGGGTTTAGGGTATAGGGTTTAGGGTTTAACCCAAAAAAACTCGTCATGTTGAGGTCGTCCAACCATTCGTGTCTGCCTGGTCTACGCTCATGCTGGTGCAGCGTCGAGTGCGGCTTTGCCCAAATCCTGCATCTGATAAATCCTGAAAACCTAAACCCTATACCCTAACAACGAAACCCTGAAGCCTAAACCCTGTCAACTTTATGAACCCTATAAACCCTGCAATTCCTTAAGCCTATGGGGTGCAACCTTAGAGATACGAGCTATAAGCCCTGCCAGTATCTTGGAAGCCACCTAATTTGTAACAAGGGTTGGTTACTTTATGAGGGGGCTCATAACAAAAACATGGGTAAAAGGGTACAGCTGGGCTACCAGGGTATCAACCCAAAACAACCAGGCCCCCCGAACCCGGAATTTAGGGCTTAGGGTTAGGGTCTTGCAGCCACGCAGCTGGAGGCTTACGGCAAAGTCATCTGCCGCCTCGGGGCTTGCGCGATGATTGCGGGAAGGGGGGGGGAGGGGGGGTGGCTACACCCTAAACCCTAAACCCAAAACCCAAAAACCCTAATACCCAAAAAACCCAAACCCAAAAACCCAAAATCCAACAACCCAAAAAAAATCTAAACCTACATCATCGGGTTTAGCGGCTAGGGAGGTTCCTAGAGGGAGTGCGAAGTCAACCACGGATTTTGTAGGGATCGATCCTACGTCCAAAACCCATGTAAACCCCCTGGATACTAAACCCTGGAAACCCTAGTCCCTGTAAACCCTATAAACCCTACAAACGCTACAAATCCCCGAAAACCACAAAGATAAACCCCATAAACCCAAAACCCTCACCGCAACAGCCTAAACCCTAAACCCTAAACCCTAAACCCTGAACCCTGAACCCTAGACCCTAAAACCCTAAACCCTAAACCAACAGCCGGGCCACAGAGCCGCGCTGCTGCGTCCATTGCCACGCGCCCGTGCCATCAAACTCCTCGACGGATTCTGAGATATGAAGGGGGCTGAAGAGGTTTAGGGTTTAGGGTTTAGGGTTTAGGGTACAGGGTTCCCTAAGCTCTGAACCCTGAACCCTCTCTTAGAGCACAGAAGGGGTGTAGGGTCACATGAAAAGGCCACATAATGTAGATCAACACCTACATCGGATCGGTTCAGACTTCAAGGCTACGGGCGGTTTAGGACCCATAGTGTGTCTGTAAGGCACCCCTAAACCCTAAACCCTAAGCTACAAATTAAGCCCTAAACCCTAAACCCTAAACCCTGATCCCTAAACCCTCTCTTACTATGTATATTTAAACCCTAATGACCTTCGTGACCAAACGTTTTTTTTTCTGGGCCCTAAACCCTGACCCCCTTCGTGGCCAAACGGTTTTTTTTCCTGGGCTAATTTTTGGTTTTTCAGAGTTTTTCAGTGTTTTTTCAGGGTGTTTTAGGGTTCTAAACCCTCAATTCTGATGAAGGGCCGCCCTCGCGACGTTTTCACAGCCTAGTTTTGGTCAAGGGGGGGGTCGTATTTTCCAATTTTAAAGGCAAAATAATCTTCGGAGACCCCCCTTTGCCTCAAACTCCGACCCCCCCTTGAGAGAGGAAAGTTTGCCTCCAACAACACCCTGAATGAGGGGGACCCCAGGATCGGCCCGGGTCCCAGTTAAAAATGCGATTTTTCAGTACTGAATCGACGGTTCTGGGTGGTCTCTCGTTTTCTGGATTTTCGACCAAAACTAAAGGGCTTGTTGTGGGCCTTAGATTAGATTTCGGGTTTTGGGTCCGTTAGAAACTAAAATATTTTGGACCAATAGACTTTGAGCTTTAAGCCTACCGGAAAAGTATTGAGTGAATTTTATATTTTCTCAATGTTATGGGTTTCTTGGGTGGGTGGGATTTTTTTCCAATGCTTGACAAGCTGCTCGACTAGTGAATGCTCGGACTTGAGATGCTAAACCCTAAACCCTAAACCCTAAACCCTAAACCCTAAACCCTAAACCCTAAACCCACAGCCTGGAAATCTGTCTAGGAGACCCCAAGTCTCCATGAGAAACACATCCGCGAAGCCCTGGTTGCTGTTGCCATCGAGGGAGCCTCGGATGGGGGGGAAGGGATTTAGGGTTTAGGGTTTAGGGTTTAGGGTGTAGGGTTTAGGGTTTAGGGTTTAGGGCTTTAGGGTTTTGGGGTTTAGGGTTTAAAGTTTGGGGTTTGGGGTTTACAGGAGGAGGAGGAGGAGGAGGAGGAGGAGGAGGAAAGGCTTGCAGCAGTGGCTGCAGCCGGCCACCCACGTCCCCGCCCCCCCCCGCCGCCCCCCGCTTCTGAGGGCCGCAGTCTGGGAGGTGCAAGTGGTCTTCAGCGCAGGTTTAGGGTTTAGGGTTTAGGGCTTAGGGTTTAGGGTTTAGGGTTTAGGGACGCTTCCAAGATGGGGCAATTTGGGTGGAATTCGCATCTAGACCCAGGAGCAACATAGGAACAAAACGGGTGCCCTTTTCGGTTTTTAAGGGGATTAAGAGGGTCCTAGGCGTTGTGGGGTAAAGCAGTTTTTGCAAGGCAAGGGAGGGAAGCAGAGCTGCCTCGGGTAGTCAAACCTCCAAGTTCTCGACCGCCAAGCATCTTCATACTTCAGCAACTCCACTAAAGCCCGAAGCAAGTGAACCTAAACCCTAAGCCCTAAGCCCTAAACCCCAAACCCCAAACCCCAAACCCCAAACCCCAAACCTCAAACCCTAAACCCTAAACCCTAAACCCTAAACCCTAAACCCTAAACCCTAAACCCTAAACCCTAAACCCTAAACCCTAAACCCTAAACCCTAAGAAGCCTGAAGCCCTGAACCCGTTTAAACCCGGCACCCAACACCCGAATAGGCGCAAACCCCTTGAGACCGCGAGCCGCGGGTGTATCCGGCCACGTAGATGCGGCCTTTGCGGAACCCGAGCTGCGCTCCGGGATTAGGGTTTATCGGGTTAGGGTTGAGGGTTTAGGGTTTAGGGTTTAGGGTGTAGGGTTTAGGGTTTAGGGTTTAGGGTTTAGGGTTTAGGGTTTAGGGTTTAGGGTTTAGGGTTTCAGGTTTCAGGCTTTGGGGTTTAGGGTTTGTGAAGTTTAGGGCTTATGGGTTGGGGGGGTTGGAGTTTGGGGTCTGGGGGTTTTTAAGGTGTAGGCTTTAGGGTGGCTTTAGGGTTTCGGGTCTAGGGGCGCTGGAATAAGGAAGAAAGACAAAGAGAGAGGGATAGAGAGAGAGAGAGAGAGAAAAAAAAAAGAGAAAGAGATAGACAACGAGAGAGAGAGAGAGAGAGAGAGAGAGAGAGAGCGAAGGAGGGAGGAAAGCGGAGGCAAGTTTGTGAAAGCGCTAGGGCTGCCCCATAAACGCGAAAATGAAACCGTTCTTCCGAGCGGGGTGGCAGGAGCTTTTACTGATCGCATCAGAAAGAAATCGCTACGCTATGATGTTCGAAATGAACCCTTGGGAAATGAAGAGGCTGAGACGGGCAAGCTTTGTCACTGCAAGGAAGGGATAGCCAATCACATGGCCATGAGAACTCAGGATTTCTGGCAAGGCTACGCGAATCCTTCATTGTCATATTGTCAAGGCTCAAGGATTCGGCCTATTACAGCTGTGAACGACACAAAGAAGGAGATAAATACCCTTACCCTAAACCCTAAACCCTAAATCCTAAACCCTAAACCCTGAGCCCTAAACCCTAAACCCTAAGCCCAAAAGATCACAAACATGAGATGAGATAGATTTCCCGACGACGTCCCTTGCTGCGGTGAGGGAGCCTGACGTGATGAGGAGAGCCTGCCCGTGATCCTGGCAACCGGGATCTCTACAGCCGAGAAACCCCTCAACCTTAAACCCAATAAACCCAAGTTGAGGGTTCAGAGTTTAGGGTTTAGGGTTTAATTAGGGTTTAAGGTTTAGGGGTTTAGGGGGTTAGGGGTTTAGGGTTTAGAGATTTAGGGGTTTAGGGTTTTCGGGTACCTTCCGAACCGATATGGTGGTCTAGAGCTCTCAATGCCGTGGTGGGATCACGCGATCCGAAGCCCCTAATCTCTACCTGTTCCCCGGTTTAGGGTTTAGGGTTTGGGGTTTAGGGTTTAGGGCTTAGGGGAAGGGATGTCCTAAATACCAGGCTTTTCAGGGTGATTGGGGTTCAGGGTTCAGAGCATTTTTAAGACTGTCATACGATGTTTCAGGTTTACTCACGTCTGCAAGGGCCCTCTAGAAACCTTGAACCCTAAACCCTAAACCCTAAACCCCAAACCCTAAACCCTAAACCCTAAACCCTAAACCCTGAACCCTGAACCCTAAACCCTTGGGTTTATGGGGTTTAGGGTTGAGGGTTTAAAGTCACGGGACAACGGCTTCAAAGCTTTCAGAACTCGACTGCCAGAAGCCCCTGATTGCAGCAACCCCTCAGAACCCAGGGATTAGGGTTTAGGGTTTAGGGTTTAGGGTCAGGGTACTTATATCCAAGTCATAGGTGAAGTTCTAACCCACCGAGAAGCCTCTTCAGCACCATGACAGGGTTAAGCAATGTTGGTAAGTTCAGGTATGATTGGGTTCATAAGTCCCTTGAAGCTTCAAGGAGACCCTAAACTCTAAGCCCTAATCCTAAACCCTAAACCCCAAACCCCAAACCCCAAACCCCAAACCCTAAACCCTAAACCTAGTCTCTCCCCGCCCTCGGGGGTCCTCGAAGGCCGAGCCGCGCTGATGGGTCCAAAGCCAGGACCCAGCGCTGTCCATCTGCCTTCGTGCACTTGCGAAGGGTTTAGGGTTTCGGGTTTAAGGGTTTGGGGGTTGGGGGGTTTGGGGGTTTAGGGGTTTAGGGGTCTAGGGGTTTAGGGGTTTAGGGTTTAGGGGTTCGGGGGTTTGTGGGTTTGGGGGTTTAGGGGTTTAGGGGTTTGGGGGTTTGGGGGTTTAGTGGTTTGGGGGTTTGGGGGTGTGGGGGTTTAGGGGTTTAGGGGTTGGGTTTAGGGGTTCATTTGGGGGCTTAGGGTTCAGGGGTTCGGGGTTTGGGGTTTGGGGGTTTAGGTGTTTAGGGTTTGGGGTTTCGGGCAGGGGTTTAGGGGTTTAGGGGTTTTGGGGTTGAGGTGTCAGGGGTTTAGGGGCTTAGGGGTTTAGGGGTTTAGGGGTTTAGGGATTTAGGGGTTTAGGGGTTTAGGGGTTTAGGGGTTTGGTTTTGGAGTCGCGTTTTGCGTATTCCCAAAGTTAAGGACAGTTCCGATAACGGGGCATATACCAGCACCTGAAATGAGCCTAGACTACAAACTAAACCCTACACCCTGAACCCCTGAACCAAGCTCATCAAGAAAAACTGATATCCACCCAACACTGAGAAAGCTTAGGGTTTCTGGATGCTAAGATTGTTGGGAAAGCCTTCCGTCTGCACGAAGGCACGAACACTCTTTCCAGGCTGTAGGGTTTAGCTTCAAGTCCCAGCTCACACGTCAGAATCCTGAACCCCATAAGGCCCCTAAAGCTGGAAGGGTTTGGGGTTTAGGGTTTAGGGTTTAGGGTTTAGGGTTTAGGGTTTAGGGTTTAGGGTTTAGGGAGAGTCGAAAACCCGAGAGGCTCTTGGCAATCAAGGCGCATCACAAACATGTCGAGGCCCCCTGCGTTGGCATGTCCGTCGAGATCCCCGCCCTGGGCTGAAGGACTTTGGGTGGGTGTTCGTGTTGGAGGGTTTAGGGTTTAGGGCTTAGGGTTTAGGGTTTAGGGGTTTAGGGGTTTAGAGGTTTAGGGTTTAGGGCTGGGGGTTTAGGGTTTAGGCAAACCCCCTAAGCCCCCTAAAACCCCCAAACCCCGTAAAGTCCTAAGCCCTAAACCATAGGGCCTGCAGCTCAAGGTTCTCTGCTTTCTCAAAGCCCCAAAAACCCTAAACCCTACAACCCCTAAACCCTAAACCCTAAACCCTAAACCCTAAACCCTAAACCCTAAACCCTAAACCCTAAACTCTTCTTCGGGCTTTGGGATTCTGGGGTTTAGGGTTTAGGGCTAGGGTTTAGGGTCTGGGGACAGGGTTCGGCAGAGCTTTGGGCTTGCGCCTCTTCTGCTTAATGTAGGGGTCATTTAAGAAACTAACCCTAAACCCTAAACCCTAAACCCTAAACACTAAACACTTAAGCCTAAACTCAAACTGAACCCTAAACCCGAACTTACTACCTGCATTCCCTTAGGAGAAGACAAGGATCGGTGTAACCCGCGAGGACGAAGTTGTCGCCCTGGAAAGGAGCCGTTGACAAAAGGGGAAGGGTTTAGTTGCTATTTAGGGTTTAGGGTTTCGGGTTTAGGGTTCAGCTGCTATAGCACGGGTTTAGGGCTTTGGGATTTAGGGCTGAGGGCTGTGCAGGGTTTGGGGCCCCCTTGCTGTCCTACGAAACCGAAGTGAACCCAGAATATCCCCTCCACCCCTAAACCCGAAGCCCTAAACCCTAAACCCTAAACCCTAAACCCTAAACCCCAGCATTCTGTGCCCAGGGACCGCGAGCTGCAACGCCGCAGCGATATCTCCACCCCCCGACCCACGCTGGCGGGTCCAAAGCCAATCTCCTGAAGACGGGGTTTCGGTTTTAGGGTTTAGGGTTTAGGGTTGAGGGTTGAGGGTTGAGGGTTTAGGGTGTAGGGGGCTGGTGCTTCTGCATGTGCTGGTTCTGGGACTTTTCGGGTTTGGGGGTCTAGGGCTGCAGGAGCCACTGACCTGCAGAGCTTCGGTGTTGCCGGCTTCATGATGCGCACATCGACGAAGCCATCGTCTGCGAATTGCTTAAGAACCCCCCAAGAAAACTAAAAAGATTCTCCCTTGCAAGGGTACTATAGGGATTACTATGTTTGATTTTAGGAGGGGTTCTTAAGCAAATAGTAGTCGTGTAGGGAGCCGCGCACAAGCCCATCACTTCTTGCTCCTAGCTACCAGCAACGGGCCCAACAAAAGGGACGAAGCTGAGGAGAGCTGACGCCCTGGAGCTGAGAGGAGGAGTTTAGAGCTTACTGGATAGGGCCAGGGGAGTTCTTAAGGCGAATCTACAAAGCGTTGTGGAGCATGATTTTGGGACCCTCTTGCAACTCGTTTGTGGGGTGTCATGTAGGGCTCTAGAGTCACCAGCTCACACTTGCCTTCTGTCACCGCTCCAGACGGCGCGGCGCAACATCTAGCCCCCATGGTTATGCCTCCGAAGCTGAGCCGGAACAACTTTTGGCGGAAAAGTGCAGTACACCCTGTCACCCTGAAACCTAAACCCTGAATACCTTAGCAGCCTTAGCCAGCAGAGACTGCCAAGATACACTGCCCATGCTCAACCCGGAGACCCTTGACAGACTCGAACTTCAAAGCTCTGTCATACCCAGAAAGCACGAAATCCTCCCCCAGTGAACTTCATGAGAAAGATGTCAGAGTGGCCTGGGATGTGGCGGGCGATGGAAAAGGGTAAAAGTATGCTTCATAATTCTATGGGGCTTGTGACGTCGGGTTTGGAAAGTTTGCAAGAAGAACCAAAGACCCTTTGTCTTGCGCAGGCAATAAACATAAACCTTAGACTAATGTACCTTCCCCCCCCCCCCCAACCCTGCCGCACCCCCGCCCCGGGCCCGGCACCACCCCCCCCCCCCCCCCAAAAAAAAAAAAACACCCCCACCCCTCCCCCCCCCCCAAAAAAAAAAAAGCAAGATAGGTTTGGGTTTTGGGGAAAGGGGCGAAGAGGAGGCCACACCGCCGCAAGGGATCGCAGCCCTAGCCTTAGAACTTAAACTCTAGACGAACGTCCAGCCCTAAACCCGAATCTCTGTATTTCCGTCAAGACACAGGCCTATGAGGTATGCTAACTAGGCCCAGCGGTCACTTAGGAACATGAAAGGGTTCCTATAGACCCTCTCCCTCGGGGCCCACCCATCAGGGCCCACCTATCAGGGTTCCGCGTTTCGGGCTGAGGGCCCTAAACCCTAAACCCCACCCTAAACCCCACCCTAAACCCTAAACCCTCAACCCTAAACCCTAAACCCTATACTGCCAATAGCAGCTCGGCCACCGGCATTCGTATGGCCATCCAATGAGCCCCTCGTGTCACCAGCAACCTTCGCTTTGAGAGCGAGCGCTAGGGAGGTTTTTAGGGCTCAGGGATGAAGGGTTTAGGGTTTAGGGCGTTAGGGAGAAGGGTTTAGGGTTTAGGGTTTAGGGTTTAGGGTTTACGGTTTAGGGCTTAGGGAGAAGGGTTTAGGGTGGAGGGATAAAGGTTTGCAACATTGGGTGCTTTTTGGGCTTCAAAGATTGGAACAGTCCGGGTTGAGGGTTTCTATCACACCTATCGCATACGCTCGAGATAGGCCGCCACGATGTCGCCCGTGTCCGTCAGCTGCACAGCAGTTGCATGATCCTGCAGGGGACCACCCCAACCCTAAACCCCCAAACCCTACACCACCCTAAACCCTAAACCCTGAACCCAAACCCTGACCCCGACTGGCAGCCCAAGTAAAGCTGGTGTTTGGGTTAATCACAGCCTCTAGAACCTTGCCACAAGACCATTGGGGGAGTTTAGGGTTTAGAGCTCAGGCCTATTGCAGGTTTAGGGTCAATCGTGGAGGAAGCTGAACGCTCGGGGTCTCGGGCCTAGGCTTTATCAGATTTTGGGTTCGGGGCTACAGAGCCGATGTAGGCATTGTAGAGCTTAGGATGATCGTGTGCAACAACCTTGCCGAGCCCGAAAAGACACCCAAACGTTCCGAACAACTGTCAACTGCAGGAGCCTTAACTAACATGCCTTGACAAGACCCCAGAACTGGGGGCCTGAGAACCCAAAGCCCTAAACCCTAAACCTTAACCCTAACCCCTAAACCCTAAACCCTCCTAAACCCTTAACCCTAAACCCCAAACCCAACCACCGTGTCCTCGTAGAACGTCCCTCTCTGGGTCGTCCAGAGCCAGGCTCCATCGGCATTCAAGGCCCTTAGGTTTCGGCTTGAGGTCTTGCTTTTGGTAGCCCAGTAACCCATATGGGGGTTTAGGGTTTGGGGTTTAGGGTTTCGGGTTTAGGGTTTAGAGTTTAGGGGGGGGGGGGGGGGTTTCCGAAATTAGGGGTACCTTCTTGGGGTCCTTATAAGGGGATCCTGTTATTTGGTGTCTCTATTGGGGGGGGGTCCCTTCTTCTCGCAAACCCCCATCTTGTAAACGGCACCCTGTTTTGGGTTGGTTACTTTATGAGGGAGCCCAGAACCCAACAACAAAGGGGAAAGGGTACCACTGGGTTGCCAAGCTTTTGGGGGTGTCACCCCCTATACACCCTAAACCCTAAACCCTAAACCCTAGACCCCCTAAACCGGCTTAGGTTCAACGGGTCGAAGGGATTGAGGGCTTATGAGGTTTAGGATTCGGCGTCAGCGGAAATCTTTGCAGCAAAGCCCCTTGCGCACTGCCGCCAGTAAAAGCGCATTCTACAAGTTCTTTTGAGTTCTTCGGGCTTAACCCTAATCCCTAAACCCTAAACCCCAAACCCTAAACCCTAAACCCTAAACCCTAAATCCTAAATCCTAAGAAACAGGTTCATCATGCCCGGCTCGGACCTCAGTCTGACAAGGGTTTAGGGCTTAGGGTTTAGGGCATGGGGGCCCCTCCCTTACACCCCTCTTGTCCCTTGTGAGGTCAGGAAGTCGGGGAAGTGTAGGGTTTATGAATGTTTAGGGTGCCTTAGAGCCTTAGTGGCTAGGGTTTAAGGCTTACAGCACCCTAAACCCTAAGCCCTACACCCTAAAACCCCATCGTTCATGCAAGGCGTCATGACGAAGATGTCGTGGCCCCCGGACCACGGAATGCCATCTAAGGACGCCTCGGTGAATCCGACGATGATGACCTGCTGGGGTTTAGGGTTTAGGGCTTGGGGTTTAGGGATTGGGGTCTAGGGTTAGGGTTTGGGGTTTGGGGTTTGGGGTTGAGGGTTTAGGGCTTGGGGTTTAGGGTGTTCGGGGCGTGGGCTTCGGGGTGTGTGTGGACTAGCATTTAATTTGAGGGCTAAGCAATAGCCTTTTTCCCATCAGGATTCCACAATCCTAGGAAGACCTCAGACTGCAATGATGGCTTTATCACTCAAGGCACACTACAGAACCCTTTAAAGAAGGTAAGGGACCATATTACGGGACCATGCAAGAACCCTTAGTTTAATGCTAAAGCCTGCCGTGGGCCTAGGGGCCAGAAGCCCGAGCCTAGAAGAGACCATGTGCAAAAGCAAACGCCCTTAACCCTAGGGTTTAGGGTTTAGGGTTTAGGGTTTAGGGTTTAGGGTTTAGGGTTTAGGGTTTAAGTCCCCGACACCCCATAACAAGGCAGCCTGCGAAAGCCGTTATGACATCATGGTGTCAATGTTCTCGGGTTGACAGATAGTACTGCTGTTCATGTAGAACACTAGTGCCGCTGCATAGCAATCATGCTGCCGACATCCCCGAATGTCTTGTCACCTCCAAAACAAAAGCAACAACCAAGACCCCAAGCCCCAAACCCCAAAATCCTAAATGGGAGTTTACGCACAAAGGGGCCCATAATTTCGTCCCCCAAATAGTAGGATCCCCCTGCAGTAAGGACCCATAGCTTGGCTACGCATAGTAGGGTAGCTCTAACCAAAATGCTTAGCTGCCTTTGTTTAGAAACCCAATCAAAACCCCAGAAAGGCTAAGGATCTAAAGTTACAGTAAAAGCACCACAAAGCATAAGGTACCCCCCTAATTTCGGAACCTCCCCATTACAAGGCCTCTCTCCACCCTGAGCGATCTCGGCCCTCCCCCCTGTCCCGGACCGACTATAGGGTTTATGGTTTAGGGTTTCGTGTAGTTTAGGGTTTAGGGTTTAGGGTTTAGGGTTTAGGGTTTAGGGTTTAGGGTTTAGGGTTTAGGGTTTAGGGTTTAGGGTTTAGGGTTTCCGGTAGGGCCTCCCCCCCTTGCCTCCCTAAACGGTGTATGGTTCGTAGACCCTGATAGGAACTATCGTCGTACAGGGGTTCATTCGGTCTCCAAGGGTGAAGGTTACTTGGGCGGTCGTTTAGGGTTTAGGGTTTAGGGTTTAGGGTTTAGGGTTTAGGGTTTAGGGTTTAGGGACATCGACTCCATGGTCTGGGTAAGGAACCAACACTCCCCCAACCCTAAACTCAAATTAGGATTAGGGTTTACCCTAAAGGGTCCATGTACGTCACTATTATATACTTGGGCCACCAACGTCCCTATGTGGCAAGCACTTTCAGGCCCAAGTTACTCCCTAGTTAGGGACAGGGACTAATCCTTCCAGGGGTAGTTTCCTCAATTAGGGTCCCTTTCTGAATACCCTAAACCCTAAACCCTAAACCCTAAACCCTAAACCCTAAACCCTAAACCCTAAAGGAGGGATCCCAACAAGTGACCCTATTTTCTGGAGATCTAGGCCTTACTGGGCTCCTGAGTCGCCACAGGACCCTAAACCCTAAACCCCAAACCCTGATTCCTAAACCCTAAACCCTAAACCCTAAACCCTAATTAAACCCTAAACCCTAAACCCTAAACCCTAAACCCTAAACCCTAAACCCGAGATCCGGACATCTCCAGAGGAGTTCACCTTGATGTCGCCTGGGCCGGGCCACGTGCGTTGAGCGAGTTCAGGGACTGGCGGGGGGGCTTTGGGCGTGTTTAGGGTTTAGGGTTCAGGGTTTAGGGTTTAGGGCTTTGGGCGCGTTTAGGGTGTTGAGCTTCGGGGTCTTTAGGGTCTTGAGGGATGAGAGGGCTCCCTTTAGCTTTAGCCCTTAACTGCCTAGGAGAGTAGGGTTCGGGATTAGGTTTGGGTTTCAGGGATTCGGGACCTTGCTGACAGGTTGCCAACACGGTCGTTGTGGATAGAGCCTCGCTGGCTTACCCAAAGCGGGTCGCCCGTGCCATTCCTCGGAACGAGGCGTAAACTCAGAGACCCCACACCCTAGACCCTAAACCCTAAACCCTAAACTCCAGGTTGGCCGCGGAAGCCATCTCTGAAAAAGATTCCGAAAACTATGATCCCTCCTACACGCAAGAATAAGGGGAAACATCAAATATCCCAAGGGCCTACCGGCAACACTTGGGTGATTACGGAACCGAACATGATGATATGAGACATCGGGCTTACATTTTCGGAACCCAAATCTCTGGATTTGGGCTGGACCGGCTATGTCTATCTTAGACTACACACAGGAGTCTACGCTCTGAACCCTGAACGCTAAACCCTAAACCCTAAAAACCTAAACCGCAACCCTAAACCTTAAAACCCTAAACCCTCAAGCGTGCTCTAAACCCCTGCCTGCAAGCAATGCTTCTAGAACTCTAAACCCAGGGTTTAGGGCTTAGGGTATAGGGTTTAGGGCTTAGGGTTTAGGGCTGTTTGTAATCCCGACCTGGACCCCCAAAGGACGATTGAACAAATCTACCCAAAACACAAAAGGGTTAGGCAAACCCTTTTGAACCTTAGATTTTGGGACTCTGCCAGCAACAAGTTTGGAGCGGTTGGTGCCTCTTCCTGCCGATAAAGATGCGCCCTACACAGTATAATGGTGTCGACAAGCTATTCTTGGTAGCCCAGCAACCGTAGTACTAGGTTTGGGGTTTAGCGTTTGGGGTTTAGGGTTTAGGGTTTAGGGTTTGAGGTTTCGGGGTGCCAATTTTGTTGTTGGTTACTTTCTGAAGGGGACGTGGAACCCCAAAACAGGGGCCGCAAAAGGGCACCAATGGGCTACCACGTATTCAACCCCCGGGTAGCCCAGCAACCATCTAGGATGGTCCTTAGAAACCATCTGAAAAATGTTCCTGAATATGATCCCTTTAAACCCAATAAAGGAAAATACAAAATGTCCCAAGGGCCTACCTAGCCATACTTTGATAAGGGCACCCTTTTGGGGGGTTGGTTATTTATAAGGGAACCTTGAACCCCCAAAAGAAGGGAAAAGGGTACTACTGCGCTACCAAGTTTTCAACCCCCAAAGCCCTGCATAGCATTTTGTGGCCCAGGGGCAGCTTCACTACCTCGGTACATTGGGGGTTGTTCGGGTTCTGGGTTTAGGGTTTAGGGTTTAAGGTGTCGGGCCAGGGTTTAGGGTTTAGGGTTTATAAGGTTTAGGGTTTAGGGCTTAGGGCTTAGGGTTTAGGGTTTAGGGATTGGGCTAAGTAACCCGCACAACGAACCCTGATCCCGTGCAACCGCACGAACTCAATAGGAACACGAATTGGCTTAAACATACCCTTGGATTCATAAACTCTAGTTGGCACGATATGCGACGCATCACGCAACGAAACCTGGACCCTACACCCTGAACTCTAATATACCCTACACCCTAAACCCTAAACCGAAACTGCGAGAGCCCAAGAAAAAAGAGCCTTCCAAGCCCTTGGAAGAAGACACTAGGGGCGATGGTCAGTCTTCCAGTGTTCATACTGCCGAATAGGGTTTAGGGTTTCGGTTCTCGGTTCGCAGAAGAAGCTTGAAAAACGGTTTAGGCCCCATCCTGCGAGCGAGTCCGACATCGACCGGAATTGGAGAAAGGGCAGCGCCAACAGCTGCTTTCAAGCCACAACAAAAATGTTTGGGGTTTAGGGTTTAGGGTTTAGGGTGCATGCCCTCACGACCCACGAGGGTGATCAGTGCCACCTTTAACATTCAGATATTCTGCCAGCTACCTCTGTAAGTTTCCTTGCTTGCAAACCGAAGCTATACGTGACTCCACGCTGCTGGTGTTGCGTCTCGAGTCTCAAGATGCCCGCCATATGTGACGAACCACAATGTGAGTTGTGTTCCGAATTCTGAATTTGCCAAGCTTCACAACTGTTCCCCTGAACCCTACACCCTAAACCCTAAACCCTAAGACCTAAACCCTAAGCCCTAAACCCTAAACCCTCAACTGCTGAATTCCCCCCCCCCCCCAAACGCCGTCAGGGGGGCGAAGATGTCGAAGTCGCCGAAGCGGGTTTGCTCCAGCGTGCCTTCGGTGTCCCCAGCGACGTAGATGCTGCCCGAGTGCAGCGCCTCAGTTCGCGGAAGAGAAGCACCCTGAACCCTAAACCCTATACACCCTAAACCCTACACAAAGCTCCTGGGCCTGGACGAAGTTTCTGGGCCTGGAGCCAAATTTCTTTAGGGTTTAGGGTGTAGGGTTTAGAGCTAGGGTTTAGGGCTTAGGGTTTAGAGCTAGGGTTTAGGGTTTAGGGTTTAGGGTTTAGAGCTAGGGTTAAACCCTAACCCTGGACGCTGTAAACTGACGGCTTAGAGGCTCCCAGGGGGGGGGGGGGTACTTATCAAGCGCTTCTAAAGGGCTTGGGGTTTAGGGTCTAAACCCTAGACCCTAAACCCTAAACCCTAAACCCTAAACCCTAAACCCCTGTGTGTTAAGGATAGACATGCTACAGTTTGTTCGTCATCGTGTATCAGACCACACAGGACTCATAACTTGTCAAGAAACCAATGCAGGGCCCAAAGCCCGATCCCAAACCCTAAACCCAAACCCCAAACCCTAAACCCTAAACCCCAAACCCTAAACCCTAAACCCTAAACCTCAGCTGAGAAGCGAGGCCCTGCACCGAATCCCAGTTCTTTGTGCCTCGGCTCGGCTCAAGTTGGCCCCCATAGAGTTTAGGCAATTATAGGGTTTAGGGTTTAGGGGGGGGGGGGGGGGTTTAGGGTTAGGGGTTAGGGATTAGGGGTTAGGGGTTTGGGTTTAGGGTTTAGGGTTTAGGGTTCAGCATCTCAAGTCCGAGCATTCACTAGTCAAGCAGCTTGTCAAGTGTTGGAATAAAACCCCACCCACCCAAGAAACCCATAACATTGAGAAAATACAAAAATCACTCAATACATTCCCAGTAGGCTTAAAGCTTAAGGTCCAGTTGGCTCAAAACCCGAAATCTAACTCTCAACCTACTGTGGCGGGGGGCGGGGGACCCTCAGGGCCCCAAACCCTTTGCCCCAAACCGTGCCTTTAAACCCTATGCCCCAGAGGCCCACCAGACAATATGCCGATGAGGGGCCCCCCCCCGGGTGGAAAAAAACCGTTTGCCGACGAAGGGGGTCAGGGTTTAGGGCCCCCCCGGGTGGAAAAAAACCATTTGCCCACGAAGGGGGTCAGGGTTTAGGGCCCCATCCGGGTGGAAAAAAACCATTTGCCGACGAAGGGGGTCAGGGTTTAGGGCCCCCCCTGGTTGGAAAAAAGCCATCTGCCGACGAAAGGGGGTCAGGGTTTAGGGCCCCCCCGGGTGGAAAAAAACCATTTGCCCACGAAGGGGGTCAGGGTTTAGGGCCCCCCCGGGTGGGAAAAAACCATTTGCCCACGAAGGGGGTCAGGGTTTAGGGCCCCCCCGGGTGGAAAAAAACCATTTGCCCACGAAGGGGGTCAGGGTTTAGGGCCCCCCCGGGTGGAAAAAAACCGTTTGCCCACGAAGGGGGTCTGGAAAAAAACCATTTGCCCACGAAGGGGGTCAGGGTTTAGGGCCCCCCCCGGGCGGAAAAAACCATTTGCCCACGAAGGGGGTCAGGGTTTAGGGCCCCCCCCCCGGGTGGAAAAAAACCATTTGCCCACGAAGGGGGTCTGGAAAAAAACCATTTGCCCACGAAGGGGGTCAGGGTTTAGGCCCCCCCCGGGTGGAAAAAAACCATTTGCCCACGAAGGGGGTCAGGGTTTAGGGCCCCCCCGGGTGGAAAAAAACCATTTGCCCACGAAGGGTGTCAGGGTTTAGGGCCCAAAGGCTCGGTTTTGATCAAAAATCCAGAAAACGATAGCCCACCCAGAACCGTCGATTTCAGTACTAAAAAATCGCATTTTGAACTGGGACCCGGGCCGATCCTGGGGTCCCCCTCATTTGGGGTGTTTTTGGAGGCACGGCCCAGGAAAAAAACCATTTGCCCACGAAGGGGGTCAGGGTTTAGGGCCCAGAAAAAAACCACATGCCCACGAAGGTCATTAGGGTTTAAATATACATAGTAAAAGAGGGTTTAGGGTTTGGGGGAAGTTTAGGGCGAAGGGCCTAGAGATTAGGGTTCAGGGTTCGGGTTTAACGGTCTACCAGGACTTAGGAGCTTTGGGTTGGGTTGTGAGGCTTAGGGCCAGCATTTGGGATTTAGGCTTCAGGTCTTGGGGAACCTAGAAACGTTGCAGGGTACCCACCCTAAACCCTAAACCCTAAACCCTGAACCCTAAACCCTAAACCCTAAACCCTAAACCCGAAGTTCGCTTCGGGTCCCTGCAAGGGCCTCCGTCCTTTCATAAGGGGTTCAGGGTCTAGGACTAAAGCTCTCTAAAGAGTTGAAGGGTTTAGGGTTTAGGGTTTAAGGGTTAAGGGTTAAGGGTTAAGGGTGTAGGGTTTAGGGTTTAAGGGCTTTGTCAAGGGGTTATCGGCGTTTAGGGCCTGGGTTTAGGGTTCACAGTGCTTCCTAGTAGGGTCATGATGTTCCAGCCGAAGCGGCACAGGGTTCAAGGTAGCATCACCAACCCTACGCCGGGCAAAGCGGGTACCCCAAACCCTAAACCCTACACCCTAAACCCTGAACCCTAAACCCTAAACCCTAACCCCCCCCCCCTCCCCCCCGCGTGAATCTTACTTGTCCATGCCCGATAAACCCCTGAAACCCCCAAAGCCCTAAACCCTAAGTGCAGAATTGAAAATTTTTGAGACACTAAACATCCAGCTTTTGAAGCCCTAACCTCAAACCTCAAACCTCAAACCCCAAAACCCCAAACCCTAAACCCTCACCCTAAACCCCAAACCTCACCTCATTTGAGTTGAGATGCCCAGTTGGTAGACCCAGCTGGCCAGGGCGGCGCGTGGCAGGAGCGCGAGAAGGAGTGTCCCCGGCCACCTGTCATGGGTTTAGGGTTTAGGGTTTAGGGTTTAAGGTTTAGGGTTTAGGGTTTGGGGTTTGGGGTTTGGGGTTTGGGGTTTGGAGTTTTGGGTTTAGGGTTTATAGGGTTTCAGGTTTAGGGCTGCTTCCGCTGGGTTTAGGGTCGAGTTGTTGAGCTTAGAGCTTGAAGGTTTAAGGTTTAGAGTTTAGGGTTCATACGGTTTAGGGTTTAGGTTTGAAGGTTTAGGGGCTTGAAGGTTCAAATTGTTTTAGAGTGGGCCAACGAATCTCCAAACCCTAAACCCAAAACCCTTCAAAGCCCTGCTTGTGTGCTTGGCGGGACTCTGGCGCTTACTCATACATAAACCCCAAGCCCTGAACCCTAAACCCTAAACCCTAAGCCCTAAACCCCAAACCCTAAACCCTAAGCCCTAAACCCTAAACCCTAACGCCTAACCCCTAAACCCAAACCACTCTACGCCCTATATAAGAGAGTAGGTTTGTGGAAGGCCTCATCGTGGTGCAGCTGTCTCAAGCAGGCAACGCGGGGTTTGGGGGGTTTGGGGGTTTCAGGCTTTTCGGGTTTAGAGGGTTGGGGTTCAGGCCATTCCTATACACCCTTCAAACCCTGAACGATAAACTTGCCCTAAACCCTAAACCCCAAAGCCTAAACCCTAGACCCTAAACCAAGGGTTCGGAATAGCCCACGGCCCCACCTTGTCGACAAGCGCATGGCCCCTGAAACGCAGCCAGGCCATGTAGACGACAAGGGATCTTGGGGCTGTGGGTTTAGGGTTCAGGGTTTAGGGTTTAGGGCTTTGGGTTTAGAGCTTCTAGAGCTTGGTAGGGCTTATGGTTTGGTTGGGTTTAGGGTTTAGGGCTTTACGTTTAGTGCCTAGGGCTTAGTCGGGTTTATAGGGTTCAGTTGGGCTTAGGGTTTAGGGTTTGTGTTTTAGGGGGTATTTTAAGACCCCTGAAGCAAGGGCTGAAAAGGAGGACTGGACAAAGCCCGCAAGCACCTTTTGCACGCCTTTGCACGTGGCACGTGCAAGCTGGCTATCAAGGGTCTGAGTGCTTCGAATTACTGTTGAGTCCCTAAACTCCTTAAACACCCTAATCCCTGAACCCTGAACCCTAAACCCTAAACCCCAGAATTTGGGCTTAGGGTTTTCGGGGGGCCTTCAGGCTCCTGTCCAGTTGCTTTGCATGACGTACCTTCAGCCAAACAGCTGCCAAGGACGGCTGAGGGGGGCCCACATGCAATTGAGGTTTAGGGTTTAGGGTTTAGGGTTTAGGGTTTAGGGTTTAGGGTTTAGGGCTTAGGGCTTAGGGTGTAGGGTGTAGGGTGTAGGGCATGCAACCCTCCACCCCAGAAATTGGGGTTTGCAAGCCCTGTGCTATGCAAAACAGCTGGAAAAGGTTCTAACAGCTAAGTTTCGGGTTTAGGGTTTAGGGTTCCCGATATCGCCCGTACGCCCTCAGCCCCCAAGACGAACGTCGTGTGAACCGCAACCCTCACCTACAAGACCATCAGCAGGGTTGAGGCTTCAGACATCTGGGAGCTGCATGGCAGACGGTGCATTTCGGGTTCAAGGTTCAGGGTTTTCCAGCCCCCCCCCCCCCCACCCCCCCACCCCCGCCCAAAAAAATATATAATAAAAGTACCGCATACGAAGCCTTAAACCCTAAACCCTAAATCCTCAACTCCGTTCGGGGTAACCCGCTGCATTGGCGCCGGAGGCCTTTGTCAGAGAAAACCTTGTAATGAAAGCACCCCAGGATGGCTTGCAAGCCGACTTCCCACTTGCAACCCGAAACCCTAAACCCCAAACCCCAAACCCTAAACCCCAAACCCGAAACCCCAAACTCAAAAACCCTAAACCCCAAAACGTGAAAGGCCAAAGGCTACTCAAAACCCTATGCTTCTACCATCCCAGCATCGAGCTCCGCCTCCACCAGCGCGCCGCGATGCGCGCTCGCAGGCGCGCGGGGCGCCAAGCAAGCAACCTCCAACTCAGGTCCTATTGGCTAGTTTATGGTTGGGATAGTATTCAAAATCAAATTTCTAGTCTTTCTTGGGTTTACGTACCCATAAAAATGTAAAATGCTACCCCACTATGACAAAGTTGATCCTCAGGCTTGATTGCTGCTAGGCTTCAGAGCTTGCCCTAAACCTCAAAAAACCCTCAACCCTAAGCAGGGTCCCGAGGGCTGATGGTTCACCTCCAGTTAAGCACGATTCGTTTCCTGCGGGAACGGCCCCCATCTCCCCCCTGAATGAAGGGTTTAGGGCTTAGGGCTGACTGTTTAGGGGCTTGGAGGGTTAGGGTTTTGTGGCTTCGTTTTCAGGATTACGTTCTGAGGTGGGGTTTGAGGGCTTTTCAGGGGTTTTGGGGGTTTCGGGGCCTAGATCATACCAGGGTTTAGGGTTTAGGGTTTAGGGTCCTTGAACTACCTAAGCTCCGAAGCCACTTGGACACACCCCACACAAAACACAAAAACACCTACCCGAAACCCTAAACCCTAACTCCTCAACCCTCAACCCGAAATAAGATTCGAACGCCCTATACCCTAAACCCTAAACCCTAAACCCTAAACCCCTAGACCCCAAACCCCAAAATGGCCCTAAACCCCTAAATGGCCCTAAACCCCTAAATGGCCCTAAACCCCTAAACCCCTAAACCCCTAAACCCCTAAACCCCTAAACCCCTAAACCCCTAAACCCCTAAACCCCTAAACCCCTAAACCCGTAAACCCGTAAACCCCTAAACCCCTAAACCCCTAAACCCCTGAACCCCTAAACCCCTATACCCCTAAACCCCTAAACCCCTATACCCCTACACCCTTAACCCCTAAACCCCTAAACCCCTAAACCCCTATACCCCTAAACCCCTATACCCTAAACCTATCATACCAACACGTCTTCCTGTGGCTGCCAGAGGGCGGCCCCTCCCGCAAATGCCACGCGCCGGCGCGCGCGAACGGCTCCACCAAGGCGTGCGGCCGCGCCGGCCTTTGTTTCAGTCTGAGGAGTTGAGTTTAGGGTTAGGGTTTAGGGTTTAGGGTTTAGGGTTTAGGGTTTAGGATTTAGGGTTTGGGGTTTAGGGTTTAGGGTTTAGGGTCTAGGGTTTAGAGTTTAGGGTCTAGGGTTTAGAGTTTAGGGTCTAGGGTTTACGGTCAGTTTAGGGTTTAGGGTTTAGAGCTTACTGTAGGTTTATGGTTTGCAAGTCCGCACTGACTGACTGGAAGGGAGCAAACCATGTATCCGCAACCATGATCGTACTCACAGACGATAAGCTGCCTTGTCAGAAACCATGGGAAGACTGCTATGGCTGAGCCAAAACGGGAGATTCAAATTTAAAGCAAACAGCTAGGGTAAACGACAACCGTGACTGATCTGCTATAGAGAGATCCTTGTTCAGGGTTTGCTATACGTTCCTATACCACGGCTACGGTCCCATACTGCGACCGTCCTATTTGCTTCGGCTTGATGAAGCTCATGCTCTCCGAACCCTATGACATAAACCCTAAACCGGTGGTTCCTTCGAGCCTATTCCTGCAACACTTCTTGGGGGCTCCATGTTGTTTACCTGCCTAGGTTTCGTCCGGGAAGCTTGGGGAGCCTTAGGGAGTAATTAAATGGGAAGTATCACGGGAACCCTGGGTTACCCACAACCCCTTGCAATCCCCGCCATCAAGCGCCCTAAAAGAAGGGCACGCTGGCAGCTCTTTGACAAATTGAAACCCCTAAACCTAAACCCTAAACCCTAAACCCTAAACCCTAAACTAAGCCCTTAAGACTTAAGAACCCGCGACTCAAAGTTGGCCCCAATGGGCCTCAAAAAACTACTTCTCAATATGGTCCTCTGAAGGCCAATACAGGAAGACATATCACGTGCCAAAGGGCCTACCCGCAAACCCTAGACCCTAGACCCTAGACCCTAGACCCTAAACCCTAAACCCTAAACCCTGAACCCTGAACCCTGAACCCTGAACCCAACCAAACCCTGAGCCCTTACTACAAAGCCCCTACATCAGCTTGTTTGCACGAATCTCTAGGACTTCAGGAGATGAAAGTGCGTTTCCATGGACATGTAACTTTAGGGTTTAGGGTTTAGGGTTTAGGGTTTAGGGTTTAGGGTTAGGGTTTAGGGATCCCAAGGTCAAAACCATCAAGCACATCAGCGTCAGACCTCTGAGGGGTGTACAGCGGTTTGGGTTTGCGAAGTTTTTTTGAGAACCAGATGAGCCCTCAAATTGTGGGTGATAGACCCTATGCTGCTGCCAAACCCTATTAAGCTAGAGGGACCCTAAACCCCAAACCCTGAAACCCTGAACCCTAAACCTGAACCCTATAAACCCGATAAACCCTATAAACCCTATAAACCCTATCAACCCTACAAACCCTGTAAACTCCATAAACCCTATAAACCCTATCAACCCTATCAACCCTATAAACCCTATAAACCCTATAAACCCTATAAACCCTATAAACCCTATAAACCCTCAACCCTAAACCCCAAACCTTCTTTGCGTTTGGCCCCCCCCCGAAAAAACCTGCCGATTCGGGTTTAGGGTTTAGGGCTTAGGGTTTAGGGCTTAGGGGTTAGGGTTTAGGGTTTAGGGCTTAGGGGTTAGGGTTTAGGGTTTAGGGTTTAGGGTAGTAGGCTCGTTGCCGAAGTGCCAGCAGAGAAGGCCAAGGATGACCCTCGCGGATTGGGATGTGGGGCCCTAAACCCTAAACCCTAAACCCTAAACCCTAAACCCTAAACCCTAAACCCTAAACCCTAAACCCGAATTTCCCAAAATAGCGGTGCCCCTTTTAGAACCCAGAAAAGATAGAATCCCCTGAAAGGGACCCCAAAAAAGGGGAAGCCCTATGTTCGGAAACGCCCCCATGCGGGGTCTGGCGTGTGGGGTTTGGGGTTTTAGGGTTTGGGGTTTAAGGTTTGGAGTTGAGGGTTGGGGTTGAGGGTTTGAGGGTTTGAGGGTTGGGGCGGGTTTTGAGGGTTTAGGGCGTTTGGAGGGTTAAAAGGGCGTTCAGGGGGTCTAATGGGGGCTAAGAACATCCTCCTTGGGGTTAAACGCCAGCCAACACACGATCGAGAAACATTGACTTGTCTGTTGAAAGTCAGGCCCTAGTCAAGCCCTAAGCCCTAAACCCCAAACCCCAAACACTAAGCCCTACAGACCCTACACCCTAAACCCTAAACCCTAAACCCTAAACGCTAATCCCTAAACCCTAAACCCTAATCCCTAAACCCTAAACCCCCGCCTCCCCAGGCCGGGGCGCCACCGTGCAGCGCAGCGCGCGGGGCCCCGCACTGCGCGAGTCGAAGAGGAGGCGGCGGCCCTGACATGCAATCCCAGGCACTTCTACCTTGGGGACAAAATATACTTGAAGGTTCATGGTACATACTAACCAACTATAACTGTACTTATAACCCTGCTTTTCATACCCCTAAAGGGCCTTCTAGGGGTCATCCCAATGATAAGTAGGGTTATAAGCCCAGCTAGAATAGTAAGTACCATGAATCTTCAAGTACCCTACAATCGGGGTCATATACCCTCTACCACTGTAATCCCTATGAAGATATGGATAACATGTTGCTAGGGTATAGGGTTTTTAGGGTTTCGCGTTCTGATTTCGATAACAGCTCTGCCTGAGGGGTTGAAGGGGTGGGCCGCAGGGCTTAGAGTTAGGTGTTTAGGGTCGTGAGGTTTGGTGTTTCGCCCAAACCGCATCCGAAACTGTGGGTCCACTTTACAAGTCGGTTCCCGGATATAAGGGTCCCCTGTGCTTCATGTGCTGGAGGTCTTGCGTGGGACTTTGATGAGGAGGCTGAAGGGGTCTACTCAGGGATGAGAGAGAGGAGAGTGGAGGATCCGAGTTTCGCAGCAACCCTAAACCCCCAACCCTAAACCCTAAACCCTAAACCCTAAACCCCCAACCCTAAACCCTTAACCTTAAACCCTAAACCCCTTAAACCCTTATATAACCCTAAACCCTAAACCCGACGCTAATGAGGCTCGCTGGGCTTGAGATCTTTGGGTTCGGAGTAAGGGCTTGGTGTCGAAGACTCCCGGATCTTTGAGCTTAGGGTCACGTGGCATTAGTATTTATGACTCTGCGCTTAGGGTTTAGGGTTTAGGGTTTAGGGTTTAGGGTTTAGGGTTTAGGGTTTAGGGTTTAGGGTTTAGGGTTTAGGGGGTTCACTTAGTTGCTATGGTTTCTGTGTTTTCTGACTCTCCTGCGTTTTGTACAAATAGGGCTTGGGGGTGGAAAGCATCCCGAACTTTGTAGAGTCTTGGCAGAAGCTTCGCCATGCCGAAGTCGAGTTGTATATGTGGTAGCAGAAACACACATCCTAAATCGATCAACGTACTCAACTGTCAGACTATGAAGCGAGTATGCCCCAACAGCGGCAGTTGACGCTTTGCCTTGGTGCTGAAGCAAGGTCGCATTTAGATTGTATGACTTCTGTTGCCTATCTATCCGGAAAGGTTGTTTGATCTTTTGTCATAGTACAGAGTACAGACGTCCAAATGCCACTTCTTGTGTATGCTAGATATGCGGGGATGTATCAGAACGTGGACGGATTAGGATTTAGGCACTTATGTCGGATTTAGGGTTCAGGAGTACTTTTTGACCTGATCGCCTGCGTGAATTAGGCTTCAGTGTACCGACGTTTTGCAGATATGTCTCTGGGCGTCAAGCATGAGATTTACGCTCCAAGAATCGGGTGTGCGGTTTAGGGATTCCTAAACCCCAAACCCTAGACCTTAGCCCTGTTCAGGGCTCGACTAAAGACATGTTTCAGGCTGGGGCTTGGGGGTTTAATTCGCATGTAAGGTTACTGCAGGGTGTATATGGCTGGA
The DNA here is from genome assembly GCA_905221605.1 of Symbiodinium natans. Classification (NCBI taxonomy): domain Eukaryota; class Dinophyceae; order Suessiales; family Symbiodiniaceae; genus Symbiodinium; species Symbiodinium natans. Next base: position 1,070,877 of record CAJNDS010002135.1, on the reverse strand, counting down.
GGCGAAGAACGGGCCTCATCCCAAATGGCGAAGTGCGCGACGCACTCCGCGCCTGACTACTTAAGGTGAGGTTTGGGGTTGGTTCGGGGCGAACCCTATGAACCCATGTTAACTATTCTCATAAACCCTGTAAATACACCTTAAGATCAAGATTCTGAATATGTTGACGGTTGCTCCCGAAGACAGGCTGTCACACCTGAAGAGGCGCATGTGACATGCCTAGTGCGTGGATGTAGTGTTTGGGCTTTGGGGATTTCGGGCGGTCCTTTTCTTAGTTGCTGTGTTCATAAGCCCCAAGAAAGTGCACAATTTCAGTTTTGTAGGATATTGCAGTATTCCAGAAAGCATAAAGCGAACACAGTGTACTCATTCAGCTAATAAGTTTTCTGTAAGCCGTCCTGCAAGGAATTCAGCAGCGTCACCCAAATTATGTGTGAAGTAGTTCAGGGCGTCCCCAAGGGACAGCCCCTGTGTACACTGATCCATACTTAAGAGAACTCCTACATGTCATACACGCGCCACCAAGGACAGCAATAGACGAACTCTACATCATGTCATAGTACGGGTTTGAAAGGCCCAGGGCTATAGAACCCTAAACCTTAGCCCTTTTAGGGCCCATTTGGTCCACAAGGAACAGCAACCCTCCTTGTCGAATTTCGACAAAAAGGGACCCCAAAGACTTAACACAGTAGGTAGTTCGTCCTGACCAAACCCTTAAACCCTTAAACCCTTATAAACCATTCTGAACCCTTATAAGCCCTTCTAAGCCCTTATATACCCTTATAAACCCTTATAAAATCTTACAAACTTATAAACCCTTATAACCCTAAACCCCTGAACCCTGACTAAATCCTAAACTCTAACCAGTCGTACAGAATCCCACGGTAATCCGGTGACCTCGCCTTCGCGAGGGCGAGGCCCTGGGACGGAGGGTGCGCTACTCCCGCCTGGCCGCGAACAGGATGCCGGGCTTAGGGTTTAGGGCTTAGGGCGTTTAGGGCTTCGGAGGGTTCAGGGTTTCGGGCTTCGGAAGGTTTAGGGTTTAGGATTTAGGGCTTCGAGCTTCGGAGGGTTTAGGGTTTAGGGTTTCGGGCGTGGGAGGGTTTGGGGCTTAGGTCGGGAGTTGCTGGGTTTTGGAGGCCGTAGGAGTCTAGTGCTCATAAGGCTTAGAAAGCGGTGTTTTCGGGAGCTTTTGTTTTTTTCTGTGGGCTACTATTTGCTAAAGAACCACCCCCCCCAAGAAAGATTCCTTACAAGGGTGATATAGAGTTTCTTTTCTTCTTCTTGTCATTATTACATTGTTATTATTATTATTTATTCATTTTTTTCTTTTTTTTTTGGGGGGGGCGGGGGGGGGTTCTGAAGCAAACTGTAGTTTGGGGGGCGGGGGGGGGGGGGGGGGTTTAGAGTGTACAAGTAGGTCTTGGGGCTTACACGGGTTTTTGCTTGAAGGCGCAAAGACTTGAGGATTCCGCAGGTGACGGGTTAAGGCGTAGTATAGCACTTCCAGTGCAATATTGTTAATGCCTGGAATGGTTTGGGTTCAGGGCGTTTGTGAAATCGGGCTGAGGTGTGCTGCCAAAATGTCAAATTCACACTTTCCCAAATCCTGAACCGCAACACCCCACCCCCCACCCAACGCCGTAGCTCTGCGCGCACAGAAGTTTCAGATCTACTAGTAGCTAACCTTAGGCGCTGAGGTCAAAAAAACCAACACCCTGGCAGAGTATGGTTTAGGTATATAGGGTTCAGGGCAGGGATGGTGTCTTCACGACTCCACAACCCAACACGAATGTCTTTAAAGTCTTCGGGCCATTCAACCGAAAGCCCGGGTTGAGAGTTTAAGGTATTGTGTTGGGGGGTGGTGTGTTAAGAGTCACAGCACAGGCCCCAAGTACTCAAAAACGAAGTCGAAAAAGATTCTGACCAGAATAGGGAAGTCGCTATTACAATTGGCCCCGAATCTCGAAAACCCAGTACTCTATCATGTCAAGCCTGCCCACCCTCCCCCGCGCCTGATGTCTCCAGGGCAATGCACCAGGCGCTGACAGTGGGGGCCTTTGCGGTGGAGCGCAGGAAGCACCGCAAAACCTAAACCCTTTGTCCGCCTAAACCATCCCTTATAAGCCCTAAACGCAACACGCTAAACCCTAAACCCGAAACCTCAACCCTGATTCCCATATACCCCAAGCTCGTTCATGCTTGGCCCTCAGCCTCAAGCCTAGAGGCTGTACACCCTAGACCCCAAAATCCAGGTCTTGGAATCCTGGAAACGCCACTTAGTAGCCCAGTAACCATATATTGTAATAAGGGCACCCGTTTTTTTGGTTGGTTGCCTTATAAGGGAACCCACAACCCAAAGAAAAGGGTAAAGGGTACCACTGGGCTACCAAGGCCAAGCAACCTCAAGCCGATAGATGGTGTTGGGCTGCGGGGCTTCGAGGTTTCCTTGGGGTCCAGGCTTCTTTACCCACATGGTCGGTTCTCAAAATCACGGCCCCCTTTGGGTATGACAAATATTTGAGGCCGCCTTGAATTTAGAGAAGTGACCATCTAAGGCAAAAACAAGCTATGACTATAGTTACCCTGTATAAGCTTAACGCCTGCTACTACAACTACCCATGAAGCTCCCAGTAGACCCCAAACACCAATCCCGAAACCAAACACAAACCCCCCTTAAATTCTAAACCCCAAACACAGAACCACACACCCCAAACCCTAAACCACAAAACCCTGGAACAAAAATCCAAACCCCAAACCCCAAACCCCAAACCCTAAACACCAACCCCTCCCCCCTTTCCCCCCGAAGCCCCAAACACTAAACCCCAGACCCAAAACCCCAAACACTAAACCCCAAACTCGAAACCCCAAAACCCAGACCCAAACCCCTAAACCCTTTAGAGTTTCGGGTAGGGGTCCTGGCCTGGAGCCCCAAAACCCCTAGACAACCCTAGAAAAAACTCTAAAAAAATCTAGAAAAAGAACCCTAAACCCTTTAGAGTTTCAGGCTAAACCCCAAACCCTAAACCCTAAACCCCAAACCCGAAACCCCAAACCCGAAACCCTAAACCCTAAACCCTTCCTGGCCTGCAGGCTCTTCAAGGCTGCGTCCAGTGCCTCCCCTTCGGCTGACGGGAGCTGCGCCCGGGCGCTCGCGGCCTGGTCCGAAGGCATCGGAGGTTTTGGGGTTTAGGGTTTAGGGTTTAGGGTTTAGGGAGGGTGTAGGGTTTAGGGTTTCAGGTGTGCTCCTTGCTTGCTTGGCTGGTTGCTTTCTGTCTGGCGGGAAGTTGCTGTCACGCTTGAATTGGCATCCCCAGTCCTCCTGAGTGGCCCCTTCCTTGCGAGGGAAAATTGTAGGGTTCTTAAGGGGAGGGGGTTTCCTTAGGGTTTAGGGTTTAGGGCTTCGGGGTTAGGGTTTAGGGTTTACCTGTCAATCCCCCGTTCCATAAAAAACTGTCCTATTGAAGAGGCCGGAAAAATCCAGCCGCGCAAAAAATCCGTCCGCTTTGATGATGGTCAGAAACCTATTTCCTGGTGGAAACCAGACACCCACACAATTCTGCAGAAAAAGTGGCCTTTTCAGAAAAAGTGTCCTCTTGTTGGGTTTGCGTTGGGTTTTGGGTACGCTTTTTTCCCAACATTTTCCCAACATTTTTCCAACAAAGTACGGATTCGGTACGGTTTACGTTTTTTTGGGCTACCCCCCCCCAAAAAAAAAAACCCAACAAAACCCAACATTATGTTGGAAAAACGTTGGGTTCAGAGTACGCTTTTTTGTGTTCTGCTCAGGTCACCTATTCTTTGGTGCACAAGACTCTGCACAGGGCTCGGGAAGGTTCCCTGAACTCCGAAAATCCAGCCGCTTTGATCGTATTCCCCGATCCCAATAGAACACCAACACCTCGCTTTTGCACGCAAAAAACCAGAAAAAAACCATAAGGACAGAAATTTCTGTCCGCCAGGATTAACAGGTAGGGTTTAGGGTTTAGGGTTCCTGGCGGGTAGGAACCTAGGGAACCTTAGTGTGGGGAGAATTAGGGAACCTTGACACGCACCCCCTGAACCCCCCCCCCCCCCTCCCTGAAGAACCTTGCAAGCAAAGCCTAGATCATGTACCGGAAACCTTAGACTTCAGGTTTTCGGATTCTAGGGGGATGCAGAAGAGGTTGAGAATAGGGTTCACACTGTTCAGGTTTCCCCCTTCAGCCCCACGCATATCTTTCACCTTTACTTTAACAACCCTAAGCCCCAAACCGAAAAAAAAAAAAACAGGGTTTAAGGTTTAGGGTTTAGCGGTTAGGGAAGCCTCGGACGTTATGTCATTAACAGATCTTTGCATGAGCTCTGTCTACCCCAACCCTGGACCCGCAGCCCTTATAAACCTTAATCCCTAAACCCCAAACCCTAAGCCCCCCCCCCCTCCCCGCCCCAAACCCTCAACCCTTAACCCTGTAACTCCAAAACCCCGAAACCCTCAGCCCGAACAAGCAGTTGCTAAACCCCAAACCCCAAACCGTAACTTTGCCCGGCCCCAGATTATCTCTCAACCCACGCACCTCCGCAGCAGAGCGCTGGTGCGCGGAGAACGCAGCTGCGTTGCTACGATTGACCTTGTCTTCAGGGCGTAAGGAGTTGAAGGGCTTGAGGGCTCTAAGGGTTTATATAAAGGTTTGAATACAAGTTTTAATTTGAAGGTTGGGAAGGGTTTGCGGGTGTAGAGGCTTAAAAGTTTTTAAAGCCGTTTATGGGTTAAAGGGTTGACGAGTGTAAGGGTGCAGGGGCCTAAGGGCTGTTTAAAGGCTTTAAGAGTTTAAGGGCATTTAGGGGTTTTAACGGTTATAAGGGTTTACAAGGGCTTTCAGTGTTCAAGAAGGGTGTTTAAGGGCATAAGGGTTTATAAGGTTTTGTAAGGGTTTGTTGGGGTTTACAAGGGTTTATCAGCGATCGGGCAGCAGCTGCAGCAGGCACGCTCTCCAGAATTTTCTCCGAGGTACCTTTTCGACCCCGTGGAGGAGGTTTTGCCCACGAGACTTACGCAGAGAAGACTCTCGAACGCGTCTCGATGAATGTCGTTGTCTCCATCAACGACGACGCACTCAACATTGAACCCGGCGCGAACAATGTTCCTCTTCGTCTGCTCAGCCACTTCATCTGAAGGTGGCAATGCACATGGCTTGCTCAGCCGTGACGTCTCCTTTGCAGCTCGCTTGGTACATGGCGTTGATGAGATTCTCGCGCAAGTCCCTGGCTTCAGGAGCGATTCCCAGGTTTGTAAGGGCTTGTGAGGGCTTGAAGGGTTTACTGCGACCCCATGCCAGCCAACAAGAACATAAAAGATAATCATCCCTCTGTTACCTTCCTTAGCTAAGGAAGATTTTTCTTTTTTTTGTACCGAAGAATATTTGTTCGATTTGAAAAAGGAAGAATCTACTTCGTATTTCTTGGGGGGGGGGTTCTGAAGCGCATAGTAGCTTATGACCCCCAAAATGGCAAAACTCTGTACCACCCAGGGTTGAAGTTGTCAAAGGTGGCCGCCGGAGGGCTTTAGAGGGTGTAGGCCCTGAACCCTAAACCCTAAATTTCACCCTAAACACTAGCCCTAAACCTTAAACCCTAAACCCGAACCCTGAACCCCAAACCAGGGTTTAAGGGTCTGGGGGATCGTTCGGGGTGTTGGGCAGTAGAAGAAACAGGTCGGTGTGGGAGCACCGAGACCCCCCACCTGAAGGTTCGAGGCTGTTCATAAGTAGGGTTTAGGGTTATAGGGTTTAAGGCTATGGGGCTTAGGGTTTAGGGTTTAGGGTTAAGGGTTTAGGCTTCGCAACCTTGCATAACTAGACTTACCTTCCCCAAGTCTACTTCGCATGAACCTTCAAGTACCCTAAGGCCCCCTAGAACACGAAGAACGCATCGGCCCTATCTATAACTTCAGTAACCCTAGTATAATAAGGGAACCCATAACCACCAAAACGGGTGAGGGGTAGCCACTGGGATGCCAAGATAAACTCTGAACCCTAAACCCTAAACCCGAAGCCCTAATCAACCCTGAACCACAATAATGATTCAATAATGTGCGTCCTGGGCGCGATGTGGCGGAGTAGCACTACACTCGGCCTGCGGATGTAGGGGCGTACAGGGTCTCTACTGGACGGGTTTACAGGGCTTCGGGTTGAGATTTTAGGGCTAGGGTTCCAGGGGCTTACAATGACTGTCGGGTCTGAGGGCTTAGGATGCCCTCATCGCCAAATTCTTTCAACGCTAGACCTGACAAACCCCAAACCTCGAAAACTCTAAAGGGTAGTTGTCAATATGGGCCCTTAGAAAGGGACTCCTGAGATACCCTTATATACCCTGCAGAACCCAAGGGCCCATGCCTCAGAACACTTTAAAGAGGTAAGGGACCATATTCCGGGACCATGTAACTGCCCTTAGACCCTGAACCCTAAACCCTACTTAGCTGCCTGGTTCTGATGCTTCAAGATGGCTCCTCTCATGCGTGAGCAGAACTAGGGTGTACAGGGCTTAAGGTCTGTAAGGTTTAGGGTTTTGGCTCCTATTCCTCTTCCTGCCCATAAACGACCTTGGGGCGCAAACGCATAGAGTGTATAGGGGTGTAGCGATTGAGGGGATGGGACCCTAAACCCAGCGGTTGATAGTTTAGGGTTGAGGGTTTGGGGTGGGAGGGGCGGCTCTCGGGATGTTCAGATCTGGGAACTATAGGGCCAACTGAGACGTGCCTGGCTTGGATTTCGCCGGGGTTGCGTTTGTGGGGTTACCAGGGTTTCCTGGCCCTTTGGGGGTTTAGGGGCTTTCAGGATTCGTAAGGGCTTACAAGGCCATGACGGCGTCACGACATTTTCTGCTAAGTCTCATGCAATCCAGAATTGACAGCGTCTGGACCAGCCTTCTCACACCTAAGACTTGGTATTTGTGGTCTGTACCGTGTCTTAGCTTCCCTAAACCCTAAACCCTAAACCCTAAACCCTAAACCCTACACCCTAAACCCTAAACCCTAAACCCTAAACCCTAAACCCTAAACCCAACAGCGAGCCCCTCTTTGCACGATGGGATTCATAAGGGGCATGGGTACCACAGAAGGTTGAGTTCTTCGGGTTTATGTACTCAAGGGTGTTTTAACTTTCGGGCCATTGGAAGCGATAGACTCAACAATGTGTACAGTTTGATACCTAGGCTGCCCAGTAACCAAGGCTTAAAAAGGGTGCCCTTTTTTGCTCAAAGGGGTTTATAAAGAAACCCAAACCCCCCCAAAAAGGGAATAAGGGTACTACTGGGCATCCTAGATACATATGTACATACACACATGAATAGAGCTACTACGAAAAAGCCAAACACATACATACGTGCAAACTGTTGCACTGCTTCGGTATTTCAGGGGTCTATAATCACAAGCTTCGAAAAATATTCGGCGAACTTAGTTTGTTGGGGTTGAAGAACCCCCCTCAAGCCCCTAAACCCTAAGTATCCAGGCTGCGATTTCAAGGGGTGCGGCTCTTCAGGGGCTAGTTCCAGGCACTGCTTGGAGTGTGAGACGTGAAACCGTGACGACCTTCGCTGGCGCTTCTCTCCGACATAGCTGCGGGGGCAGGGCTCAGGGTGTAGGAATCAAGTCAAATCAGGGTTAAGGGTTTAGGGTCAGGGTTTAGTTTTTGGGGTTTAAGGTGAATAAAGAGTTAGAAATAGGAGTCTGGAAGCTGTTTGGAGATGCGAGCCGGGTTGGAGGAAGAGTGGGGGACTCTTTCTCAACCCGAAACCTCGGGCTAAACTTCGCGAGAAAGATATAGGGTTCCGCCAAACAAGAGTGGTTTGGGGTTTAGAGTTTAGGGCTTACTGAAGACCCAACCCAACTCTCGAAAATTGCTGAACCCTAAGCTCTAAACCCTGAAACGAAGTCTTTTCTCACAATCGTCTCTAGAACCTCCTCCGGAGATATTCATCCCCACGAGCGTTCTCAACTTCTACCTACACCCCAAACCCCAAACCCCCAAACCCTAAACCCTAAACCCGAAACCCTAAACCCTAAACCCTAAACCCTATGAAGCCCTGGAGCCCTTATATCTTCCTCGGATTTTGAGTCTACACTCCCCTCTCCCTTCGGGGGTGAAGATGGCAGCCCCCTAAACCCTAAACCCTAAACCCTAAACCCTAAACCCTAAACCCTAAACCCTAAACCCTAAACCCTAAACCCTAAACCCTAAACCCTAAACCCTAAACCCTAAACCCTAAACCCTAAACCCAAAACCCTAAACTAAACCCTAAACCTAAACGGGGGGGGGGGGGGGTTGAAGATGGCGGCTCGTCAGCCTTTCCGTGCGCACTTGCGCGCACTTCGCGGACATGGCGGCCTCTCTCTTCTGAGCTTGGGGGTTTAGAGGGCTTAGGGTTTAGGGTTTAGGGGTTAGGGCTATAGGGCTATAGGGTAATAGGGTTTAGGGTGTAGGCTCTAGGGTTTAGGCTTACGTCTTAGGGTAGGTGTTGAGGTATTAGCTTTTAAGTTAGGAGTTGCAAAGCGAGTCAAGACTCCAAAGTCCTTCAAGCAGCAACCCTCATATTGCCAAGTCCCTCAACACTCTTCAACTGGGATGCTCCTGCGTAGGGCTTCATGGGGGGGATACCCTAAACCCGAAACCCTAAACCCCAAACCCTAATCCTTAAGCACTGGAAAAGGGGGAACATGCCAACTCCTGAACCCCCAAAAAGTTGGAGCCCTCAGCCTTCACGGAATGTCCTGGATCCGACTGATTCGAGGAAACCCTAAACCCTATAAACCCTAAACCCTAAACCCTAAACCCTAAACCTTACAACCCTATAACCCTATAACCCTATAACCCTAAGCCTCAAACGTTCAGGTGAAGTGGCCTTTAGTCATAGAAGCGACTCTTTGAATGCCCCGCAAAGCCCTTCAACTCCTGTCGTGCGCTCCGGATGTTCCCCCTTATACTAACAGTCCTAAATAGGGCTCCCCACACGTAGGGTTTAGGGTTTAGGGTGAGGGTTTAGGGTTTAGGCTTTAGGGTTTAGGGTTTAGGGTTTAGGGTTTATTGAAATTATTCAGGGTTCAGGTCCGGGGAAAGTATCGAGGAAAGTTTCGGGGAATGTTTCGGTTTTCAAACTTTTGAATACCTTCAAGTTACAGGGGGCTTGAGGGTTTAGGGTTTAGGGTTTAGGGTTTGGCATTAGGGTTTAGGGTTTAGGGTTCAGGGTTTAGGGTTTAGGGTTTAAGGTTTGGGTTTAGGGTTTAAGGTTTAAGGTTTAAGTTTAAGGTTTAAGGTTTAGGGTTTAGGGTTCAGGGTTTAGGTTTTCGGGTTGAGGAGGGCCGGGCCTCACTTCCGCTTCTTCTTGCCCTTGGACTTGTTCGCCTCCGCACGGAGCGCCGCCTCTTCCACGAGCTCCTGACTCTTTGGTGTAGGGTTTAGGGTTTAGGGTTTTAGGGTTTTAGGGTTTAGAGTTTTAGGGTTTAGGGTTTAGGGTTTAGGGCTAGCGTTGATCTCGGGTTCCAAGTATCCCTGTAAACAATGGCAAGGGACCCTGCTCAGGGCCCATGGTTCTGACCTTAAGACTGGCAAGGCAGCTTCGGCACCCCCCGCGGGGGTTTAGGGTTTAGGGCTAGGGTGTAGGGCTGTTTAGGGATTAGGGTTTGGGGCTGTTTAGGGCTTAGGGTTTAGGGTTTAGGGATTAGGGCTTGCAGGGTTCAGGGTCTGGACTTATGGTTTCCTGCGGGTGGGTTGTAAGTAGTGTGGAGATTTAGAATAGGCTCAGGTCTTGCGGGCAACCTAAACCCAAGCCCCCGAAACCCCAAGGCCTTGTAAGCATTGAGCTCCCCCAACAGATTTCTCAAAAAGATCCTCTCTCGACCCAAGAGTAACCTAGGAATAGAGAGGGTGCCCTTTTTGGTTTAAAAGGGCTTATAAGGCAACCTGAGCCCAAAACACAGGTGATAAGGGCCTACTGGGAGGCTGAGGGGCACTAAACCCCTAAACCCCTAAACCCACACTGCTGCTAAGCCCCAAGCCCCCCCCCCCCCCCCCTTCTAAACCCTAAACCCTAAACCCCAAAGCCTAAAGCCTCCTAAAGCCTGACGCCTAAAGGCTTCTGCCTGGCAGAAGCGTCCTCCTGCTTTCGTTTCTCGTCGTCGGCGACTTCTCCGATTTCCTCCACCCACCTCATGGGCAAGGGCTTCTTGCGCTTCAGGGCTTTGTAGAGGGGGTTTAGGGTTTAGGGTTCAGGGTTGAGGTTTCGGGTTTAGGGTTTTTGGTTGGGATGTTCAACCTTATACTGACATCCCTTAGTAGGGATTATCGCACTCCCCTAGTAAAACCCCTATTGCGGACTGTTAGTATAAGGGGGAAGGTCCCAAGCTTCAGGGCTTTGGTGTGGGGCGTATTGATGCAGGATTTTGTGTTGTGAGATTTTGAGGATGTTGGGTAATTCCACTCTATGGTTCCTCGAAAATCCCCAAACAACTGGATATCGCAAAGCCTGGCAAACCCAAACCCTAAGCATCTCTAACCTACACTCCTCACCCCCACCAAAACCACAAGCCTTAGAGTCCGGCCAAAACGTAAAACCCAAAAATGCGGAGAACAACATGACGTTTCGAATGAACAAGCGCTGGCCGGGTAAGAAGAGTGCCAAGAGCTATAAAGCCTGGACCCCCCAAACCCCTAAACCCGAAACCCCTACAACCGCAACGGTCCAAACCCTTCCCCTGACCCCCCAAGAACCCTAAACCCTAAACCCTAAGCCCTAAACCCGAAACCCTACCCCATAATTTAAACCCAAACCTCCTTAACCCCAAGCTGCTTAACCCTCAAACCCGCAAACCCTTAGCACCCAAACCCACACCCCCCCCAAACCCCCAAAACCCCTGATCCCATAAGCCCGTAAACCCCCAAACCCTAAAGTGAGTTGTGCTTTGAATCCTTTGAAAATTATTTGTGAATAATGTTAACCTCATATTCATAAACCCCCCCCGTAATTAAAGAACTCGGATCCCGGAACTCAACTATAACCCCCCCCCCCCTCAATAAAAGAAATCCCGGCCCGGGGACCGACTTTTTGTCTATGGGCCCTTATTTTGGGTAGGGGGGGGGGGGGGGGGCGGAAGCAAAAATCAATTGAGACGGGGGGGGGGGGGGGGAGGGGTTTGTTAATATGAGGTCAACATTAGGTTCCCTTATACAGAAAGAAGGGGAAATAAACATACCCCAAGGCACAACCCAGTAAACCCCAAACCCTGAAGCCCTAAGCCCCGTCAAAAAAAACAACCAAGAGCCCCCGCCCAAACAACCCGAACCCCCCAAACCCTCAAGCCCTTAAACCCCAAGCACTAAACCCTAAAGCCCTACAGTCCTTAACCCTAAACCCTCAACCCCAGACCCTAAACCCCCTGTTTCTTTGGCAGCCTCCACCCGTTACAATGAACAAACAAGAGCCCTCAAACACACTGGGGCTTCAGGAGCTGTTTTTTTTTCTGCCTTGGTCTGTGAGGCCATGAGTTCAGGGCTCAGGATTTATAGGGCTTGCCCTAAACCCTAAACCTTAAACCCCTCAAACTCTAAACCCTGTACACCCCCAAAGCCTAGAAGCCCTAAGGCTCAAGGCGGAATCCCCGGCCTCCTGGGGCGAGATTTTGGGATTCAGGGCTCCAGGCCAAGAGTTCAGGCGTTCAGGCGTTGAGGGTTTCTAGGGTGGAGGCCCGTATAGACCCGATGGACCCTAAACCCTAAACCCGAAACCCTAAACCCTAAACCCTAAAGCCCAGGGCTCCAGGGCTCCAGGGCTCTTGGGCTCTAGGGCTCCAAGGCTCCAAGGCTCTTGGGCTTAGGGCTTGCGGTTCAGGGTTTAGGGTTTAGGGTTCAGGGTTCAGGGTTTAGGGTTTAGGGTTTAGGGCCTTAGGGTTTAAGGCTTCGGGCAAAGGGTTTTGGGGGGGGGGCTTGGAAGATTGAAGGGATTGAGGCTTTCGGGTGTCTGAAGCCCCTGTGAGCCCTAAACTCTATTGCCAGGGTTAGCTTTCTTGTAGGGTTTAGGGCTTAGGGGTACCCCTAGCCCGAAACCCTATACCCTAAACCCTAAACCCTAAACTTCTGCTGAGCTCTGGGCCGCTCGGAACGGGCCTTCATGCGGTTCAGGCGCCGCTCCTGCTGAGGGTTGAGGGTTACAGGTGCACGCTTCACCCTGAACCCTAAACCCTAAACCCCAATGTTCTCCCGGAACCCTCTAGTCCAGGGTCCACGGTGAGATGAGGCATTCGGCAGTCTGAGCTTGTTTTAGGAGGTTTTGGGGTTTAGGGCTCAGGCTTCTAGGCTTGTAGGGTTTGGGGCTTAGGGCTTAGGCTCGAAGACTCCAAGGCTTAAGGCTCAGGTTTAGCTGCACCTGCGTCTCCAACCCCTGGAGATTGTTGTTGTAAGGTCTTATCGTATCTAGACCTATATATATATATACATATACACGTGTGTATACATATGTATATGTACACGTATATAGTAGTGTGCGTATATCGAAAATATAACTTACACATGCACTCTCCAACTTTGGAACCAGGAACCATACATGCAGACAACAATAACAGCAATACAGACCCTACCTCAACATGACTTCGGATGATGCTGCACAATCTCACACAATCTTCATCGAGCCGCAGCGCGAGAAGCCCTGAGTGCTCAGTCCTTATGTCCGTCTCGAGCCTGAAACCTTGCAAAGCCGACGCAAAATCAACGAAACAACACAGCCCTCAGCCAACCCTACTCCCTGAACCCCACAAGCCCTAAGCCCTAAGCACTCTAATCCCTAACCTCTAAACCCTAAACCCTAGACACCAGAAAAAAAAGCAATACAACAAACTAAACCAAGAAAAAACCCTCAACCCAAGAATACCTCCAAAGCTCTGAATTGGTAATGGCGCGCCTGCATTGCCTCGATCTCCAGGCGCATTGCCTGGAACTCTGTGTTGACGGCTTAGGGTTTAGGGTTTAGGGTTTAGGGTTTAGGGTTTAGGGTTTAGGGTTTAGGGTTTAGGGACTCCTGAGGATGAGGGGCTTGCTCGTCGCTGTCAGGGTTTGGCGACCTCGGGGCTTGCAGTCTTCTAGAGGTTTAGATCTCAAGCTCTCAAGCTTTGAGAGCCTCTTTTTATTATTATGATTATTATTACTAGTGTTATTATTATTATTATTATTATTATTACATATATATTTTGTTTATTTTTTTTTTTTTGGGGGGGGGGGGGGTTGGGCTTAGGGTTTAGGGTTTAGGCTTTACGGCGCTTAAGGCTGCAAGGTGCCAATGATACTTGTCTACCAGGACCCAAGTTAGTGGGAGCCTACAGCAAGGCTTCTTTGTATGTTGGCGCCCTATTTTAGGGTTTAGGGTTTAGGGTTTAGGGCAAGGCTTCTCGCATTTTTGGCGCTGGTACCCCCTATTTTAGGGAAAGTACCCGGATCTGTGAAAATGCCAAGCCCTACCTCCCGAAACCCCTAAACTCCAAGCCCTAACCCCAAACCCTAGTCCCCGAAACCCTAAACACTAAAACTCGAAATCCTAAACTTCGAAACCCTAAACCCTAAACCCCAAACCCTAAACCCTAAACCCCAAACCCTAAACCCTAAACCCCAAACCCGAAACCCTAAACCCCAAACCCGAAACCCTCAACCCTGAACCCTATTAAGAGGCCGTCACCGGCCGGAGGGCCTCAATCTGCATGGCATGCTGCCGGCACCTCGACTTGGCACAGCAAGGCTTAGGGTTTGGGGGGCTTTAGGGTTTAGGGTTTAGGGGTTTTAGGGGGTTTAGGGGTTTTAGGGGGTTTAGGGTTTAGGGTTTAGGGTTTGGGGGGTTTAGGGTTTAGGGTTTAGGGCTCAGGGTTGGAGGGTTTAGGGGGTTTAGGGTTTCGGGTTCAAAGTCTTAGCGTTTGGGGGGCTTAGGCGTTTAGGTTTAGGGTTTAGGGTTTAGGGTTTAGGGTTTGGGGTTTGGGGTTTGGGGTTTGGGGTTTGGGGTTTGGGGTTTGGGGTTTGGGGTTTGGGGTTTGGGGTTTGGGGTTTGGGGTTTGGGGTTTAAGTCTTAGCGTTTGGGGGTTAGGGTTTCGGGTTTGGGGTTTGGTGTTTAGGGTTTGGGGCTTAAAGTCTCAGGGTTTGGAGTTTAGGGTTTAGGGTTTGGGGTTTCGGGTTTGGGAGTTGACGTTTTCAGGGTTTACGGTTTAGGTTTCAGGGTGTAAGGGCATAAGGGTTCAGGGTTTGGGGCTTTAGGGTTTGTGTTTTTGGCGCTTTAGGGTTGGGGTTTGGGGCTTTAGGGTTTGGGGTTTGGGGTTTGGGGTTTGGATTGGGGGGTGGCTAGGGTTTAGGGTTTAGGGTTTAGGGTTTAGGGTTTAGGGTTTAGGGTTTAGGGCTTAGGGCTTAGGGCTTAGGGCTTAGGGCTTAGGGTTTAGGGTTTAGGCTGTGGGAAGCGAAGGGGTTCAGTCTGGAAGGTGGTGCCGGGCTCGTGGCCCTTCTTGGGCCCGGCACCCCTTCCCGAATCTCCGCAACTCATGCAGTCTAGGGTTTAGGGTTTAGGGTTTAGGGTTTAGGGTGTAGGGTTTAGGGTTTAGGGTTTAGGGTTTAGGGTTTAGGGTTTAGGGTTTAGGGTTTAGGGTTTAGGGTTTCATGTCGAGCCGCGGCTTAAACTGGCGCCTGCCAGACCGCCCGAAACCCAAATGGGGGGGTTTCCGAAAATAGGGGTCCCTTTTTGGTGCTTCCTATATTCGGGATTCTAGTATCTTCGGTACATTCGGGCTGCCCTAAATCCTAAACTCTAAACTCTAAAACCCTAAACCCCCCCCTCCGCCCCCCCTCCCCGCACCTGAACTCTTCATTGTAGAGCGCGAAGCGCTCACGCCTCTCGGCGCGGCGGATAGTACCTGAGACGTGAAGGTCTAGGGTTTAGGGTTTAGGGCTTGGGGTTTTAAAGTTTTAGGGTTTAGGGTTTAGGGCCTAAGGTTCAGGGTTTAGGGTTTATAGTTCAGAATCTAGTGTTTAAGGTTTGGGATTTGGGTTTGGTGCTGGCCCTTTACTTGGTGGCACAATTCCGGAAGGTAAGAAACGGTTCAGGGATACTTGGAGTTTATAGGATTTGGGGGTTTTAGGGCGTAGGGTGGAGAATAGGGCTAAGGGCTTTAGGGTTTAGGTTTAGGGGTCAGGGAGAAGTACCTCCTGCGAAGTTCTATACTTCCGGGGGCTACACTAATTATAATTGCTGTCCTTGAGGGATTTAGAACTCTCGCGGCAGCGGAGTAGATTCCATGGCAGGGCCGCCACGACATCCAAACCAACAAGCCATACCAGGGTTTAGGGCCAAGTTTAGGGTTTACAGTTTAGGCTTTAGGGCTTATGACGCTTCTATGGGGCTTTCCGACATCTGAAGATTTGGCTCACAAAAACGACATTGCCCTTGGATCCCACAAGCTCCCCCCCCAACCCCGCATTCCTTCCTATAGGTTGATGGAGAGGCTCAACATACCCCCAAAAGCCTTGCCCCTTAAAACCCCAGCCGAAAACCCTACAACCCTAAACCCGAAAAACGTCCCCCGCCCATCCCGAACGCGATTTTGGCTCTAAGCGGAGAGGATTCGGGAGCTACGAGGTTGTATGGCTCATACGGTGAATTCCTAGTCTACCACCGCCCGGACTGCCATCTGCTATCCCCCCTAAACCACAAAGGCGTACTTGGGGCCGAATTCAATTGCGGGTACAAGTATATAGGGTCGTCAGGTGGTAGCATTTAGGGTTCAGGATTTTAGGGCCCTGCAGCCCCCAAACTGGAAACTGGCCCTCAAATAGCCCTGCATCAGAGCATTCTGGCGAGGCCAAGTGGCTAAGTCGTTCTCGGTTGCCTTGGTAGAAACCCGACAGCGGGGGGTTCGTCGGAACCCTCACACAAAAACTCTTATAAGCCCAAACCCTAAACCCTCAAACCCTGCGTACAATTGCGGGATCGGGTTGGACCCTAACCCTAAACCCGAAACCCGAAACTCTAAACCTCCAAAGCTAAAGGGCGGCCAAGGGGGCTTCGGGCTTCGGGTTGGGTGCAGCCCCCCAAAAGCCCCCCAAAAGCCAGGGTTTAGGGTTTAGGGGTTTAGAGCTTAGGGTTTAGGCTTATCAACTTCTAAGGTGAAACCCTAAACCCATTTAACAAAAAAAAACCTAAAGCCTATCTGGCGAGGTGCGCTGCACCACGGCATCGATGCGCCGGAGCTGCTCGACGCCTGGCGAAGCGTCGTTGCCGGACCTCGGAGGGGGTTCAGGGGGCTTCAGAAGGTCTTTCTGTGGGGCTCTAGGGTTTTCAGGGTTTAGGGTTCAGGGTTTAGTGTTTTAACTAGGGTTTTAGGGTGTTTAGGGTAAGGGTTTAGGGTTTAGGGTTCGGGCTTAGGGTGTTTGGGGTTTATGGAGCTTAGTGTGACTCACAGGGCTTCAGCTTCCAGGGGCTGTCTAGGGTTTCTATAGAGTTTGGGGTTAAGGGTTCAGGGTTTTTATGAGACTCCTAGGGATTCTAGAGCTTGGGGTGATAGGCTTCCTTCAAGGTGCTGAGAGTTTAGGGTTGAAGAAGTTGCTGGGATCCTTTCAGGCCTTCCCTGGCTTCTTAGAAAGGACTGAGGGAATGAATGCCCTATACAATCCTTTAGAGGGCATATATAGGGCCCTATAATTCCCGCCTTCCCTACTAAGAACTAGTGGGCTGGGGCTTGCAGGGTCTGTTGCAACTCAACCCTAAACCCTAAACTCTACATGCTCCAACTCCGGCCGTGGCACAAGTCCACCAAAGTCAGCGTGTCATTCTGCTCAATGGCCCTGACGAAGTATTCTCCGGCCTCGCAGAGCTTAGAGTTAAGGATTTAGGGTTTAGGGTTTAGGGCGAGGTTGAGTTCGGAAGCTAGGCCTGACAAAATCTAAACGCAGTGAAGCAAGCACGAGGCTTTACAGGGTTTAGAGACTTATTCGGGATTGAAGGGTTTAGAGGGATTTGAGCTCGGGCTTTCGGTTTCGGCCTAGCAATAAGGGCCCTAATACCTTAAACACGAAACCCTTGACCCCAAACCCTTAAAACCTTGAACCCTACCACCCTAAACCATAAACCCTAAACCCTAAACCCTAAACCCTAAACTCTCACCGCTCTCTGTCTGAGGTCGAGTCCTGGGCCGTGATCCCATTTTTGGAGAGCAGCAGCACGCGAAGCGACTTGTTCTCCTGGCGAAGAGGTCTTTTATGGCTTAGAGTTCAGCGTCTTCGGTTTAGGGTTTACGGTTTAGGGTTTAGGGTTTAGGGTGACCCTGAACCCTACAGCCCAAACAGAAACCCTACAAGGCCTTACCGAGCCGAGAAACCCTACAAACCCCAAAGCCCTACACTTTCAACCTCAAGATTTTCCCCCCCCCCCCCAAACTCTAAACCTCTAAACCTCTAAACCTCTAAACCTCTAAACCTCTAAACCTCTAAACCTCTAAACCTCTAAACCTCTAAACCTCTAAACCTCTAAACCTCTAAACCTCTAAACCTCTAAACCTCTAAACCTCTAAACCTCTAAACCTCTAAACCCTAGACCCTAAACCCTAAGCCTAAAACCCAACCCCACCACCGGCAGGCACATGTGACACTCCGCTACTCGGCGGGAAACGACTCCCAACGCATCTCAAAAAAGCGAGCTCCCGGCTTTCGGGAAGCAAATTTAGAGGCTCAATTAATAACACTCTTTGTTTAAGGCCCCCCGCCATCCCCCCCCCCCCCCCTTCTAGGCGAAGATGGGCTTGGTGACTCAGACTCTCGCCGGGGAGCCCGATAATTCTGTGAGGTTTAGGGTTTAGGGTTTGGGGTTTAGGGTTCAGGGATTCTACAAAACCTTAAAGCGGTTGGGGTTTAGGGTTTAGCTGCTTCAACCGAAAACAGCCAAGCGCAAAACACACCTGAACCAGTTCGTTCGGATCTGCGCATATAACGAATGCATCTTGATCTCAATTTAGGGTTTTCGGCATGGGGTTGACCGTTTGGGGTTTAGGGTTTAGGGTTTGGGGGTTAGGGTTGAGGGAAACTAGGTTAGAAGCAGCACCACCTGTAGAGCTTCCGCCAGCTTTATGATGCCTTTCTGATCCTGGGCCCAAGCGCGGGGTCAACACTAATGTGCCATACTAACAGTCCTCGTACCCTCCTATTATCGTCCCGATTAAGGACTGTTAGTATAAGGGGCATCCCGATCCATAACCCTACTTTCTTGCCAGCAAACCCTAGTGCCAGAGACCAACTTTGGACAGACTTCTTCCCCGAAATTTCTGGTCCATTTGGCGTCACACAGGACACGAAACACTGGCCAGCATCATCCCCTAGCAATCCCTGGCTAGTTTGCATAAACACGCTACCCCAAAACAGGTCGGATTCAGCCGGCTTCCTGCTAGACTTGGCCAATTTGTTGAGAATTGCGGTTTGCGTAGCTTATTATTTGAAACTTGGCTAGTTTAATCCATCTTGGGCTCCAGGACATCTGATAAACCCGAATATCTTGAAATCCTTAAAGCCTTGGAGGCCTTTGAAGTTCACCTTCTGTATGGCTAAGAGGGTTAGGGGCTTCTGGAGTTTAGGGTTTAGGGCTGGGGTTTAGGGTTTAGGGTTTAGGGTTTAGGGTTTAGGGTTTAGGGTTTAGGGTTTAGGGTTTAGGGTTTAGGGTTTAGGGTTTAGGGTTTAGGGTTTAGGGTTTAGGGTTTAGGGTTTAGGGTTGAGGGTTGAGGGTTGAGGGTTGAGGGTTGAGGGTTGAGGGTTCAGGGTTCAGGGTTTAGGGTTTAGGGTTTAGGGTTTAGGGACTACGGTTTCCGAGGCCGAGAAACATTTCCGCTCGCCGTGAGGTTGTTGCTCTCGAGATTGAGCGAGCGCAAAGTCCTTGGATGCAGGGCTGAGCGTTTAGGGTTTAGGGTTTCTGTACCCCAGCCTAAGCCCGATAAGGTTGGGGCTTTGATGGTGTTCATGGGTGGTTATCAGCCATCACCAGCTCTATAAGAGCAACTACCCCTACCCGGAATTCGCAGCGGAGGGTTTAGGGTTTTTGGTTTAGGGTTTAGGGTTTAGGGTCGCAGTTTCTTTACGGGTTCGTGCTTCGAGAGGCTTGCGGGGTGGGTGCAACATGCTTCGCTACCTTGGTGCCTAAGATTTTTGCTCGGGGAGCATTGTGTCCATAAACCCCTAAACCCTAAGCCCTAAACCCCAAACCCTAAACCTTAAACCCTAAACCCGAAACCCTAAACCCTAAACCCTAATTTACGGATGCTGGAGCTTGCATGCCAGATGGGCACCGCCACCTGCACTCAAACAAAAGTGCGTCGAAAGCAAGCCCCAACACCAGAAAGCAAGGCTGAAACCTAAACCATGTCCCCAGGGACCGCACGGGCAAGTACTTGATTGAGTCTAGGTCTAGGTTTAGGCTTTATAGGCTTGAGGGTTTAGGGTTTCCGTACCCGATCTTCTGGCACTGCTGAAGGCCTGTGGCTGTACCCAAGTAAAATTTCCCAACCTCGGAGCTAGCAAGCCTCCCCCCCCCCCTCAGCCATTCTTTGGGTTCAGCTGGGTTTGGTTTACGCGGGAACCTCGCGCGACAACAAACAATGGGCGGGGGAGGATACCCTCCCGGAAAAACAAATCAACCCCAAAACGCTACTTCAGGGCTCATGAGTGCGTGGGGTTTTGTGGGTTTTTGTGGGTTTTTGTGGGGTTTTGTGGGGTTTTGTGGGGTTTTACGGGGTTTCGAGGTTTCTATGGTGTTCATAGGGTTTGGGGTTTGGGGTTTGGGGTTTGGGGTTTGGGGTTTGGGGTTTGGGGTTTAGGGTTTGGTGAGTCTTCCCACCCAACAAAGTCGGCCCGGCGTCTGGTTCTTTCGCAGCGCTTCACCTGTCAGGACACCCAGGGGTACTATACTCTAAACCCTAAACCCTAAACCCCAAACCCCAAACCCCAAACCCCAAACCCCAAACCCCAAACCCCAAACCCCAAACCCCAAACGCTAAACCCTAAACCCTAAACCCTAAACCCTCAACCCTAAAGCTTCTAAGCTCCGAACTGAGGCAGCGCTCCTTGGGCAAACCCTCACATCTAACCCCCCCTGTAAACTTACTTCTCCAATAGCCAAGGGGGAAAAAGGTTAAACTTCATTATTCCTGCTAAGTAAGGAAACCCAAAAAGTTTTTTAAGTTCAGCTGTTGGAGAAGTAAGTAAACCCTACAATCCAAGAAACTTTCAACCTGCCCCTTGAGCATACCCTTAAACGAAACTTAGGGGGGGGGGGGGGGTATGGTAAAATCCTCCCTGAGACTCTCTTATACTATCCCCTTTTTATAGGCTGAGGGGTATGGGTTTGGGGTATGGTGAATAGATACAAGCCCTGTGAACCCCTTGCAAACCCTGTGCTTTAAGAACTCCTCCACCCTTTGAGGCCGCATCTTGCCACGATATGGGGGTCTATCAAAAGAAGGGACCCTAAAATAGACCCCCAAATAGTAGGATCCCCTTATCATAAGGACCCCAATCATCTCGTAACACCCCATATTTCCTGGCTTAGAGTTGAGGGTCTATGGCTTGGAGTTCAGGGTTCAGAGGGAGTTTAGGGGACGGAAGGCTCGGACCAGGAATGAAGGGGTTAACCCTAAGTCCAGACGCCAAACTCCAAACTCCAAACCCTAAACCCTAAACCCCGCTAAACACCCTGAAGATCCAGGGCTTCAACTTGCTATATGACCTTGGTATGATGACTCAGCTTGGTGTTCTTGAACGGAACCCAGTCTGGTGCGAAGGGCTTAGTTTAGCGTTTTGAGGTTTAGGGGTTGACAAGCTCAACCCTACACGCTAAACGCTAAACCCTAAACCCTAAACCCTAAACCCTAAACCCTAAACCCTAAACCCTAAACCCTAAAGCCTAAGTTTAGGGTTTGGTGGGGGCAGGTTCAGGGTTGAGGTTGTGGCACTTACCTCTTCGAGCCTGGGGTGTGTGGGACTTCAGGACTATTGCCTTGCAGGGCCCCGCGGGAGTTTTGGGCTCAGGGCTTGGGGTTTAGGGTTTAGGGTTTAGGGCCTAGGGTTTAGGGTTTAGGGTTTAGGGTTTAGGGTTTAGGGTTTGGGTTTAGGGTTTGGTGGGGGGGCCTCCAGGTTTGGGTTTCGGAGCTCGCTCCTGCAACCCTGGAACTCGAAACCCTACACCCCTAAACCCTAAACCCCAAACCCTACATCCTTAGCCCTAAACGCTATAGACCCCAAAACTCGTCATCAATAGTCTTCTGAGACCCTCCGAGGATTCTCAGCTCCACTACAAAAAAAGGTAGGTTCTCTGGATCTTAAGGTGAACACTAATTAGAACAGAAGCCAGAGGTCTAAAGACTCTAGGATGTAGGGTTTAGGGTTTAGGGTTTGGGCACCTAATGAAGCCGGAAACTCCCCTCGCGCCTAACTTCTCGGCGGTCTGAACGCCCAGGTTGTTGCCCTCGCACTCGAGCTTCAGCAAGCCTCAAAGAATCAGGGTTCAAGGTTTCAGGGGCTTCTTGGGGATGATCTTGGAGCAGGGTTTCGGGCTTTGTGTGATATGAGGTTGGATGAGTGTTTGGGGTTTACAGGCTTAGCCCATACAGACGTCGTGACACACAAAGCCCTGAGATTCTTATGACACATAGGTCTGAGGGAGGGCCTTCAGCCCTTTCCTTGACCCTCAGTTCTCACCCCCAGTTTAGGGCTTAGGGTTTAGGTTTAGGGTTTAGGGTCCCTAGACCCTGGCCCCCAGGACCCTGACAGCAGCCCTTAAAATCCCAAAATCCGAAAACTAAACCCTGCTGTACTAACCCACGACTGTTAAACCCGAAGCCCTAAACCTAAACCCGAATTACCCAAACCCTAGATATCTGAAGCCTACCACAACGTAAAGCAGGCCGCGCACCCCCTCGTCAGTCCTGTCAGCTGATGCACCATGCCGTACGTGCCCTAAAAACCCTATAGTAGAGGCCATAAAGTTGGAGCCTCAATAGCCTCAATCCCTAGGAGTAGAGTATAGGGAAGCCCAGCAAAAAATTGTCCTTACACGGGTTTCCAATTTTTTAGGTTTACTGTAACCCTGAACTCTAACCCCACACCCTGAATGAAACTCACGGAGAGAAATTCGGAGCAAAGGATGCCAGGATTTGGGGTAAAGGGTTTAGGGTTTCAGGTGAGTGGGATTGATTGGCGTTTAGGCTTGGAAGTTGTATGAAAGTGCATGTGAAATTGTCACAAATACTGCCCCCCCACCCCCCCCACCCACCCCGCCCCCCAAATCCTGTACCCTAAACCCTAAGCCCCTCCCCCGCCCCCAAAATACAACAACTGACCATCCTGGAAGAAATCCAACACCCTCAATCCCCAAGCCCCTTCCTCAGGGATTAGGGAGACTTGAAGCCCTACCGCCCCAAACCTTCCGTAAGCCGTAAACCCTAAACGCCTGAAACCCTAAACCCTAAAACCTCAATCCTAAACCGCCAAAAAACCTGAGACTTTTTACGATTGCCGCTGTCCAGCAGTAGCAGCAAACCCCTCAAGGCTCAGGGAAGTTTAGGGGTTAGGGTTTATGTTTAGGGTCTAGGGTTTAAGGCATAGGGTTTAGGGTTTAAGGTCCCAACTCCCGAACACCCTAAAGCCCCCTACAGCCCCTAAAAACTCTGGGCAAAGTGGCCCTGGTTCTTCTCGAGCATCGTCGCCAGGGATACTCCGTCTTCGTCGGTTAGCCCCTGCTGTGGGAGTACAGTTTCTTGTTGCTCGTTTTGCTTTTTGAGGGGTGCAGGGGGGAGGTTGGGGGGAGGGAGCAGCTTGGGGTTAAGGGCTCAGGGTTTTGGGGGCTGCCCGGGTTGCTCACAGAATTTGGGGCCAAGAGCCCTAAGAAGCCTCCTCTATCTGCTATAGCATCTACGGCTCGAACTTCTCGGGTCTCGGATCTCGGCGGACTTAGTAACCGTTGATAATAAGGAATACCTAATTAAAAAGATTAATAACAAAACGTATGAACAGCACAAATAGTAGAAATAATATACAATCTGACTAGTAATACTATGAATAAAGATAGGAATGTCAAAGATAGAATGAGAAAGAGGCATAACAATAGTAGCAATAATTTAATAGCAAATTATACACACTAGTATAATAGTATTGCTATGGTTATTGAGAATATCAATAACAGATCAAAAGTAAGTATGATCAGTAAGAATATGGTAATGATTTTACAAAACAAAGTACTAGTTATAAGAAAATCAGACATGGAATTAAACATATTTGTACGAACAAATTGACAACAAGGAAGAAGAGAGCCTAAACCCTAAACCCTAAACCCTAAACCCTAAACCCTAAACCCTAAACCCTAAATTGACACAAAGGAAGAAGAGAGCCGCCTTGCTTTCCATTCGTAAAGAACGAGAGAACTCCTCGAACCCGACAAAAACTGCACTTCGCATGGCTGCAGCAAGCGAAGAGGTAATAGAAACAACAAATGACAAAAATTAGCTACAACAGTTTCGACACCCCGAGTGGAATTTAAAGGTTTTTCGCTGACCACCGGACTGCCAAGATGAGGGTATGCCGGGCATCATATCTAGAAGGGTACTTGATGGGGGCCTAGGTAGGGTTTTTGGGCCCTTCAGTTGACGGATTTGGGTTGCTTGTTTAAAAGCTTTCTGATTTAGGGTTTAGGGTTTGGGGTTCATAAGCTCAGGGCTAAGTTTAGATCGCAATTTCGTGATTCTTAACTGGGCATTTTCAGGTTCGGACGTATATGCTGAAACATCCGCGGAGCCCAGTGCACTCCGTAGAGTTGCGGTTGAAGGTTCACAGTTTAGGGCTTCATTGGGCTTTGTAGCGTTTTACAATCACAGAAGGGGTCCCAAAGTGATCTCTGTAAACCATCCAAGATGATGAGAGTATTCCTCATGTTGAAACCTCATGTTTGTTGCGCACCCTAAGCCCTAAACCCCAACCCCTAATTAAACCCCAAACACAAAAGCCTGCAACCTGATGTTGTGCAAGGTTCCGCAACTGCGGGGTGCGAAGCACCCCCCCTGAACCCGAGCCCCTGAACCCCTAGACTGTAAAGCCCCAACACCCTGAACCCCTATCATGGAGGTTTAGGGTTTACGGTGCGCCGGAAGGCGACCCAGTGTCGGTCGCCGCCATGGCTGCCGTGTGCTATTGGGCTCACAACTTCATTCAACCGTCTTCTGCAGAGTTCGGCACGTACGTTGACATTGGAGTTGGCAGGCGCCGGCGCTCCCAACGTTGAAGCGTGCCACCTCACACCTCCTCCGTTTCCTTCAAAGTCTCAAACTCCCTGTGGACTGGACTAAGTCCTACAGCTGGGCTACAACTCCAAGTGGCCGTCAGTGGCTCCGGACAGGGCTCGCTGACGTGTTGCCGCCTGAAGTGCAACTGCCGGTTGCAGGGAGCTTGGGGCTGCTTTCCAGTTCGATGCCTCCCAGCATGCAACTGTCCGCAAGGGCAAAGTCGAGCTGGGGCTTGAAAGACTCCGGAAATTGGAAAAGGTGCCACGTCCTCTTCTGGAGAAGGCGCAGCTGATACAAAAAGGGGTTTGGCCCAGCTGCTTGTATGGACTTGAGAGTGCCTCCTTGAGTGTGCAGGACGCGTCCCGGCTGCGTGCCGCAGCCACGAGGGCCTTGCTGGGCCCTTCGCAAGTCGCAAGCCCCCACTTGGCGCTCACATGCCTCCATGCCTCACTTCAGGACCCACATCTCTTTGCCATTGAGAAGCAGGTCTTGCAACTGCGCCGCTTCATACACCATGCGCCCCATACGGCTGCATCCATGTTGGCAGTCATGTCTGACTTCCACAAGGTCCCTCGCGTTACAGGGGGCCCTGCTACGGCCTTGTTAAAGTCGCTTCACTTCCTGTATGCCTTTGGGCCAACGTAGGCGTGCGGCGGCCTCGCCTCCGTGGACTTCTGCTACCCATCCCTGGGCGATCTCCTCGTCAATGAGCTGCTGGAGTAGGCCGGGTTGGGCTTCGGCGTTCTTCCAGTTGGAGTCACACTCCTTCAGGCACGGCACTGAAGATGGACCTTGATGCCCGAGTGAAGGGCCCGGACAATGTTTGTCTGCAGCTGCAAACTGCAGTGCAAAAGACGTTCGCAGCTTCCTCACTAGTGCCTGGGAATGCCATATGGAGCGCACCGTTGCCCATAGGAACGGCTTACAGGGTGTAGGAACACCTTGGGGTCAAGAGACCGCCCGCATCCTCCGCCAGGTTGGGGATGCTGAGGCACTGGTGTTGGCTCGCTACGTGTGCGGTGCATATAGCTCTGGGGCCGCCAAACATAAGTGGGAGCCCGCCGTCCCCGATATGGAAGGAACATCGCCTGTTGACATGTTCCGCACTTGAGCATGTGTATAAGGATTGGGCTGGTTTGATGCAGTACTGCCTTGACCGCTGGCCTCATTGGTTGCATGGACTGTACGCGGTCCGAGCAGAAGGTGCATTAGTCACAAACCTGATTTTCGCACAGCGTCGCATGCCTGCGGCTAGCAACAAGGCTGCTCAGGAACTTGCGCGTCGCATCCCGTGCCTGCTGCTCTTCACAGATGGCAGCTGCCGCCATCCCACAGTTCCGGTTGCATCGCACTCAGGTTTCGCTGTCGTCATGGCCCTAACTACCGATGTTGAGTTGGTGCTCGAGGAATCTGAGAGATGGCGAGCCACAGGATGCCACAGCAACCTCTTCTGCGTGGTGTGCCAAGGCCTGACACCAGGGTCCCAAGGGATAAATAAGGCGGAGGCATATGCCATCCTCCAGGCTTGTCGTTTCGCAGCGCAGTGCCCCCATGATGATGTTGAGATCGTTTCTGACAGCAAGGTTGCTCTTAGGAATGCGCACGTTGTGGTTCAGGGTGCTTTGGGTTCTTTTCCTGAACTGGCGAAGGAAATGCAGAATGCAGGCCTGTTGGCGCCCTTACTTCAAGCTTACCAAGGTCGCTTCACATCAGGACATGACTTGCCTCGCTGGCCGAGACCTACTAATGGCATTGGGCAATGACTACGCGGATACTGCCGCTAAGGAGGCGGTCAAGGCGGACCTGAGCATCGTCACGGAGATCGCTGGTCAGGTCTTTGAGTTCACTACGAGGCAGCGCGACTGCATGCTTGTTACATGCTGGCGGTGTCGGCAGAGGCGAGCCGACTGTTGCGAGCTAAAGGTGACACTGCAGTTTCCTTGGAGCCGGTCCTTAGGAAGAACCTGGATGAGGCCACTTCGCCGGCGGCAGCTTGGCGGGGGCTTGACCCCAAGCCAGGCTACCTCTGGACCACGAAGACGCTGCAGAACGATTGGCTGGTCGCCTGTCCGTGGCCTCCATGGTTTACCTTCCCTTTGTGGCAATGGCTACGGCGACTACGATGGGAGTTGCCTGGTGCCCACAAGGGCGTGTGCAATGGCGTTACAAACGTTGAGTTGCTGGTGCACTTCGTCGCCTCTGCAGGCGTTTGTCCACCAGCTCGTGACCCTCGCCCGGAACACGCTGGTGAGTACTTGGACGCACGACACACTGACATGCCCATGCTGGTCCCACTACGGGAGTGGACGGCGGCGATCCTGACGGCAGCTCGTTCCCTGGAGACTGTTAGTGGTTGTCGGCTGCTACCTGACCGCAGACGGAAGGTCTACAGCTTACGAACTGCAGGCGTGCAAGCGCCTCGGCTTGGACTCCACCAAAGACCGATTCTTGGACAGCTTGATGGTGTTTGGGATCTCCTAAGTGAGGTTCTACATGATGGCGGAGTTTCCCCTCTGCTGGCCTCTTGTACAGAGTACACAGGCCCAGTATTCACCCCACCGCAGGAAGTGTGCAGCGAGCACCATAGCCTGTCGACACAGGAACGACAGCGCCTGTTCAGGTGGCTTCGAAGACTCAGACATTGATGGGACTTCATTCTCAGGTGAGGTGCTGCTTCTTGCTGGCCCTTGCCTCCCTCTTACCCAGTTAAAGGTTTAGGGTTTAGGGTTTAGGGTTTAGGGTTTAGGGTTTAGGGTTTAGGGTTTAGGGTTTAGGGTTTAGGGTTTAGGGTTTAAGGTTTAGGGTTTAGGGTTTAGGGTTTAGGGCTAAACCCCCAGGAGGTCCACACAGCCTTGCGGTTGAGGTCGATAGAGCGGCAGGACCTGGAGCTTCGGAGCTTCTTGAAGCGTAGGGTGTGGGGGTAACGGTTTAGGGTTTAGGGTTTAGGGTTTAGGGTTTAGGGTTTAGGGTTTAGGGTTTAGGGTTGAGGGTTGAGGGTTGAGGGTTTAGGGTTAGTGTGTAGGGTTTAGGGCGCCCCATGAAGGACCGACCCGAAACCCGAAACCACAACTTACAAAACCCTTAAACCTGACACCCTAAACCCTAATTGAACCCTCGAACCAGAAAGCTGCTGAACCTAAGAGAGACGTGGGGAAATTTGAAGGAGGATTTTGTGATTTCGGCTTGCCGAACGAGATTGAAGCGTGGAGCATGCTGGCCACGAGCAGGAATCGTGTGCAGCAATCACTGAACCGGGCACGCAGCGTTCGGGTTCTCTATCTCAGTAGACTTTGTCGCATGCCCTTGCTGTTCGTGCAAGCTAAACCCGAAACCCTAAACACTAAGCCTGAAACCCCAAACTCCAAACCCTAAACTCTAACCCCAAACCCTAAACCCTAAACCCTTCCTGGGCCCGGGCGTATTCTCGGAGAGGTTCTTGGCCAGCAGGCGTAGGCGCGCCGGGTTCAGGTCGATGCCACAGGCGGTGATGTCGGGCGCGCTGACGTTCTTCATCCTTGGCTCGCTTAGGGTTTAGGGTTTAGGGTTTAGGGTTTAGGGTTTAGGGTTTAGGGCTTAGGGTTTAGGGTCTAGGGTTTAGGGTTTAGGGTCTAGGGTTTAGGGTTTAGGGTTTAGGTTTAGGGTAGGGTTGTAGGGTCAGAATCTCCTAGGCTTAGGGTTACTTATGGGTCATGGTGCTACAGGCTTATGGGGTTCTAGGGCTTAGTGCTTTGTTCTTTTGAAAAGACACAAGGCTCCCGAGTTCCTCCCTCTAGCCCCCCTAAACTCCCAAGTCTCCAAGGCCCTAAAGGGCCTGGAACACCCCCATAATTAAACCCTAAGCCCTAAACCCTAAACCCTTAATCGGCACCCTAAACCCAAACCCAAATCGTCAAACATACGCCCGGCGACTGAGAGCTTCCGCAACTCTGGTACCCGTTGGGTTTAGGGTTTAAGGTTTAGGGTTTAGGGTTTAGGGATTCGGGTTTAGGGTTTAGGGTTTAGGAGGGTTTGAGGAAACACCCGAAGCAAAGGGGCGTTGAACAATGGTGATCCGCGCCGGTCGGTTTATCAGAGAAGTGTGCCATCGGCAAAGCCTCTAACCAAGTCCACCTTACCTACAAGGACCCAAAACTAGACCCAAGAGCAACCTAGGAATCAAAAGGTTAAGCCCTAAACCCTAAACCCTAAACCCTAAACCCTAAACCCTAAACCCTAAACCCTAAACCCTAAACCCTAAACCCTAAACCCTTTTTGGCTTCGAGAGGCTTAGAAGGGAACCTAAGCCCTAAAGAAATGCATAAGCGGCCGACTGTGGGGCCGTAGCAATACAACGTATCTAGGGACTATACAAGGTATCTCTGGGGGCTATTTAGGAGTGAGTTATATAGGGGAATAAGGGTTTAGGGTTTAGGGCCCCTTCTCGGGGTAACTCTTATGCCCCTTAATACACACACTCGGCGCAACCTCCCAAGACCCTAGACCCAAAACCCTAAACCCTGAACCCTAAACCCTAAACCCTAAACCGTAAACCCCCAAAGTCAAGAGTCAGCGAATGCAGGATCCGATCCAGACCGCCCTCCATCTTCTTTCCTTGGCAGTAGCTGGGCTCTTCCTAAACCCTAAACCCTAAACCCTATATAAACTCTCAACCCTAAACCCCAAACCCTAAGGAGGCCAGGTCAAACCTCTTCGGATTGACATGCTAAGTTGCCAAAAACCTAGATCCTAAACCTTTCAGGGAGGTTGTTGGGGTTTCGACTTCTCTCCCCTCCTGATAGTAAAACCCAGAACCTGTATGCCTTAATTAGGGTTGACATGACTGTTCCTGGCGGGTGTACACAAGGCTCCTTATATATCTTGGCTGAGTGAATATATTGGTTGTCCTTTTGGGGATGCTAGCCATAACGACGACCCTACTATCACGGGTCCCCTACTACCCCCCTCCCTCTATTCTACCCCCAGGTTCCCCCCATCAGTAAGGCCATGAAGGGAGAATGAAGCCTAATTTCGGTATCTTAAGGGGGGAACCTGGTGGGGGTACAGGGGTAGTATAGAAACCCATGTACCCCTAACTATTCGGGGCCGCCTTAGAACAATAACCCCAGAAGGGAGCCCCCCCCCCATCTCTGTATTCATATAGAGAGAGCGAGAGAGAGACCCTAAACCCTAAACCCTAAACCCTAAACCCTAAACCCTAAACCCTAAACCCTAAACCTAAACCCTAAACCCTACACCCTAAACCCTAAACCTCGGAGCTCAGACTTCCACAAGGCGAGTGTCTCTGCTCCTCCTCCTCACGCCTTTTCTGCTCTTCTGCCTGCATGTGTGTTTCAGGGTTGAGGGCTGGGGGTTTAGGGTTTAGGGTTTAGGGTTTAGTGTTTATAGGGTTTAGGGTTTAGGGCTTGGGCTTTAGGGCTGAGGGTGTCGGGTGCGGCCTCGGGATTGGAGTTGTGCATTTCTCTGTCAGTGGGACGCACCGGATCTGAAAACCCTAAACTTCTAAACTTCTCAACCCGAAATCAGAAACCCTGCACCCCAAACCCTGCTGGCACCCCATCTCTGAAGTCCCTACAATCCGAAGCCTGCAAAGAAAAAGCCCCACGACCCTTAAGGCCCCAAACCGCCAAAGACTTAGGGTTTAGGGTTTCGGATTTAGGGTCAAAAACCCCACAACGCGCAGGGTTTAGGGTTTCAGGAAGGACGCTAAGGAAGCCCTAAGCCGCTGGAACCTGAAACCCTCAAGACCCTGAACCTAAACCCTAAACCCTAATCCCTAAACCCCAAAAAACCCTAAAAACCCAATCGATGCCTTCTTCTTCTTCTCCATGCGCTGCTTCTCCTTCATAACCTGAAGCTCCTGCTGCCTGAAGAGATTATCCTTAAACACTTGTAGGGTTAAGGGTAGTTTAGGGTTTAGGGTTTAGGGCTTAGGATTAAGGATTCTTGGGTGCTAGGGATTAAGAATGTAGGGCGTTTCCGGCTTTTTGGGTTTGTGAGTTTCAGGCCTTTTGGTGGAAGAAAGGCCTAATGCCCACATCGCACATAAACCCTCAACCAGCTAAGTTCCAAACCCCCGACCCCTAAACCAAAACCCTGAAACTCCAAAGCCTTGAGCCCTTGATCAGGACATGGACTCTTTGGGGTTTGTTAGGGTTTAGCAAACTTGAACTTGAACGCTCAATGATATACCTATCCCACTCCCAAAGTCATAGCTACCAGTGCACCTCCCAGTAGTTGCTTCTGAAGTTTAGGTGTAGGGTTTAGGGATTTCGGGTTTAGGGCTTGAGGCTTACCCTAAACCCTAAACCCTAAACCCTAAACCCTAAACCCTAAACCCTAAACGCATGACCCCCAAACCTGCAGCCCCAAGTGCAAGATTCGTGCCCCCTCAGCGGATCGAACTGCGGAGGGGCGTAGGGTCCTAGACCCTAAACCCTAAACCCTAAACCCTAAACAGATCGCCTTACACCTTGCAGACTGCAACCCTAAACCCTAAGCCCGAAGAAGCCCTAAAACCTAAACCATAAACCCAAAACCCAAAACCCAAGCCCTAACCCTAAACCCTAACAACTCTAAACCCTAAGCTCTAAAACGTCTGGAGCCAGGGCCCAACATCTCGGATGGATAGGAACTATGCGTCTGATCGTTCCAAAGAACTGGGGTTTAGGGCTTTGTTTGGGTAGGCCATGTGCGCGAGTCTGCGCGCTTTGGTGCCTTCCCTTCAGGCAGCACCCGCAGCTTTTTATGGGTTTGGCCGTACTTTCAGTGGGGGGGCCTAGTGCACATACAGACGTGTACGCCGGCGCGAGATCAGTGGGGGTTTAGGGTTTAGGGTTTAGGGTTTAGGGTTTAGGGTTTAGGGTTTAGGGTCTAGGGTCTACTCTTCATCAAGGCCAAACCGTACATCCCCGACAAGCTACTGCCACAGTCGGCCTGTGCTGTGACCAACCTTTCACCCCCCCCCACCCACGCAAGGTAAAAAGCTACAAGAGTATTAGATTATCATCATCATCATTATTATTATTATTGAGATTAATAAAAAAATAACAATAATTATTATTATTATGATTATTATTATGATTGTTAATTGTTATTATTATTAAAACTATTATTATTATTTTTTTGCTACTTAATAAGGAAACCCAAAAAAATAAAGTTCAACTATTGGCTAAGTAAGTATGACCGACCAGACTTGGCGTGCAAGGAGAGGGTCACTGCCTCCGCTGTGCTTCTTGCTTCTCCTGTCAATTCAGGTTAGGGTTTAGGGTTTAGGGTTTAGGGTTTAGGGTTTAGGGTTTAGGGTTTAGGGTTTAGGGATTGGGGTTTAGGTTTTAGGGTTTGGCGTTTCGGGTTTAGGGCATTTCGACAGGAACTCGGACTCGCGGTCCTCAGCAGCCTGGAAGGCAACTGCGCCGCATAGCCCTGAACAACACTTTTTTAGGGTTTAGGTTTAGGGTTTAGGGTTTAGGGTTTAGGGTTTAGGGTTTAGGGTTTAGGGTTTAGGGTTTAGGGTTTAGGGTTTAGGGTTTAGGGTTTAGGGTTTAGGGTTTAGGGTTTAGGGTTTTCACACTGAAGGCCGCCCTCGAAACGTGTTCGGAACAGGGGGTCCTTCTCTTTGCGGAGATTCTCGGCATCTTCCTTCCTCTTCTTCAGCATTTCCTGAGCTAAACCCTAAACCCTAAACCCTAAACCCTAAACCCTAAACCCTAAAACCTAAACCCTAAACCGAGCTGAAAAGGCGCTCCAAAAAGACTCCAAAACCCGAACCCCAAACCTCAGAACCCTCAAGCCTTCAACTCGAAACCCGAAACCCTGAAACCCTCAAAAACCCTAAGCCCTTCAAGTGTCCGTGCGCAAGGGTTTAGGGTTTAGGGTTTAGGGTTTAGGGTTTAGGGTTTAGGGTTTAGGGTTTAGGGCTACGGGGGCTACCAACCCCCAAAGCGTAACCCTTCGACAAACGGAGCTCTGCTCATAAGGCACCAGGGCTAGAGCTCCCCTACTGAGGTGGTTGAAGCTGCTTCGGGGGCCAGTGGAGGGTTTGGGGTTTTACGGGTAAGGGTTTAGAGCTCAGGGGGAGTTTAGGGTTGCGGAAGGTGCACGGCCCTTAAGGTGCACGCGTCATGTCAGCAGGGCTGCCCGAAGTGATGGGCATGCTCACTGGCATGGGTGGGCACATTGACCAGGTATAAGGTCAAACACAGGTTATGAGCCCAACTATCGGGCTGCTGCGCAAAACACCGCTTGGTAGTGGGCTTGGTGGTTGTGGCCTAAAGCTGTGGGGGGTTACTTCACGTCGGCTGCTGAGAGTCTGGCGGGCACAGCGGGTGGCTTTGCCAGGGCGGTCGGGGTCATGGGTGGCATCACAGCATGGCAGTGGCAATGGTTGGGGGCAATGAGCGCCTAATGGAGAGGCCAGGTGGCGCAAACCTCTCAGCCATTGCTGGTGGTTGCTGGGCCTGGGGGAGTTACAGGAGGGAGCACTCCTTCGCATAAGCTGTGGAGCGGGGGGAGTGTGAGAAGCTGGTAGCCCTTAAGGCCAGCGCGTCGCATTGGTAGAGGCAGCATGAGTGGCTGTACTCGCCAGTGTGGGTGGGCATACAACACATTGACCAGGTATAAGGTCAAACACAGGTTATGAGCCCAATTTCTCGAACAGGGTAGCCATGAAGAATGCAAAGCTGGACTCGAACTTCATCAGGAGCGAAGGCTTCCACTGCCGTACGATATATGAAGTGGCAATGCGCTAGAGCCAGGCCACTTGAAGCCCATGGCTCACCAGCATCTGCAACTTCACACCCTATCAACAGTGTAGCCTTTGCTGCCACCATAAATCCGTACACTTCCAGCAGGTGGATTTCCCCACACAGCGTATAAGGTCAAACACAAGGGTTTAGGGTTTAGGGCCTGGGGTTGAGGAGTTTAGGGTTTGAGGCTCAGTAGGGCTTAGGGCTTAGGACTCAGGGCTCAGGCTTCTACGAGATGCTTCAAGGTTCGTGGGCACACAGAGGCCGGGTCTGCAGAGGTGGCTGGGTACTAGGCTAAAGATTGTGTAGGGTTTAGGGCTTAGGGTTTAGGGTTTAGGGTCGCCGAAGCGGGATGAGTCTATGGCTGGAGTCACAGCAGCTGATTCTTTTCAGGGGACAAAGCACAAATGTCTCTGGCCGTTCTGTCTGTAGCATCGTGCTGTATTCTGCTACTTGGGTTAACTTTTGGAAGTGCTGGATAGCGTTTCAGCTTGAGCATCCTGTACTGGCTCACACCAACACTTGCAGTCACATACTTTGCCAAGGAGCTTCTGCTGTACACGCGCTCCCCCTACTGCGATTCGCAGTACCTCAGCCTTTAACAGACTAATTCAGAACTCATCTCGGCATCTCAGCTCCTGTTGTGTGCATGCAGTCTACGCTACGTTCACTTCCCTTATCGCACGCCTTCTGGCAATGGCGCAGGACGCACCATTTGAAGGATGGCTCGACTGATTTCGAGCTCAGTCCTTCCCCTCCATTCAGCTTCCAAGTATCTTTGAGCTCCTTCGCCTCGAAAGCTGTCGTCGAGTACATACTGCCGTGCCATGTCGGTGATGAAAGATCTCCTACGACCAGTGACTGCACGGATGTCAAGGCCATCTGGAAGCCTCGTCTGCGTAGGTGTGAATAGTCGCACACGCGTAGCTGCATGCCACCGTATGAGAACATTTCTGTTCCAGTCTATTTGATAAAAATCTCTACGGTACTCTACGGGAAGCACTTGATGCAAAGCAGATGCTAGGCCGCCCCAAGTTGAGGAAGCCCTTTGGATCTCCCTCAGCGGTGGCTGGTTGCGCGGAGGTCCTAAACCAGGATGGATAACAATAGGAGGGTCTGGTGGCAAACCCATCCGCTGCTCCTCCCGTTGACCTCTCAAGACTTCCTCACGAGCCCTTTCGAAGTCCAAAACTCGGACTTCCCGAACTGGAGCTGGGGGGATTTCAGTTGGGGCAGGCGGATTGCCGGTGGCTCTACGATTCAGTTCCTCCTGAACAATACGGTCTATGTGTTCCGCCGGTGCAGCTACAAGAAGGTCATCTAGATATTGCGTTGCAATATGGCTCTGAGGACCTGGGTTCATCGCCGGCGATGCAGGCAGCGGAGGCTCCAACTCTGGCTCTGCTACATAAATCCTGGCTCCTCTTCTACGCAAGCCCTCTTCATAGTCCTGCTGCTGCTGTTCTTCCCTCTCTCTCTCCCTCACTCCTTCCCTCTCTCTTTCAATCTCTTGCAGGGCCAGTTGCAGGGGAGTTTGCTCTTCAAGCTCATCTTCACTATCGGGCTGTCTTTCTGGCAGTCTCTCATCGCTCTCATCTTCCGACACTCTGACAGGACGCCTCTGCGCCCCATACCTAAGACAGCATCGCACAAACGCTTTCCCTGCTTCCCACAAGGCAATGGAGGTTACTGCCACCAAACAGATTAGCACCCACAACGCGGCATCTCCCTCTGAGCTCGCAGCCGGCGTCGGTTGGGCACTTGCACTACACAAACAGCATGCCACTATCACCGCTTGCAAGTAGCGCTTCGACTCTGACGCATTCTCTACTTTGTGCTCAGTGCTCACATGCGCCAGCTTAGTCTGCCCACGCGGTATGTGCAATCCCATCAAATCACACAGTTTCCAGTGACGTGCTGCCCCCAAGGCTTTGGTGCCTGAGTCAGCCGGGTTGAATTCCCCGGCTATATGATTTGCCGGAAGATCACCCTCCATGTATCGCTCAGCAAAAGCCTTAGCTCTGATTTTTAGATGCCTGGTTCTCCAGCTAGCACTTGTACCACCGTACAAGGCCAGCGCCGCTACATTGTCGCCCAGCAACTCCTTGCGAGAGCGCCGCTGCAGCAACTCGTCAAATACATAAGAGCTACTGATGGTGTAGTTAGCTAACTCCATCAAAGCTATCATTTCCGCTTCACAAGAACTTTGAGCCATGAAAGCCTGTCTTGCGCACGACCATCCGGTAAGCGCCCCTTCGGTATGCACCTGGACGCATTGCATCGATCTCTTGGCCTCTGGAGCAAATGACGCGTCCCCATATCCTTCAAGAAGCCCCTCCATAGCGGTGGACTTCTTATACTGCTTCCACACTTCTCGCTCATCACGTGGATAAATCAACACACACTCTGCGCTTGCCACTAGATAGGCCAGCGTGTGAAGTGCAGATCTGTAGGTTCCTACAGGAGCTCGTGTGATTGCAGCAGCTAATTTTGAAACCGAGAAAGTAATGTCTGGTCTCGTTCGGATACTTGCCCAAAGCATCTCTCCCACTATGGTTTGACATCGTCTAACGTCTTCAACGTCGCTTGACTCTTCGCGGGCGTCGTCGTCGAAGGCATTTGGCAACGGAGTCGTTGGTTTTCCTAACCCATCAAGCTGCGATTTGTACCGTTGCTCCAGTTCTCGAATGTATGAGGCCTGAGACAAAACCAAGTCACGATTGTCATTCCAGCTGAGGTCGATGCCTAAAAATCTCACCTTTCCCTGGGAGCCATTCACAACTTCTTGAGGTTCCGAGCACTCCCATCGCTCACGGATAGCAGAAATCACTGCCCAGGCTAAGCTGTTCTCAGCTCCTACCAGGACGTCATCTACATACACAGCAACCCATCCAGCGATTGCCGATGTTTCAGGCGAGATGTTCAGCGTGGCTTCCATTCCTCTGAGCGGTTTTTCGCTACTGAGTAGCCAAAGACTGTCTTCAGCTAATGATTGATACAAACGGTACTCTGTGCCTTGATGCCTGATGATGATCTTCCGCAATGCTTGATCACGCTGAAAACTCCAATCTCTTGGGGACTGATCAAGCCCATAGAGAGCCTTTTTAATGATGAGCCGCGCCTGGGAGCTGAAAACTCCCTGTGTAACGAGGACACGTGGAGGTACTAGGGCCACCACTTCATCGGTCACTTTGTCGAGCCGCGAGTCTTGAGCCAAAATACTCTCTGTCTTCTCTTTCTGAGTCTGCTGTTGGCGCTGATGCTGTTGCTGTGACTGTTGCTGGAAATGACTACTGGACGACGGCACCTCAACCTGATCGATTGCATTACTGGCTTCTGCAGCAACCTTCTCAGCGCTGCCCCGATTACGTGGCAATAGCTGCGCATTGAGGAATGCGGCCTTTATGTCTACTGTGATTAACGTGTGCCTCCTTCGCGTGCTGAAGGCCAACGCTGTACGTAGGGCATCTATCCCTATGCTGGGGGTGTAGACAGTCTGCCTATGTTCCAGTTTGCTGCCCTCGCTACTGCTAAGGTAGTTTCCGCAGGCTACTAATCTACACTTATACTTGCCCCCCGGGGCTTTTACGGTAAAAATGGCTTTACTTGGGATCAACAAAACCTTGTAGCCCTGCGCCTGCAGCTTGTCCAACTCCTTCTGAGTTGTCTCATAGATCGCCTGCTTGTCCTGTATCAGGCTTCCAAGTTCTGCCTCAACGGCAGGTTTCCAGAGCTCCCAGTTTGCCATCACCTGCATGTTTGCAACTATCCGCGTCTGAAGCACTACCTGTTCATGAACATCAGCAGGCATGGCTTGGGCCTCAGCTAATGCTTGTGAGTCTTCAGTTATTTGCTTCAAGCACAACTGCGTCAACTCCAAGCGCAAGTCTTCAACGTCCTCCCACAACTTGTTGATTTCTAGCCGATTCAATTGAGCCGCCTCCGAAGCAGGAGGCATATCATCTATCCATTGTTGCAGCTCTCCCTCATGCATGCTCGCCAGCCTCAGCTGCCGCTCATCAAGCCAACTTTCAAAATCCATGATCTCCTGCTGGGTCCTTGTCGCATAGACTTCTCCAAGCGACTCACCTCCAACGCATCTCAACTCTTCACGATCAAGCACACGCTCATACGACGCAGCCCAGCGGGCATCCTGGCGATGACTGTCACCGCCCTCCTCAGAGGCACTCTCCGCCTCTTCAGGCTCATCGCTCCGCCCATCACTTTCACCATCAAACTCACACAACAAGCTCCTCACGCAACTCCAGGCTTAATTCTCGGTCAGCTTCCTCGAGACCGTTACTCGGCCTCTCAGCCTCCTTCCGAGTTATGGAGCCAGAGTCCAACATCCACACACCGCGCTCAAGCCCCTCCGACCTAATGCATGTCAAGGCCTGACTTGGACGCCTCTGATGCCACCCTTCCCGCTCATTGCCACTAGGCCCCTCCAGGGCCCGAAGGACTTGCTTACTGCAGCGCCCGCCAGCGACCGGCTCTACTGACCGATTCCCCGACACACACATCGCTCGCATCATCCCTTGGCTGCGGTTCTGAGGCATATCACCGGAAGTGATACAGTTTTTGGGGTAAATATTATGCGATTTTTCTGGGTTTTGGTAATTTTCAGTTTTTTCTTTGGGTTTTGAGGTTTTTTCTTTGGGGTGGGTAGGTGCAGTCAGCGTCTGAAACCCAGCTCGGGCCTTGTACGGGTTACAACTGCTACCTACCGAACTCTCTGCAACCTTACAACCACACTCCGAACACCTTCCCTAATCATTAACCAGTTCCTCCGAATCACAAATCCTGCAAAGTGCCATTGAATCACCCTGAAGACGCGCGACCCTCACAACCTGAACTGCTCCCTTTCTCCTCCGAGCCTACAAATTGCAGGCAGTTGGGGCCCGAGTGGTTGCTACCACCATCCTCTATCCTACTATCCCCGATCTCCCCCGACTCTGCAGCTTGCTGAGTAGTGGCGGGACACACGCAATGGCTTCCTAGCCCGAGGCACACAGGACCACCTAGTTCTCCATTTTTGCCTTGAAATCCTGGGTCTGCCCCCTCCCTAGCCCGAGCATCATGGACACCATCTTGAAATCCTGGGTCTCCCCCCTCCCTAGCACGAGCATCATGAACACCAGCCCGAGCATCATGGACACCATCTTGAAATCCTGGGTCTCCCCCCTCCCTAGCTCGAGCATCATGAACACCATCTCCCCCTTTTTCGTTAACGCAAGGAACGGAAAACCCATACTGCCGTAGCTCAAGAAGAGATCGCTCATCGAGGTTTTGCAAGCAATTGACCGTGTACAACAGAAGCACTACTCTCGACTCCTGCCTGTTCCAATCTTCAGTGCCATGCAGGTGCATCGGGGAGAACGCTGCAGGGCAATTGGGGCTGTGGAACTGTCCAGGAACATGAGTATTACCGGCAGACACAACTGCTGGCTGACCAACAACCTGAGCACCCACCCGAAGTTCAACCCACAACCTACCGCCCTTTTTTGGCATTTTGAGAGGAATCCAATGCGACACCGAAGTAGGGAGATTGTTGCTGTCACGATGTGGATAGGCTGCCCCATTTACGCATAGTCCTATCGTCGAAAAAGTAGCATCAGGACACTTGGCCTTAGCAATAGCTGCCAACAGGGCAGACATTCCTGGGCGCTGTTTGCAGCACCGAGTGAGCCCGACGGCTCCTCCATACCGGTAGACCCCAAACAGATAGTGCTGTCCCGAGAAGTGCTTGTTGCTGCTGCTGATGTCCTGAAGCCCCGGTTCTACAACATACGAACTACTCAAGACAAAACGTACTGCCTCATCCACATCAAACGGACTCGCTTTAGCCAGTTGTTCAGCTTGGAGATCTTCTACACTCCTACCTGGGTGAGGTTGAATGGCACTTACTACAGGACGTCTACCTGGGCCTGGGGCTTTGTCACGATACCTAACAAGAGGAGGAGGCGCGTGGGACATACTTGGGATTGAGGCTTTTTCGGACACACGAGTTTCAGGGCCTAGGGAATGTGACATTGGTGGAGGGTCTTGGCCTGGGTTCAACGTGATTGTGAGCGGTGGCTCCTCACCCTGAAACAGCTTTGTAACGACCGACAACCGCTTGCCTATCCTAACCACATACCCAAGTTTTATTAGCGAAGCAGGACACAAGACGGTGGCGTCCACTGCCTTTGCTTTCCAAGACTGTTTGCTCTTGCGCAACCACGACCTGCAGAGTACCTGAGCGTGAGTACCAAACGGAACCACTGCTGGAGCTGGCATGCCCATCTGCCTCAGTGTTTGCGCACGCCATGTTGCAACAACGCTCTTAGCCGCAAGAGGCCAGAGCACCGGATCGCTGTTAGG
Source organism: Symbiodinium natans (assembly GCA_905221605.1). Classification (NCBI taxonomy): domain Eukaryota; class Dinophyceae; order Suessiales; family Symbiodiniaceae; genus Symbiodinium; species Symbiodinium natans. The sequence continues at coordinate 1,031,472 of CAJNDS010002135.1, read as the reverse complement.
CAAGCCCAACAACATGTTCATCTGGTTTTTTACACGCTGCACTATGTTTTCGCTGCGGCCATTACTGTTATGTTCCTCTGGAGCTGCGCAGGTTTGCTTTAGTTGAAACCTGGTAGCCATCTTCCTGATCTGAGGATTGACGTACTCAGAGCCACTATCGGTGTGTAGCCGCACGACGGGTAGCCCAAGTTCATGGGCCTGCGTTAGGATACGGGTGAGAGCTTGGGCGGTAGCAGCTGGGGTCTTTCGCCTAAGCGTTTCCACAAACACTACTTCCTTCCAAGCTAGCCCATCTACTTTGCACTCCTTTGTGGCTGCAGTGAGCTCATCAGCATCTTGCTGGCAGGCTTTCAGACACTCTTCGTACTCCTGAAGAGCCTTTCCCACGAGAGGGGCTTCTTCGACATCCGGTCCGAAGAGCTCTTCCAATGGGATGTTGATCTGATTCTCATCGTCAGGCATCTCGGTTGGCTCGTAGTCAGCTAACTCCTCATCAGCTTTTACGGCGGTGTCCTCGGCTGCTTCGGCCTGTTGCTGCTCTGGTCCCAGCACTGGCTTTCCCTTTCCATCTACTGGCACCACAACACATGCTATCAAGAGGTACCGAAGGTCAGGCGACGTTTCATCTTCCGCCTTCTTGAAAGGTCCGATGGTATCGGCCGATAAGACCCAAGATGCCGGACATCTGATCCGTCGGTGGGCTCTATGTCGGGCACACGCCGCTATACACCTTCTACACCTTCTAGAAGGAGGCCAATGTCCATTACGCACATGCTCTTCCCAGTCCATCGAATCTGCCTTAGCAACTTTGATGCCAGACTGTGAGAGCGACGGCGCTAGGTTCAGTAGTAGCCGAATCATCCCTGGTGCCCATTTACTGCACTTAGCAGCAAGCCATTCTTCCTCTACAGCACCATCCACACTTGGCCCTACACCCGGCCCTTTCTTCAGTTCTGGGAGTTCTCTAGTGGATGCCCATGTCGTTGGCCTACGCGTCTCATGACCATACGGGCCTTGGTCTCCATGATATTGCCTCATTCCCAGCAGTTCAGAGGAAATCTGAAACTCCCTGGTGGCAAAAAACGACGGAAACCCGCCATGTCGGCGGGCCTGCTGGTGAAGGTTTGAGTCTGGCCGCACATACGTAGCTGGATCCTGGGGGTTTTCAATCAGGCTCCATGTGGGGGGCTTATTGACTCTCCGTCTACCCTCCTCAGCTACATGCATGAGCAGAAGAGTCCGAAGATAAAGCTCATCCGCCTGCTTTACCTTGACTTGTTCTGCAGGGCTCAATCCTACCAGACCCCAACGACTCGTGCCTTCTCTAGTTCTAAGAAGCTTTGGCCCCGGCTGTATGAACCTACACACGGAATTCGTTCCACCCGGCGGTGCCGCAAAGATGATATCTACAACTCCCTGCGCCGCTAGGTGAAGCACATACACGAATGTCTGGATGGACGCGAAATCTTCTTGTAGGCCCACAGATACTACCTCGTAGCCCTTTGCCCTCGCGTGAGTTTCTATTTCCTTCCGAGATTCCCCGGCAAACAAATGTATCAAGACCCCTTTAGCCTTTGACACCGCTCTTCTTTTCCGGCGATTAAAGACCAATGTAGTAGAGTCCTGAGAGGCCCAGGCTACCAGATCCTGCAGAATGGCATTTGGGATTTCTGGCCATAACGACAGCACCAACTCTCCTAGACTCCCGGCAACATCACCCCCTCGAAGAATTTCGTCTGTGAGTTTGCTAATTGCTTCCTTGGGTTGAGGCAAGCTACCATTGTCTTTGGCCTGCAGTGCCTTAATGGCCGCACCGACTGTGTTCACGCGATATTGCTCAATCTCCTGAATCAATTCTAGCGCAAGCTCCTCCGGGACACGAGGGCACCCTGAGCTCACTTCAAGCCGAATCTGCCCCCTTGACGGGTGCCATAATGTGCACTCCTTCTCACCCCACTGGAGCCTGCACCCTATTTTGATGAGTAATCCAAGAGCGACTATTGTCTCGACTGGAGTGGGAGAAACAAGAGTGCCACAAGGAGTAACGAACAACTCTGCGGTTCCTTGGGCAAGATCCACCGTTTTCTTGACCAACCCTTTAGGCTCATCATCCCTGGCAGTCCTCAAGCATGTGGATGCTCCTGAGTCGATCAGTCCAGTCCTAGGACCGTCCGCGGAGATCCTGTTCAACGATGAGGCCAGGCTTACGGCTTTCGTCTGCATCTGCTGGAGAAGGTCAGTGGCAGCACTGATCAATTTTGCCTGAGGCGTATCTTCCTCCACGCGCTTCACAGCCGGAACATTGGGCTGAGCTTTGGAGTTTCCCTTTGCTTTACCTTTAGTCGCCCTGTCTTCGCCTTCCACTTGGCTCTGCGATGGACAGTCCTGGGCCTTATGTCCTATTCCACTACAAACGTAGCACCTGGAGCCCACATCCAACGCAGCATTGAGCGCAGCTTTATCGTGAGGAAACCTGCATTGTCTCCCTAGCTTGCACCCCGCTTTTGACATCCAGTGGTAACAGGCCTTGCCGCCACCTTTATTCCCTTCTGGAGCCTCGGACCCCTTAGCGACGGACTTCCCATCACCCTTTCCTTTTCCTTTGCCTTTATTACTAGGCGCAGTGTTTGCGTTGTCTGATCCTTCAGCATTTCCATCCGCAACCTTGGCAATTTTTGGCCTTTTGTGGGAGCCTGCGTTCTCCAAGACCTGCAGCTCGGCCTGAATCATTTGGCTAAGTGACAAGGCCTTATCTGCCGTCGGTACCATGTCGATTGTGTGTTGGTGTCGAAAAGTTTGGATCCTGAACAACGCATCGGTGTGTTGGCTGAGTACCTGGCTAGTCATTACGTCCAGTCCAGCTATGAGCAAGGTACTGTCTGGTATCGAAATCTGAAGTTCTGTAGCCCTCTTTCTCCAGCGACTCCATCGTCTGATGGCTCGAAGAGCCTCTGTGACCCCTTTTGCTGGCTCTGGGGCAGTGAGGTACTTTAAGAGGGCACTACGCTCCTTCAGCCCTCCGGGTTGGTACGTAGTCATAATTGCTCCTAGGATTTCGATTGAGCTCAGCTTTCTCATAGCTACGACTTCCTCCTTTATGGAGGACGGAACCGCCTTTAAAAGCAAAGAAACTGCTCTCTGTTCCACTCTGGCAAACGGGCCAGCGTCAAATCTATTCGGGCGTTCAGGCAGTAAGAGGAGTCTTTCAATCGGACTGCTTTCTAACCATTTGGTGTAAAAGGCCTGATAGGCGCTTTGGACTTCTGCCCACCATTCTGAGGCATTTGCCGAGAGATCTCTCAGCGACGGGCCAAGCAATGCCATCCAGTCCCCGGCTATCAATGGTGTAAGCTCACGCTCATTGTCCCGAATCTCTAGTTTGGGTAGCTCAGCAATCGACTTGACATCCTCTGTGCGAGAATCCCCTCGCCCCACACGAATAGCCCTTTCAAGCGCTACCACCAGTTGTTGCATGTCGGTCTGTGCAGGAGGGGGGTTCTCAGTGCCTGCAGCTACTTTCGTTCTTGAGTTCGGGGACCTAGTGGGTCTACGTGGCGGACTATGATTTGGAGGTCGAATCTCGGTGCCACCTGGAGAGAACGGATACACAATCCTGGGTTTGACTGGCGTTACCGGACGACTGTGAACATCTGAACGCCCGCCCTCTTGAACCTCCCTGCTAGAACTCCTATTCCCGGTCCCTTTACCCGCAGCCCCACTGCACCTGGCCGTTGGAACTGGAGGAATTCCTTCATATGGGCCGAATCCAACTTGGGACTCCGTTCCCTGCTCAAGTTTAGGAGGCAAAGGTGGGGCATTTGGAGTTGGGCATGGGTCAGAGATATTTGGTTTGAGTTGTCGCTCGATGCTCACGCGGCCTATGTCATCGCGTCCTGGCTCTGATCTCGTGCCAGGGTAACGCTCAAACGGTGACACTGCCCTATTGCTGAAGATTCTGTCCGTAGGTACACTTCCACCACTACCTGCTGCCCGTACACCGAACTCTTGCACAGGTTGCTGATCTGCTTCATGCTGCTGTGTTTGCACTGGTACTAATTTCAATCCGCCAGCTGATACTCGCCAGGCATATTCCGTCGTTCCCACCCATACGGTGCCTTTAGAGGGAAGGGTAAGTCCTTGGTCATCACCAGCTTCAGGTTTGCCACCTTCCAACTGGACTTCATGGGGAACCTCCGCCTGCTCAGCTTTGGGGCGAATAGACTGTACACCGAGCGCATTGACTCTATCCACGCTTTCACTACTAGACATCACGGGAAAATGGCTTGTCTTGACGTCCTCAGTTGGAGTACTGAGCTCTAGCATTCGTGTACGCTCAATCAAGCCATCTCCATCTGTAGAAGCTGGTCTGGAAGCCACTTCCATCTGATCCAAACGGGATTCAAGTTGCGCCTGATTCACCAGCACTTGCTGAAGCGTTGGCGCCACTTGCTCCTGCAGGGCCTGAGTGACTAAGCCACTCAGTTGGCGTAGCAATTGAGCCATCGCGGGCTCCTGAAATGTCATACCAGGTTCCCCTGGAGATCTTGGTTCAGTTTCCCGAGATTCAGCTATAATCTCTGGCTCTGGCTTGATGCCTTCCTGACCCAGGGTCTCATGTCGTGAAGAGGCAGACTTTCCACTATAGGCACTTTCCATTCCCAAGCTAAGACGGTCCGGCGAACCGTCCGCACGAGCTTGCACTTTGGCAATCATAGAAAGACTTTCCACCGATGGGGCCTTTGCTCTTCCACCTGAATCACTCTCAGCAGAACTATTGACGACAACAGGCTTCTTTGCATCATCCAAACTCGTGGATGACGATGCCTGTGCCTGTTCATATGGTGGTTCTCGAAGCTGTTGCTCTTCATGCCGCGTCGCTGTCTGCTCGTACTTTTCCAGGATTGCAGGTCGTTGAGTATCTCGGTCCCCGTGGGTCTCCATAAACTTTCTCTGCGCTTCTTCACTCCAGAAAGGGCTGGGCCTGCTTTCTGCCGGCGCACTCTCCTTCTTCTCCATTCTTGACTTCCAGTCTAGCCCAGCTTCAGCAGCGTTGGGCTCATAACCCGCCGAAGCGGGATGAGTCTATGGCTGGAGTCACAGCAGCTGATTCTTTTCAGGGGACAAAGCACAAATGTCTCTGGCCGTTCTGTCTGTAGCATCGTGCTGTATTCTGCTACTTGGGTTAACTTTTGGAAGTGCTGGATAGCGTTTCAGCTTGAGCATCCTGTACTGGCTCACACCAACACTTGCAGTCACATACTTTGCCAAGGAGCTTCTGCTGTACACGCGAGGGTTTGGGGCTGGGGTGGGTTTATGTAGGGTTTGGGGTGTGGGATTCTATGGCCTTACGGAGGAAAGAGGAACGAAACAAAGCACGGGCACCACCGGAGAATTTACAGCTTTAGGGATGTTAGGGTTCAGATATCTACTTGGTAGCGCAGCAACCAGCCTATAGTCAGGGCCACCTGTTTTTGGGTTAGTTACTTGAAAAGGCAACCCAGAACAAAAACAAGAAGGACAAGCGTACCACTGGGCCAGCAAGTCTAGGGTTTAGGGTTTAGGGTTTAGGGTTTAGGGTTTAGGGTTTAGGGTTTAGGGTTTAGGGTTTAGGGTTTAGGGTTTAGGGTTTATGGGGTACCAGAGGGGTGTTCGGGTAGTAGGAACTCGCATCTCATGAACTTCGGGCTTCGTGGCGCGAGTCAGTCTCGCCCAAACCCGAAAAAGAACTAGGGTAGTCATAGCATCGGGTACAGGGAGTAGGCCCGGAGACTCCCAAACCCCTTAAAATTATGGAATATATACCTTAAATTATAATGAGAACCCTTGTAAGATTTAAGGTATATTCCTTAATTAAGGGGTGTTGGAGTCTCTGTGGGGGGGTTTAGGGGTTTAGGTGTAGGATGAACCATCCGATGCCCTAGGCCCTCAGACACCTTACGGCCAAAAGCGAACTTTTTAGCGTACAGAATCACACCCCGGATCTATACGAAACAGTCGTGAGTTCCCGTTTTGCCACCCGTGGAAATTATTTGTTAGCTGCCATCCGCAGCGAAAGAACTTTGCCCTCTTCCAAGCAGCTACTGGAGTGCAGGGGCAGACATATGGGCCCCGTGAGGTGGTGGAGTGTAAGGGATAGTTGGAGTGTACCCAGAGACTCCCAAAACCCCTTAATTCAGAAATGTACCTTAAATCATGCTAGGCTTCCAATTATAATTTAAGGTACGTTCCTTAATTAAGGGGTTTGGGAGTCTCTGGGTAGGGGTAGTTCTATGTACCCCCTTAATGTCGTCCCTTTCCTCAAAGGGGTTCTGAAGTAGGGGCCCTTAGGGTTGCAGGGGGTATAAGAGGTATATAAGGGGTCCCTTGTATAAAGGCCGATACTAAGGGACCGTGTAACAACCCTAAGAATAACAAACTCCCAGAAGCCCATCCCCCTCTGTGGCCATGCCTGAACCCTAAACTCTAAACCCCTAACCCTAAACCCCTAAACCCGAAACCCTAAACCCCTAACCCTAAACCCTAAACCCGATAATTTTAGGGAGCTGCTGGGGGGTCCTAGGCAAGCAGCAATCTTCCGCTTTTGCATCTCCTCGGTCCGCCTGTGAGCAAGGGCGCTTGTGGCTTTCATGGTGGTGCTTTGGGTTTAGGGTTTAGGGTTTGGGGTTTGGGGTTTGGGGTTTAGGGTTATGGCTTGGAGCTTGGGGTTTGCGGTTTTGGGCTTCAAGGTTTAAGGGCTTCAGGTGTGTTTAGGGGGCTGGGGTTTGGGTTTGAGCAGGTCTTTGGCGGGCACCACGTTTGAAGTTCTTGCTGCGTCCTAGCTACAGGCTTCGTGACGTCATGCTCAAAAACACTGTCAACCCTAAACCCTGAACCCTAAACCCTCAACCTGCCTGAATCACAAAATGCCCTGAGCCCGAAACCCAAAACCCTGAACCACAGCACTGAAAAGGCGAACAACCCCCAACCTCTATAGCCCTGAAGAGGTTTAGGGTTTAGGGTACACCCGGGAACACTTTAAAACAACAAATGAAACCAGCATCCAAAAACCCATGTGGCCCTGTCCTGACATCCCTGACTTCTGGGGTAGATTTGGGTTTTGGGTTGGGGTTTAGGGTTTAGGGGGGTTAGAGCGCATGGAACTTGTACTTTCTTCCAAATCAACCCCAACGTGAACACCGCAAAAGCTCGATGCAATCTCTCCTACGTAGCCCAGTCACCATATTCCATCAAGGGTGCCCGTTTTCTGGCTGGTTACTTTATAAGGGAACCCAGAACCAACAAAAAAGGGGCAAAGGGTACCACCGGGCTACCAAGTCTCAGGTACTCCAGCCCTATTGGGATAACCCTAAACCCTAAACCCAAAAGCCTAAACCCAAAACAATAAACCCTAAACCCTAAACCCTAAACCCTAAACCCTAAACCCTAGCTCTACAGGATCCCTCATGAGATCCGGCCTTGTCTTCGGCAAGATCTCTGTCGGTGGCCTGAAGACAAGAGTCCCGCGGACCTGTCGGAAAGGGTTTAGCGTTTAGGGTTTAGGGTTTAGGGTCTAGGGTTTAGGGCTTAAGGTTTAGGGTTAGGGCTGGGGTTTAAGCGGACTCAGAGGTGGGTTGAGGGACAGGATACTGGGCTTTTAGAGCGCGGCCGATATGGGGCTACGGCCGAACTGATCCTAAACCCTAAACCCTAAACCCTAAACCCTAAACCCTAAACCCTAAACCCTAAACCCTAAACCGTTTGGAGTTTCAGGCTTAGGCTGAGGGCTTAGAGTTGAGTAGGCTTAGAGTCGAGTAGGCTTGCGACGCTGTGCTCTCCGGGCTTAAGGCTTCGGCACAGTAGCATGTGAACCCCAGCACCCTAAGCCCGAAGCAGCTGCGACCTTGCAGCTTGATAAGGGTCTTGAGTTTAGGGGTTTAGGGTTTAGGGTTTAGGGGTTTAGGGTTTAGGGTTTAGGGTTTAGGGTTTAGGGTTTAGGGTTTAGGGTTTAGGGTTTGGGGTTTGGGGTTTGGGGTTTAGGGTTTGGGAGGAACCCTCAACAAGGCCTCATTCTCTTCTTCGTCGAAGGCTGCCTCGGAACTGAGCGACTTCAGAAGAGACCCAGATTTCCTCTGAAACCCTCAACCCTGGGGTTTAGGGTTTAGGGTTTAGGGTTTAGGGTTTAGGTAAACCCTCAACCCTAAACCCTAAACCCGAAGCCCAACATACATGTCAAGTCGCCGAACTCTCCCGACCCCAAAAAACCTGAAGCAACTACGACTTGAGTCTTCTGACTTCTGACTCACCCAACAAAGCAATGAGCCACAAGACACGGTCTCCTAAATCCCCAACAGGCAGCTGACAGAATTGAGGGCGGGGGTTGAGCCTTTTAAGGGAAGGGCCTTTGGGAAAAGAGTTCCCTAAAACCGGGGCAACCGTACTAATTAGAACGGAAACCCCACCCTCGCTTACGTATCCGAGAAGAACACAAAACCCTAACGAAGAGCCGCACCGGCCGGGTTGCGACATCCTCAGGTATGGCCGGGCTCGGCGCGACAGCCATGGCTACCTGGGCGTCTGCGCTGGCTGTGCAGGTGCTACGGGACTTGGGTTGCCCTAAACCCTAAACCATGTAAACCCTACAAACCCTACAAACCCTAAGCCTTAAGCCCTAAACCCTATCCCTTGACCCCAACCCCTACACCCTATAAACCCTAAACTCTATAAACCCTAAACACCCTAAACCTGTTTCAACCCTGTAACTCTAAGCCCTAAACCCCTAAAGGAGGTTTAAGGGTTCGGGTCTAGGACTCAAGTAGGGGTTTTCGAAAAAAAGGCCTAGTCTAGGGTCTAGGGTCTAAGGACTAGGGTCTAGGGTTTAGGGGGTTCCTATAATGAGGCTTTCAGTATTTGGGGGTCCGGGTATATGAAATGCCCAAGTAAGGTTTGGGGTTGTAGGCCAGGGTTGAGGCTCAGGGTCTAGTGGGGCCTGAGAGGATACTTAGGATGGGTTGAACCGTTGAATCTCCCACTCCTATACCCGAATCCTAAATCCCTGACTCCCAAATCCTAGGCCGTAACCCCCTTAACCCTAAACGCTAAACCCTAAACCCCAAACCCTAAACCCTAAACCCCAACCCCCATTACTGAACGCAAGCCCTGTCACCGCTTGTCGGGCGCCGCGAGGAGGGGGCCCGACTGCGGCAGATGAGCCGCAAAGGAAGCTGCAGAGACATCTCCCTCCAGTCTGGTCCCTACGGAGAAAAAAATAGGGTTTAGGGTTGAGGGCTTAGGGTTTAGGGTTTGAGTTTGGGGTTTCGGGGGGCGAGGCGGGGGGGGGGAGGGGTGGGAGGGGTTTGGGGGTTGAGGGGCCGGTTTAGGGTTTAGGGTCGGGTTGAATTCGGGTTCCCTAAACCCTAACCCCCAAAGGCGCCTGTGGCTGGGCATTTCTCTCTAAACTGAAGACTTGCCCGAGGAACCCTAAACAACCCTAAAATCCACAACCGGGCTTGCGTAGCAACTTTGCAGCTTTACGCTTCAAACAAAAAAGTACGAAACACTAAGTAAACCCTTAAACAGCCCTAAACCCTAAACCCTAAACAGCCCTACACCCTAAACCCTAAACCCTAAGCCCTTTTGAAAGCCCCCTTGCATTTTCAATGTGGTGGTTCCTAATCGGTTCGGCATATGGGACTCCCTCAATTCCCACCCACCGCTTCCACAAACCCTGTATCCGAGAGGCCAGAATCTTAAGCCCTAAACCCTAAAAACTACTAAACCCTAAAAACTACTAAACCCTAAAGACTACTAAACCCTAAAAAATACTAAACCCTAAAAACTACGAAACCCTAAAAACTACTAAACCCTAAAAACTACTAAACCCTAAACCCCTGACCATATTCGACCAGGGGTGCCCTTTACCGTATAAGAGAACCAGGGCAAAAGGGTACCAGTGGGCTGCCAAGCTCTATGGGCCTGAAAATCCCTAAACCCTATACCCTAAACCCCAAACCTAAACCCTAAGCCCTAACCTTAAACCCTAAACCCTAAACCTTAAACCCTAAACCCTAAACCCTCAACCCTAACCCTAAACCCTAAACCCTAAACCCTAAACTGCAGACGGGCCAGCTGCTAGCACCTGCTGGTTCGCATCGCCAGCCAGCTGTTCCTTCGGGATGTACACAAGTTTAGGGTTTAACGGTTCGGGTTTCAAGCCTCAGAGTCTATATTAATTGAGTGTTGTAGGGGGGGGGGGAGGGGGGGGAGGAGAGGGGAGGGGGGTGGGGGGGGAGGAGGCCTAACCCCACGTCCAAAACTAATCCTACACCCTAAGCCCGAGAAACCCTATAAACCTAAGTGGCATGGACCTTTAGGGTCTATTTGGCACTTCCTTTTTGTTTGCTATTTAAACGGTTCAATTCACACATACAATTTGTGGGGTTTAGGTTTAAGGAAAAATTTATGGCTTAGGGCTAGTTCGGTTCACGGCTCAGGGCTCCCATGTTTGGCATCACATCTCTTATTTTCCTAGGGCTTCGCCACCTACCTCTCATTCCGTTTTCCATTCAACCCTCGTCCAAGGGTCTGGTGTTTGCGATAAATATACTACTTTAAAAAATCAATAATAACATAAATAACGCTAACTACAGGAGCTGCTGGAAATGACAAACCCTGAGCGCCCTCAAGTGTGTTGCTTTAATTAAGACGATAATATACTCTTTTGTTGATAAATATTCCCATGACCATATTGTTGTTTCAGCCGCTTTTAGCCTTTTCCTATTAGTATTGTTTTTGTTTACCTGATATAACACCAAGGAAGGGGAAAGGGAAAACACCACTTCATCTCGATGTGTTTATCTCTCCTTTCCTTCCCTCTCAAGATTTTTCTTTTGTTAATCTCCCTCTCTCTCTCTCTCTCTTCTTCGCTCTGTCTCTCTCTCTCTCTCTCTCTCTCCCCCTCTCTCTCTCTCTCTCTGTCTGCCATCTCTTGCTCTCTCATCCCTCCCCTCCCCTCTTTCCTTCCTCCCCTCCTTTCCAAAACTTTCTGCGGAGAATAAGGACAACAGAGAACAAAAAGGAAAGATAGGATGAAGGCAGATGGTGGGGACAGGAAGGGAGAACTCCTCTTTCGCTCGGCTCACACGTTTTCTCTTCCCTTGCCTTCATCCTCTGCTCTTCTCCCTTTTCTCTTCATAAGAAGAAAGGACAAATGAAAGGAACCGAAAGCTCAGGGAAAGCAAGACGCCCTCGCTCTCATCATCTGCCCCTTCCTCGACTTCATTGCTCTATTCCTTGTTCTTCTCTCCTGTCTCATTGGTGATCAGTGATAAACCAAGACGAGCTTGCCGTTCTTTCATTTTCTTTTTCTGGTGGAAAGCTAAGAAGCAGGAAGGAGAGGAAGGAAAGTGGAGAAATAGAAAGAGAAGCAAGAACGGAAAGAACAATACGCAGAAATGACAGAGAGGAAGGGAGAACTGCAAGCCCAGCAGAAGAAGAAGAAGATAGAGAGAGAGAGAGAGAAGAGATGAAGATAAGATAAGGGTGAAAAGGTGAAAAGAATGAAAACAAAAATCTAACAGCAAAGTAGCTAAACAAAACCTTCTGGCCTACCCCTTCAACTCTAAACCACCCTAAACCCTCGGTACATTGAGATATAACAGCACAGTTCCCGTAGCATGCTATATCAGAAACCATTTATTCCTACGAGACGTACAACCGCCTAAAACACGGTGACAAAAAAATAAAACAGCGAGGCATCTGAAAAGACTTTCTGGCCTTCCCCTTCAACTCTAAACCACTAAACCCTCCCTATATAAAGGCTTAACAGCACAGTTCCCGTAGCACGCTATGTCATTTCTTCTTACGAGACGCACAACATAAACCAAGGTTTCGTATACTTTTTGTAGTCAGGATGTGATATCCTGTTGCTTTGGACGAGTATTACGTAAGACTTTAAGCGCCTGTGGGTCTTGCGGATAATTGGAGAATAAGCATCATCCTTGACAAATGATAACCATGATGGGAGACCTGTGGGAAGCATTGAGAATGAAAAAGCAAGATACTTGCGAGCAATTACTTGCAGCCTGTTGGAAGGTCTTAGGAAATCGCGAAAGGACATTTGCTCACAGTATTCTCGTGTCCCTGGGGCTTAAAGTAAATGATTTTCCGCATTACCCTATGCGCTCGAATACTTCTGAGTCTCATGGTTCGTTCTCCGCTATCGGTATTTGATACGCCATACATTTATCCTATATACACACTTGATGTGGGCACCTATTCTACGTACTTTCTCTTTGCGTTTTGCTGACTGAGAGATGTTTTCGGGTGTGAAAAGGCCTTACGCGCCAACATCTGCTTCTGGACAACAAAGTAGAGATAATATGTTTTGTGAAGGGGGGGCCAAGACAGTGCTTAATCGGCCCTGGGTTTGACGATTGAAGATTGAAGACGCCGGGGAACTCTCCCCGGATTGATGATGCTCCGGGGAGAGTTCCCGGGCATCTTCAATCTTCAACCTTCAAACACAGGGCCGATTAAGCGCTCCACCTGCTGCTCAATCGGCCCTTGGATTGAAGATTGAATATTGAATATGCCGGGGAACTCTCCCAGGAGTATCTTCAACCCCAGACCCCTGCCGATTAAGCACTTCATCTGCCTAGTCGGCCCAGGGTTGAGAATCCAGGATTGAAGGTGCTCCGGGGAGAGTTCCCGGGCATGTTCAATCTTCAAACCCAGGGCCGATTAAGCAGGCGGAGCGCTCAATCGGCCTTGAGGCCGAAGGATCAGGATTGAAGATTCTCGGGGAGAGTTCCCCGGCATCGTCAACCCGATTAAGCAGCTGGAGCGCTTACTCGGCCCTGGGGTCCAGTCTATAGTTCAATATTTCATATGCTCTGCTAAAGTCTGTAGAATTTTCAAGCCCCCCTCCCAAAGACCCATCTGTATTTTGGTGTTTGGGATACCGTAAGCCAAAGCTAAATGAAAGGGAAGAAGTCCCTTTTTCCTCTGCCAATCTTCTTCCTCCCACTCCTCTCTTCCTCTCCGATTCCTTTCTTAGCATAGAGCATGGAGTGATGAGAGGGAAGGGGTGAAAGCGGATGAGAAAAGTGACAGAGAGGGCAGGGCGAAATCTTCATTTCCTTGCCTTTTTCGTCCCTCTCACCTCTCCTTCTCATCGTTCTCTTGCTTTCTCGTTTGAGAAGGATGTGGACAGGGCATGGAACAAGGCGAGGGAAGGGGGGGGGGGCGAAATCGAGTGAGAAAGGATGGAACAAGGAAGAAATGAGGAAAAATGGACAGGACAGGTCAGGTGTTTGGTTTGGCGACTACTATGTTAGCGGGCGGGGCTTGTCCGGCTTATAAAATCGGTTACGCCCTAATGACTTACCGTGGCTTACTAAGTGACTTAGGTGGCACTTAGCTTGTCCGCGGCATTAGCTTATACGCGGACTTACGGACTTACGGACTTATGCAACTGGAGTTACAACTCCGAGCTAAGTCTGCCACCCGGGCACGACCACGACGCGAGCACTAGACGGCCACGACACGGCCACGACATTCCCACGACGCGGCCCCAGAGCAACGACACGGCCACGACACGGCCACGACATGCCCACGACATGCCCACGACACGCCCATGACGCAGCCCCGTGGCAAAGTGCCAGGCCCCCCGCGACACGGCCGCGACACGGCCACGACACGGCCACGACACGGCCACGACATGCACGCGACAGGGCCCCAGAACAACGACACGCCCACGACACGGCCACGACATGCCCACGACACGCCCACGACATGTCGAGAGGCCCGACAAACAGAACAGCGCACTCATTGAATAGAAAGTCTGCCGCGAACCAGTTAGCTAGGACTTAGCTAAGTCCACTTATATAGTACCACGGACGAAATTCCACGTTCCCACGAGCACGACTGATAAACCAAGACGAGCTTGCCGTTCTTTCATTTTCTTTTTCTGGTGGAAAGCTAAGAAGCAGGAAGGAGAGGAAGGTTTGGCATCACATCTCTTATTTTCCTAGGGCTTCGCCACCTACCTCTCATTCCGTTTTCCATTCAACCCTCGTCTAAGGGTCTGGTGTTTGCGATAAATATACTACTTTAAAAAAATCAATAATAACATAAATAACGCTAACTACAGGAGCTGCTGGAAATGACAAACCCTGAGCGCCTTCAAGTGTGTTGCTTCAATTAAGACGATAATATACTCTTTTGTTGATAAATATTCCCATGACCATATTGTTGTTTCAGCCGCTTTTAGCCTTTTCCTATTAGTATTGTTTTTGTTTACCTGATATAACACCAAGGAAGGGGAAAGGGAAAACACCACTTCATCTCGATGTGTTTATCTCTCCTTTCCTTCCCTCTCAAGATTTTTCTTTTGTTAATCTCCCTCTCTCTCTCTCTCTCTTCTTCGCTCTGTCTCTCTCTCTCTCTCTCTCTCTCCCCCTCTCTCTCTCTCTCTCTCTGTCTGCCATCTCTTGCTCTCTCATCCCTCCCCTCCCCTCTTTCCTTCCTCCCCTCCTTTCCAAAACTTTCTGCGGAGAATAAGGACAACAGAGAACAAAAAGGAAAGATAGGATGAAGGCAGATGGTGGGGACAGGAAGGGAGAACTCCTCTTTCGCTCGGCTCACACGTTTTCTCTTCCCTTGCCTTCATCCTCTGCTCTTCTCCCTTTTCTCTTCATAAGAAGAAAGGACAAATGAAAGGAACCGAAAGCTCAGGGAAAGCAAGACGCCCTCGCTCTCATCATCTGCCCCTTCCTCGACTTCATTGCTCTATTCCTTGTTCTTCTCTCCTGTCTCATTGGTGATCAGTGATAAACCAAGACGAGCTTGCCGTTCTTTCATTTTCTTTTTCTGGTGGAAAGCTAAGAAGCAGGAAGGAGAGGAAGGAAAGTGGAGAAATAGAAAGAGAAGCAAGAACGGAAAGAACAATACGCAGAAATGACAGAGAGGAAGGGAGAACTGCAAGCCCAGCAGAAGAAGAAGAAGATAGAGAGAGAGAGAGAGAGATGAAGATAAGATAAGGGTGAAAAGGTGAAAAGAATGAAAACAAAAATCTAACAGCAAAGTAGCTAAACAAAACCTTCTGGCCTACCCCTTCAACTCTAAACCACCCTAAACCCTCGGTACATTGAGATATAACAGCACAGTTCCCGTAGCATGCTATATCAGAAACCATTTATTCCTACGAGACGTACAACCGCCTAAAACACGGTGACAAAAAAATAAAACAGCGAGGCATCTGAAAAGACTTTCTGGCCTTCCCCTTCAACTCTAAACCACTAAACCCTCCCTATATAAAGGCTTAACAGCACAGTTCCCGTAGCACGCTATGTCATTTCTTCTTACGAGACGCACAACATAAACCAAGGTTTCGTATACTTTTTGTAGTCAGGATGTGATATCCTGTTGCTTTGGACGAGTATTACGTAAGACTTTAAGCGCCTGTGGGTCTTGCGGATAATTGGAGAATAAGCATCATCCTTGACAAATGATAACCATGATGGGAGACCTGTGGGAAGCATTGAGAATGAAAAAGCAAGATACTTGCGAGCAATTACTTGCAGCCTGTTGGAAGGTCTCAGGAAATCGCGAAAGGACATTTGCTCACAGTATTCTCGTGTCCCTGGGGCTTAAAGTAAATGATTTTCCGCATTACCCTATGCGCTCGAATACTTCTGAGTCTCATGGTTCGTTCTCCGCTATCGGTATTTGATACGCCATACATTTATCCTATATACACACTTGATGTGGGCACCTATTCTACGTACTTTCTCTTTGCGTTTTGCTGACTGAGAGATGTTTTCGGGTGTGAAAAGGCCTTACGCGCCAACATCTGCTTCTGGACAACAAAGTAGAGATAATATGTTTTGTGAAGGGGGGGCCAAGACAGTGCTTAATCGGCCCTGGGTTTGACGATTGAAGATTGAAGACGCCGGGGAACTCTCCCCGGATTGAAGATGCTCCGGGGAGAGTTCCCGGGCATCTTCAATCTTCAACCTTCAAACACAGGGCCGATTAAGCGCTCCACCTGCTGCTTAATCGGCCCTTGGATTGAAGATTGAAGATTGAATATGCCGGGGAACTCTCCCAGGAGTATCTTCAACCCCAGACCCCTGCCGATTAAGCACTTCATCTGCCTAGTCGGCCCAGGGTTGAGAATCCAGGATTGAAGGTGCTCCGGGGAGAGTTCCCGGGCATGTTCAATCTTCAAACCCAGGGCCGATTAAGCAGGCGGAGCGCTCAATCGGCCTTGAGGCCGAAGGATCAGGATTGAAGATTCTCGGGGAGAGTTCCCCGGCATCGTCAACCCGATTAAGCAGCTGGAGCGCTTACTCGGCCCTGGGGTCCAGTAGTTCAATATTTCATATGCTCTGCTAAAGTCTGTAGAATTTTCAAGCCCCCCTCCCAAAGACCCATCTGTATTTTGGTGTTTGGGATACCGTAAGCCAAAGCTAAATGAAAGGGAAGAAGTCCCTTTTTCCTCTGCCAATCTTCTTCCTCCCACTCCTCTCTTCCTCTCCTATTCCTTTCTTAGCATAGAGCATGGAGTGATGAGAGGGAAGGGGTGAAAGCGGATGAGAAAAGTGACAGAGAGGGCAGGGCGAAATCTTCATTTCCTTGCCTTTTTCGTCCCTCTCACCTCTCCTTCTCATCGTTCTCTTGCTTTCTCGTTTGAGAAGGATGTGGACAGGGCATGGAACAAGGCGAGGGAAGGGGGGGGGGGCGAAATCGAGTGAGAAAGGATGGAACAAGGAAGAAATGAGGAAAAATGGACAGGACAGGTCAGGTGTTTGGTTTGGCGACTACTATGTTGGCGGGCGGGGCTTGTCCGGCTTATAAAATCGGTTAGCTAACAAGCGGACTTACGGACTTATGCAACTGGAGTTACAACTCCGAGCTAAGTCTGCCACCCGGGCACGACCACGACGCGAGCACTAGACGGCCACGACACGGCCACGACATTCCCACGACGCGGCCCCAGAGCAACGACACGGCCACGACACGGCCACGACATGCCCACGACATGCCCACGACACGCCCATGACGCAGCCCCGTGGCAAAGTGCCAGGCCCCCCGCGACACGGCCGCGACACGGCCACGACACGGCCACGACACGGCCACGACACGGCCACGACATGCACGCGACAGGGCCCCAGAACAACGACACGCCCACGACACGGCCACGACATGCCCACGACACGCCCACGACATGTCGAGAGGCCCGACAAACAGAACAGCGCACTCATTGAATAGAAAGTCTGCCGCGAACCAGTTAGCTAGGACTTAGCTAAGTCCACTTATATGGTACCACGGACGAAATTCCACGTTCCCACGAGCACGACTTATAAATGACTTAGCAACAACATATATTCTGGGTTATAACCCAAACGCAAGTCAACGGCAGCTACAGAATTAAGATGAAGGGCCGAGGTCCCTCAGTCGTCACTCGCTGTACGCTCCAGGTTTAGATTCAACTACATTCAGGTGTCAGGTGAGGCACGCAGCATATATGGTGTGGATCATCGCTGGCTTAGACATTTCCAAAGCTTTTCTGACGGCGCCGATGAATAGGGCGCAAAGAGAAGGGCGTCTGGTGGTGGTGCAGCCCCCAAGGGCGGCGGTGAAATTGGGTCTTTGCACAAAGGAGGAGCGGTGGATTGTGAGAAAGGCCTTGTACGGTTTGGCCGAAAGTCCTGCAGCATGGGTGGAGTGGCGAGACCAACGTCTTCAAGGTATGTCTTGGGTGTCAAAGGATGGACAAGCAATGAGCTTTCAGAGGTCCAATGCAGACCCAAGTCTGTTCCTTATTATGGCGCAAGAGAAGCCGGAAGGTGCAAGCAAGTTGGTAGGGACAATGGGTCTTTACGTGGATGATTTTTTGATGGCTGGGACTATGACAGTGCTCCGGGAAGCCTTGGAACAGATCAGGAAGGAGTGGAAAACTTCTGAACCCGAGTTCTGTGGTCCAGGCTGTGGTGATGGATTCCTGAAGTTTTTGGGTGTCCAAATCTGGTATCGAAATGGCAGCTTCTTTCTCAACCAGGAGGACTTCGTGAGAGATTTGCTGAACCGAAGAAAGGTGACACCCCTCAGGGTATGGAATTGGTCTCAGTAGGGGCACTACCTTACCCCTAGCTGAGTCCCTTCCCTCGCCCACGTGGAGGACTCCGCCGTCGGGGTGAGGAAACATGGCTCAGAAGAGGAAGCGAGAGATACCCTATCCCATCCCAACGTTGCTATATCTCAGGGGCCTCCCGAATGCAGGGGCCTTTAGAGGCTAGAGCTTCCAGTAGCATCCAACCCTCCCTCCCAGCTCGACATGAGACATTGCCTCTCCTCCCCTCCCCTCACCTCTTCCTTTCCTCGCAGAAAGAGACAGACCATAGTCCGCAATCTTATAATGCCCTTCATTCTCCTTGCTTAACCTTGCCTTTTCTATCCCCCCACTTAATGGCAAAAGGAACAGAAGAGGAAAGGCTCATGGGCTGGACACGAGAAAAGCGAGAGCGGGGCCAAGGAGGAGAACGAACATGGAAAAGAAAGGAAGGAGAGCTAGCGGGAAGATAGAGAGATAGAGAGGAGAAATGAAGGACAAAGACCGTGGAAGAAAGGCGTGAGCAATGCTCGGGACATAAGTGTAAGGGGTGAGGAAAAGGAACAGTGGATAACAAAAACTAGTGTCCTGCTTGACCCCTTTTTGTTCTCCAAGCGGCCCTCTTTTCACCATCGCTTCCTTCTTCCTCTCCTTCATTGTTTTTGTTTCCTTCACCCTGTTCCCCTATCTGTCGCTCTTCCACTGTCTTCCTTCTTCCTCTTCTCCCTAATTGTTGTCTCCTTCTCTTTGCTTCTCTATCTGTCTCCATCTCTCTCACTCCGGTGCTCCCCGGCGTTTTCTGTTCAATTGCTCATCCTTTCTGACTTTACGAGGCGGACCCTGTACAAACGATGGGTCCTGTTCTGGACATGGTCCCGCACTGCCTCTTTCCACACACTCCAGACCCCTCTGAGCCGCCCCAAGAGTTTCGGGCGGCCTTCAGAGAGCATCTCCCAGGGGCCTCCAAGAGCCCCCATATTGCCAAGAAGAGAAACCACACAGAGACATGTAGAGAAGTAGTTACGAGGAGCTGGAGAAGTCCTCCTTCCATCATATCATTCCCTTCATTCTCCTTGCTTAACCTTGCCCTTCTTCTACCCCCCCTACTTAATGACAAAAGGAACAGAGGAAGAAAGGGCCGCAAAAGGGACACAAGAAAGGGAGAGTGCAGAAAGCGGGCGCACGAAGAGCGAAAACGAAAGGAAGGAGAAAGAAAGCTTCTTAAAGACAATAGCATTCCGAAGAACAACGAAATCCTGTCATTTATTGAAATACTGGATGGACTCGTTGATTCCTTTTCAAATGAAGGGTTCTATCGTTCACGGTGTTCCTTAGAACAGGAGGGCCTTTCAGGACAACGCCCTCATCTGTATTCAACATAGGCAGGGCTACCTGTGATTAAGAATACACGGAACGGTTCATTCTAAGAAAATAAACTCTCTCATTTCAATCGGAGCGGACGGACCCACTCATCTATCAAGAAAAGAGCCGAAAGCATTTGGGAGGAATTAAAATACGAATGAGGGGCTATCGCAGTATCCTTTTGTCTTCTGACACGGATTCTTTGACAGAAGGGGTTCCTGCCTCTTGTTTCTTTCAAGAAAGGGAGGCTTTCGAGTGGCAAGGGGCGAACTCACGCCCACCCCAGTCTTTGGGGCCACTCTGAAAACAGCTTGGAGAGGACAGTTGCTTCTCTCTCTCCTTTTTTCTGTTTCTCTATCTCTTGCTCCGTGTCTGTCGTTCTCCTTCCCTCCTTCTGCGAATCTGCTTCTTTCAATATCCACCAGGGCCCCGCCGTTTTCGGGTTCCTTGAAGGGGCTCCCTGAAAGGGCCTCCCAGGGGTTTGAGAGAAGACCGCGAAAGGGCAAAAGGGGACACTTCTTGAAGGATGTTGAATGGCAAGTAAAAAACGGGAGGGGCGAGGATGAAAGAGGAAAGAACAAGAAGAAGGAAGAGGTGAAGAGAAAGGAATGATGGCAGGAAGGAGGGAAGGAGGCAGAGAGGGAGAGAGACAGAGAGAGACAGAGACAAAGAGAAGAGAGAGGGAGCGAGAGAGAGAGAGAGAGAGAGAGAGAGAGAGAGCGAGAGCGAGAGCGAAAGCGAAAGAGAAAAAGATGGAGAGAGATACGATGAATAAAAGAACCACACTCAGCTATTTAAAGGGTATGAAGATGCTCCGGGGAGAATTCCCGGGCATCTTCAATCTTCAATCTTCAAACACAGGGCCGATTAAGCACTCCACCTGCTGCTTAATCGGCCCTTGGATTGAAGATTGAATATTGAATATGCCGGGGAACTCTCCCCGGAGTATCTTCAACACCAAACCCCTGCCGATTAAGCACTTCACCTGCCTAACCGGCCCAGGGTTGAGAATCTAGGATTGAAGGTGCTCCGGGGAGAGTTCCCGGGCATGTTCAATCTTCAAACCCAGGGCCGATTAAGCAGGTGGAGCGCTCAATCGGCCTTGAGGCCGAAGGATCAGGACTGAAGATGCGCGGGGAGAGCTTCCCGGCATCGTCAATCTTTAAGCTTCCAACCCAGGGCCGATTAAGCAGCTGGAGCGCTTACTCGGCGATGGGGTCCAGTAGTTCAATATTTCATATGCTCTGCTAAAGTCTGTAGCATTTTCAAGCCCCCCTCCCAAAGACCCATCTGTATTTTGGTGTTTGGGATACCGTAAGCCAAAGCTAAATGAAAGGGAAGAAGTCCCTTTTTCCTCTGCCAATCTTCTTCCTCCCACTCCTCTCTTCCTCTCCGATTCCTTTCTTAGCATAGAGCATGGAGTGGTGAGAGGGAAGGGGTGAAAGCGGATGAGAAAAGTGACAGAGAGGGCAGGGCGAAATCTTCATTTCCTTGCCTTTTTCGTCCCTCTCACCTCTCCTTCTCATCGTTCTCTTGCTTTCTCGTTTGAGAAGGATGTGGAAAGGAGGGAAGGGCAGGGCATGGAACAAGGCGGGCGAAGGCGGAACACAGAGAGGGGGGGGGGGCGAAATCGAGTGAGAAAGGATGGAACAAGCAAGAAATGAGGAAAAAAAGAAGAGGAAGCGAGAGATACCCTATCCCATCCCAATGTTGCTGTGTCTCAGGGGCCTCGGGAGTTGGCAGGGGCTCCCGGGAGCCTCCCGAATGTAGGGGCCTTTAGAGGCTAGAGCTTCCAGTAGCATCCAACCCTCCCTCCCAGCTCGACATGAGACATTGCCTCTCCTCCCCTCCCTCACCTCTTCCTTTCCTCGCAGAAAGAGACAGATCATAGTCCGCCATCTTATACTGCCCTTCCTTCTCCTTGCTTAACCTTGCCTTTTCTATCCCCCCACTTAATGGCAAAAGGAACAGAAGAGGAAAGGCTCATGGGCTGGACACGAGAAAAGCGAGAGCAGGGTCAAGGAGGAGAACGAACATGGAAAAGACAGGAAGGAGAGCTAGAGCGAGGATAGAGAGATAGAGTGGAGAAATGAAGGACAAAGACCGTGGAAGAAAGGCGTGAGCGATGCTCGGGACATAAGTGTAAGGGGTGAGGAAAAGGAACAGTGGATAACAAAAACAAGTGTCCTGCTTTACCTCTTCTCTTTCCTTCTTGATCTTCCCTGACCCCTTTTTGTTCTCCAAGCGGCCCTCGTTTCACCATCGCTTCCTTCTTCCTCTCCTTGATTGTTTTTGTTTCCTTCACCCTGTTCCCCTATCTGTCGCTCTTTCACTGTCTTCCTTCTTCCTCTTCTCCCTAATTGTTGTCTCCTTCTCTTTGCTTCTCTATCTGTCTCCATCTCTCTCACTCCGGTGCCCCCCGGCGTTTTCTGTTCAATTGCTCATCCTTTCTGACTTTACGAGGCGGACCCTGTACAAACGATGGGTCCTGTTCTGGACATGGTCCCGCACTGCCTCTTTCCACACACTCCAAACCCCTCTGAGCCGCCCCAAAGAGTTTCGGGCGGCCTTCAGAGAGCGTCTCCCAGGGGCCTCCAAGAGCCCCCATATTGCCAAGAAGAAAAACCACACAGAGACATGTAGAGAAGTAGTTACGAGGAGCTGGAGAAGACCTCCTTCCATCATATCATTCCCTTCATTCTCCTTGCTTAACCTTGCCCTTCTTCTACCCCCCCCCAGGGCCGCAAAAGGGGCACAAGAAAGGGAGAGTGCAGAAAGCGGGCGCACGAAGAGCGAAAACGAAAGGAAGGAGAAAGAAAGCTTCTTAAAGACAATAGCATTCCGAAGAACAACGAAATCCTGTCATTTATTGAAATACTGGATGGACTCGTTGATTCCTTTTCAAATGAAGGGTTCTATCGTTCACGGTGTTCCTTAGAACAGGAGGGCCTTTCAGGACAACGCCCTCATCTGTATTCAACATAGGCAGGGCTACCTCTGATTAAGAATACACGGAACGGTTCATTCTAAGAAAATAAACTCTCTCATTTCAATCGGAGCGGACGGACCCACTCATCTATCAAGAAAAGAGCCGAAAGCATTTGGGAGGAATTAAAATACGAATGAGGGGCTATCGCAGTATCCTTTTGTCTTCTGACACGGATTCTTTGACAGAAGGGGTTCCTGCCTGTTGTTTCTTTCAAGAAAGGGAGGCTTTCGAGTGGCAAGGGGCGAACTCACGCCCACCCCAGTCTTTGGGGCCACTCTGAAAACAGCTTGGAGAGGACAGTTGCTTCTCTCTCCTTTTTCTGTTTCTCTATCTCTTGCTCCGTGTCTGTCGTTCTCCTTCCCTCCTTCTGCGAATCTGCTTCTTTCAATATCCACCAGGGCCCCGCCGTTTTCGGGTTCCTTGAAGGGGCTCCCTGAAAGGGCTTCCCAGGGGTTTGAGAGAAGACTGCGAAAGGGCAAAAGGGGACACTTCTTGAAGGATGTTGAATGGCAAGTAAAAAACGGGAGGGGCGAGGAGGAAAGAGGAAAGAACAAGAAGAAGGAAGAGGGGAAGAGAAAGGAATGATGGCAGGAAGGAGGGAAGGAGGCAGAGAAGGAGAGAGACAGAGAGAGACAGAGACAAAGAGAAGAGAGAGGGAGCGAGAGAGAGAGAGAGAGAGAGAGCGAGAGAGGGAGAGACAGAGAGAAAGCGAGAGCGAAAGAGAAAAAGATGGAGAGAGATACGATGAATAAAAGAACCACACTGAGCTATTTAAAGGGTGTTAAGTCTTTTAGAGAGCCCATAATTTGAACATTTTGAATAATTGAATTCAGGTCTTCATTTTTTATAGTATTTTGAATTCAGGTCTTCATTTTTTCATAATATTTGGGAGGCTCAAGATATCACATTGGGCGCAATCACTGTAACTGAACGATGCAAACAGTTTTAGTTATGGTTACCGCAAAATATTAAACTGTAGGGTGGAGACCAGAGACCTCAATCATACGATTTGTTTACAAAAATGCACTTCTTGTAGCCTGGTAAAGATCTTGAAGCATTGAAAAAGTAAGACTGCAACAACGTTAAGGGACGTTGTTGTTTTGCAAAACCTTAAAGCACCATCATTGCTTTAACGAAAAGGTTCGATTTGAACCTTGATATGTCCTCAACATCAAAAAACGAAAGGTTTGTTTATCAACCTGGTGCGCCTGCATTTTTGCGTAAACCCTAGTGTGTCCTAAACTTCAAAAACGACGGGATTTTTGTAAGCCTGGGTGTGCCCCCATCCTCGAAAACGAAGGTGTGTTTGTAAACACGTTCAAGCGAAAAGGTTTTAATTTTTTGTAAACCCTAGCATAGGGTTTTTGTCAGCCCTAGCGTGCCCTCAACCTCAAAAACGAAAGCTCCTTTTAAATATTAAAATCTCTTAACATCCTTAAAACCGAAAAAATTTCAGCGTAGAAGAAGGCAAGGATTTTTCAAATTTAAAAAGGTGTCCCGGGGTCTCAGGGTTAGGGGGTAGGCGCTGAGGCTCTTAGGAGCTTAGGAGCTTAGGGTTTAGGGTTTAGGGTTTAGGTTTAAGGATTTCGGAGCCTAGGAGTATAGGGTTTGATTTAAGGTTTAAGGGTAGGCGCTTAGGCGCTTAGGCGCTTAGGAGCTTAGGAGCTTAGGAGGGTTTAAGGATTTAGGGGGTAGGCACTTAGGTGCTTAGGACCTCAGGAGCTTAGGGTTTAGGGTTTAAGGGTTTAGGGGTTTAGGGGTTTAGGGGGTAGGCGCCGAGGAGCTTAGGAGCTTTGGAGCTTAGGGTTTAAGGATCTACTAGTGCAGGGGGTAGCTTAGGACTTAGGAACTGGTTTAAGGTTTTAAGGGTTGAAGAAGTAGGCGCTTAGGCGCCTAGGAGCTTGATTTAAAATAGAAGAAAATCCTTAAAATCCGTAAAAAATAAAATCCGAGGCGCCGAATTTGGTTTTAGGAGAAGCCCCAAACGATTTAAATTTTTAAAAATCCTTAAAATCCATAAAAAATAAATTCAAAATAATTTATTTTTAAGGATTTTAAGGATTTTATTCGATTTTAAAATGCATAAAATCCTTAAAAAATAAATTCGGCCTCTGATTTTATTTTTTTAAGGATTTTATGCATTTTAAAATAGAAGAAAATCCTTAAAATCCTTAAAAAATAAAATCCGAGGCCGAATTTGGTTTTAGGAGAAGCCCCAAACGATTTAAATTTTTAAAAATCCTTAAAATCCATAAAAAATTAAATCAAAATAATTTGTTTTTTAAGGATTTTAAGGATTTTATTTGATTTTCAAATGCATAAAATCCTAAAAAACATAAATTCGGCCTCTGATTTTATTGTTTAAGGATTTTATGCATTTTAAAATAGGAGAAAATCCTTAAAATCCTTAGAAAATAAAATCCGAGGCCGAATTTGGTTTTAGGAGAAACCCCAAACGATTTAAATTTTTAAAAATCCTTAAAATCCATAAAAAATAAAATCAAAATAATTTATTTTTTAAGGATTTTAAGGATTTTATTCGATTTTAAAATGCATAAAGTCCTTAAAAAATAAATTCGGCCTCTGATTTTATTTTTTAAGGATTTTACGCATTTTAAAATAGGAGAAAACCCTTAAAATCCTTAAAAATAAAATCCCAGGCCGAATTTGGTTTTAGGAGAAGCCCCAAACGATTTAAATTTTTAAAAATCCTTAAAATCCATAAAAAATAAAATCAAAATAATTTATTTTTTTAAGGATTTTATGGATTTTATTCGATTTTCAAATGCAGAAAATCCTTAAAAAACAAATTCGGCCTCTGATTTTATTTTTTTAAGGATTTTATTAAGGATTTTCTCCTATTTTAAAATGCATAAAATCCTTAAAAGATAACATCAGAGGCCGAATTTATTTGTTTAAGGATTTTATGCATTTTAAAATTTAAATCGAATAAAATCCATAAAATCCTTAAAAAAATAAATTATTTTGATTTTATTTTTTATGGATTTTAAGGATTTTTAAAAATTTAAATCGTTTGGGGCTTCTCCTAAAACAATATTCGGCCTCGGATTTTATTTTTTAAGGATTTTAAGGATTTTCTCCTATTTTAAAATGCATAAAATCCTTAAACAATAAAATCAGAGGCCGAACTTATTTTTTTTAAGGATTTTATGCATTTGAAAATCAAATAAAATCCTTAAAATCCTTAAAAAAATAAATTATTTTGATTTAATTTTTTTATGGATTTTAAGGATTTTTAAAAATTTAAATCGTTTGGGGCTTCTCCTAAAACCAAATTCGGCCTCGGATTTTATTTTTTAAGGATTTTAAGGATTTTCTTCTATCTTAAAATGCATAAAATCCTTAAAAAATAAAATCAGAGGCCGAATTTATTTTTTAAGGATTTTATGCATTTTAAAATCGAATAAAATCCTTAAAATCCTTAAAAAAAATATTTTGATTTTTTTTTTATGGATTTTAAGGACTTTTAAAAATTTAAATCGTTTGGGGCTTCTCCTAAAACCAAATTCGGCGCCTCGGATTTTATTTTTTACGGATTTTAAGGATTTTCTTCTATTTTAAAATGCATAATATCCTTAAAACATAAAATCCCGGAAATCCTTGAGGTCGAGGCCAAGCGCAGCGCCAAATAGACCCTAAAGGTCCTACGTACATAAACCTAACCCTTCAGCCTTTAAACCCTAAAACCCCTAATCCCTAAATCCCTAAGCCCTAACACCCCAAAACCCTGTAAAACTAACCCTTTTAGCCCTAAACCCTAAGACTCTTAAGACCCCAAACCTTCTGAAACACCAAAAAACACTTAAAACCAGAAAACCCGCAAAACCCCCTAAACTCTAAAACCACACAACCGGGTTGTGCTTTAAACCCTTTGAGAATTATCTATGAATAGGTTCCCTTAGAAGGAAAGAAAGGAAATTAACAAAAAACCCAAGCACAACCCAGATAAGACTGACCCTGTTGCCCTAAAAAGCCTAAAAACCCCTAAAATCCTTAACAACCCTAAAAACCCTAAAAAACCTAAACAACCCTAAACACCCTAAACGCCCGAAATTCCCTGAAACCCCATAGAACGAACCCTTTTGCCCATGAGGTCGTGGGGGACGCCTGGGAACGAGGAGCGCATCCCCGGCGGAGAGGTGCCTTTTTGCTGCAGGGTTCAGGGTTTAGGGTTTGGGGTCGGGCTTAGGGTTCAGGGTTCGGGGTTTTTGGGTTTAAGGTTTGGGGCTTTGGGGTTAGGGTTTAAGGTAGGGCTTAGGGTGTAAGGTAGGGCTTAGGGTTTAGGGTTTCGGGTTTACGGTTCAGGGTTTAGGTGTGGACTTCTGGTTTCAGCAAGGAGATTGGGGGCTTGAGGGATTTGGGGACTTGGGGGTTTAGGGTCTAGGGTTTATTGATGAGGGTTTAGGTGTTTAGGGTCTGGGGTTCAGGGTTTGTTGGGGCTTAGGGGTTTCAGATTTGGGTTTTAGGGTTTAGGGCTTGGGGGGGTTTAATTGGGGGTATACATGGTCAGTTCTCTAAATTAGGGTCCCTCTTTGGGTACCCTAAATAGGAGGGGCCTTATACTAAAGACCCCAAAAAGGACCAGAATTTAGAGAAATCAATCACCACATGGTTTTGAGGGTCCGCAAGCAGAGCGCTGCGAGGCCTGGCTGGAGATGCTGTTGGGCTCATGCTCGGATGCCGGTGGAGCTCGGCTCCTCCGTGCGGGATCGGGATGTGGGCGCCCCCGCGGAGCATGTCGAGGCTGCCGGTGCCGGCAGTCGGGCCGTCCTCGGGATCGAAGGTTGGCTGCTCCTCCTCAGCCGAACCTTCCGGTGGCTCCACCACAGGGTCGTAGCTTGCCTGCTCCTCTTCGGCCGTTTCCTGGGCCCCTGCAGGTCCAACATGGATTCTTTGGCGTATGTGGAGCACCTTCCAGGGCGCTGATGCTCTGGTACGACGGCCCCGGCGGATCCTAGTCAAGTTACCCAAGAGAGCCACCCTCAACCCTAAACCCGAGACCCTAAACCCTGAACCCTCAAAGCGTTTGGGGGCGTAGAGCTCAGGGTATGGACCCGGGTTAGGGAGGGAGGAATAGGATTCATAGGACTTAGGGACCTCTACAGGAAAGGTGCCAGGGATTAGGGTACGGGCTCAGGGCTTTGGGGTATCCGGCTGACGGCTCAGGGTATAGGATATAGAGGGCTTTGGGTTTGCGTAGCTCCTCGTCCGAGCCCGGCTAACACCTGCGAAAGCCTTACAATACAACTTATGGTGTCCAGATAGGTTCATTCCTGTGAGCCTCTGAAAGGCCATAAGCAGCACTGTAAAACTTGTCCGTGTCTCTGAATTACAGGCTTCAAAGCGCTAGAACTTCGCAATGCTCAGAACAAAGCCCGTCCCTGAACCCTACATGCTGAACCCTAAGCCCTGAACCCTTTTCAGCCCCATAACTGTATGCCCGAACCCTAACTAACTAAGCCCTAAACCCCAAACCCGAAACCCTAAACCCTAAACCTCAAACCCCAAACCCCAACCCCCAGACCCTAAACCCCAAAACCTAACCCCAAACCTCAAATCCCGTGTGCCCGGCGCAGAGGCCACAGTCACGTCAGGGAGCGGGGCGTTGCCGAAGGGGTCCCAAGCTGCGCAGAGAGCGGACGGTGCGAAAAAAGGGCATAGGTTTATAGGGCTTGAGGCAAAAAAAACTGGGATTTAGGGTGAAAAAACAGGGCTGGAACAATACGGAAAATTATCGTGCAAGGTCGTTGGATGTGTCATTTTGGCTTTGGTTTAGGGTTTAGGGTTTAGTTTAGGGTTATAGCGTTCCTGGGATTGAGGATGGGTGACGAAGTGGGGAAGCGAATGCGCTAGCCCTGGCAGAAGGAAGTGGGGCGTACGGGTAACTATTGTCTGTCTCCAGTGCCCTAGCCCTAAACCCTAAACCATAAACCCTGAACCCTAAACCCTACACCCTAAACCCTGCGTCTGTGCCTAAACCCTAAATGCCACCCGCAAAAAATCACGACTCATGACAAAAGAACCCAACCCTAAACCTTAGACTCTAAAGCCCTAAGCCCCGAACCCTAAACTCCCTGATCCCTATTTTGGGAAAACCCAAAATATAACAAAATATAAATTACGAAAGTAGACAATGGGTCCCAACATGTGGTTTAGTTTAGGGTCTAGGGCTCAGGGTTTCGGGTTAGGGTATGGGGCTTAGACGCCCCCCCCCCCCCCCCCCGCCCCGCTCAAGGCCCAGACTCCAATATGCAAGTTCTTCAACTCCTTGATTGCGAGTACGCGTCCGATGGTCGAGATAGGGTTTGGGGTCTAGGGCCAAGCCATCTTAACTCCTACACCCCTGGATGTCTCCCTCAACCTTGCCCGGGACTCTACTTACCTAGAGTTTACTATTTCCCTTAGCTGGTGCAGGTGCAGTAGAGTCCCAGGTCAACCAAAAGCCTAGACCCCCAAACTCGAAATGGTCGGGCCCAGCGTAGAGCCCTTTAGGGGTTTTGCAGGGTTTGAGGGGTTTGTGAGTTAGGGCCGGCACAACCGCAACTGTCCCTGCCTGACTGCGAGGGGTCGTAGGTCACGCCCGCCTGGATGCAACTGGAACTCATCATGGGGTTTAGGGTTTAGGGTTTGGGGTTTAGGGTTTGGGGTTTAAAGGGCTTAGGGTTTAGGGTGTAGGGTGTAGAGTAAATAAACGATAGACGTCCTGGAGTCGTTACCTAAAACCTTGCCCACCCTATAGCACGACCTGTAAACTTATCAGACCTGAACCCTGAACCCGAAACCCTAAACCCCGCACCGAAAACTAGGGTACCCATGCTGCTGGTCCAGCCAAGGAAGATTCTACCATACTGGGGCAGCCAAAAATTTTTGGGTTTAGGGTTTAGGGTTTAGGGTTTCCCAAAAACTTAACCCTTCCAGCCCCTCGTAAAACCCGAAGCCCTTTTGGGGGGATCCGTTTGAGGAATCGGCCATATGTGGGGTTTAGGAACCTAATGTTTGGAAGCGCCCAGAGATTCGAGCTTGACATGCTTTTTTGGTCGCTTCTGGGACCATATCGGTACAAGCATTTCAAGCCCTACAGCCCTAAACCCGAAAAGTTCAAACTCTAGAAACACTAAAGCCCCGAAACCCTAACAGCCCCAAACCCTAAGACCCTAAACGCCCCAAACCCTGAAAGCCCTAAACCCTAAGCCCTAAAAGCCCTGAAAGCCCTAAACCCTAACAGCCCTCAAAGCCCTCAAAGCCCTAAACCCTAAAAGCCATCAAAACATGAAAGCCCTAAAAGCCCTGAACAAGCCCTGAAAGCCCCAAAAGCCCTGAAAGCCCTAAACCCTAAACCCTGAAAGCCCTGCAAGCCCTAAACCCAAAATTCCAGACCCTGAAAGCCCAAAATTGTAAACCCTAAGCCCTTAACCCTAAGCCCTAAGTCCTACGTCCTACGTCCTAAACCCTAAGCCCTAAACCCCAAACCCTAAATTACTACACCCCACTAAGACCTAAATGCCGGCCTGGCAAAGTGCCTGGGAGGACTCTTCCCCGCAGACCGCTGCGCACAAGGCGCCCTGGAGGACGGCAACCTCAGCGATTTCTGGCCTAGGGTTTAAGGTTTAGGGTGGGGCCTGGGGAGGTTAGTTCAGATGTAGCTAATGTTACCCCCAACCCCCCCCCACCCCCCCAAAAAAAAAAAAAGAAACACCAAAGCCATAAAATCTAGCCGTCGAAAAGTACGGTACCCCCCCCCCCCCCGCCCATGATTTGCATCCTCAAACCCTTTCTCCGGGGACCTTCCTGTGCTACTAAGGTTTTGAAACAAGAACACCACAAACAGCAATCTGAATCGAGTAACACCAAACATGTGCAAAAATAGGTACAAAGAAAGATTGTATAAAGATGTACATGGCTGCATCCCGGATTCGTTGCTTCAGGAAGAGGCTAGAGACGATAGGTACAGCTCAGCCCACTGTTCTTCATCTTCTTGTTCTCCTTAGAAGGCCGATTTCGTCAGCAGCTCAGTATGGCAAAACTTTAACCCTCAACCCTCAACCACCCTAAACCCTGAACCCAAGCCCCTAAACCCGAATTCTTGCAGACCGAAAAATGTTTACGTACACCATAAACCAAACCCAAGCCCTAAACCCTAAACCCTAAACCCCACACACCCTAAAACCCTAAAAGAGGCCCCAGGGGTCCGGCAAAAAGGTGCGTCTGCTCGCGGAGCTGATGCATGCGAAAGGTCGCCTGCAAGGTAGGCCCCATTTGCAAACCAGAGGGTTGCTTGCCGGACTGTTGTGGGGAGTTAGGGTTTAGGGTTTAGGGTTTAGGGTTTAGTGTTAGGGGTTGGGGGTTAGGGTTTAGGGTGGTTTAGGGTGGTTTAGGGTTTAGGGTTTAGGGTTTAGGGTTTCGGGTTTCGGGTTTCGGGTTTCGGGTTTCGAACAAACCCATGTCCAACAAAAAATCTAGAGGCCCTAGACTGCCGAACAGGGCTTACGGCTTACGGTTGAAGCCCAACCCTTAGGGTTGGGCTTTAGGGTTTAGGGTTTGGGTTTGGGGTTTGGGGTTTGGGGTTTAGGGTTTGGGGTTTAGGGTTTAGGGTTTAGGGCTGTTGCATTCCAAGCCGCCCCCGGCGGCGCCAGCCACATCTCTGCCCAGGAATCCGCAGGCCCCTCCCGGGGTTTAGGGTTTAGGGTTTAGGGTTTAGGGGTTGGGGGTTGGGGTTTGGAGTGAGTGTGTATAGGGTTTGGGATGTTCCCCAAAAAACAACAATCCTTAATAGGGATTCTAGTACCCCCCCTTATGATAAGCCCTATTAAGGACTGTTACTATATGGGGGAGCATGCCCAAGTTTCGGGCTTCTAGGGTCTAATTCGGGTGGTTTAGGGTTTAGGGTTTAGGGTTTAGGGTTTAGGGATTAGGGTTTGGGGTTTGAGAAGTTAGGAGTTTTAGGGTTTGGGGTCTAGGGTATGGGATTTGGGGTGAGAGGCTGGGTGTTTAGGGCGTGCGGAGCTTAGGCCCGGGGGGGTTTGGATTTAAGGGCTTGGGCTGGAATAGGCGCAGTTGGCAGGGTGAGTGGCTAAGGGCGTTTGGACCCAGACTCATCCACGAATGCCCAGCCTGTACCTAAACCCGGACCCAAACCCTCACCTCAAACCCTACCCCCCCAACCTCCAAAGCCCCCAAAACCCCAAACCCCCCCAAAACCACCCAAACCCCCCCCCCCCCCCCCCCACAAAAAAAAAACCCAAAAACCTGAAAACCCTAAAACCCTCTTAAAACTGCTGACCCGAGCCTCCATACGCGGCCCCAGAACATCCAAGTCGGCCGGTGCCAAGGGGGGCCGACGTGGAGGCCTCCAGGGCTTAGGAACTTGGTGGGTGAAGGCTTCGTGGGAGGGTTTAGGGTTTAGGGTTTAGGATTTAGGGTTTAGGATTAGGGTTTAGGGTTTAGGGCTTCGGGTTTGGGGGTGGGGGGGTGGGGTAGGGCTTTCACACTGTCAAGGGCTCGTAGTGTTCCTTGTAAAGCCCTATGTCTCTAAGCGCCGTTCTTGTGGAGGAACCTTTCTGCGATCTTTGGATATGCGGGTTCAGGATATGAAGTAGCATCTTTAATACAAAGCACCCCCCCCCTTACCGTTCACTCACCAATATTTATATGGAGGCATCCCCTGAGCTGCAAGTCCTGCTTGAGGTTTCCGGTTACCCGGACCGCGAAGCATGTGCAAAAAGTAGCACAAAACCATAAACAACCCTAAACCCTAAACCCTTATTTTGCATATTTTGGAGTTTGAAGGTTAATCAGGGGTCAACCCCATGCGTCTCGGAGTGTAGGAGCCAACCACTCATGTGATCACCCTAACCACCAACCTTACTAATAGGGTTTAGGGCTTAGGGTTTGGGTTTAGGGTTTAGGGTTTAGGGTTTAGGGTTTAGGGTTTAGGGTTTAGGGTTTAGGGTTTAATAAACCCAAAACCCAGGACTACTTCGAGCTGAGAATGTCTTGAAAGCAGGCTTCGTGTAGGGTTTAGTGAGCAAGAAAGACAAAAAACCGAACCACGAACCGCGAACCGAACTGCGCGAACACTTCCAGCCAGGACCCGGAGGCGAACCGGAAACGCCGGAGCCCTAAACCCTAAGATGCACCCCGCAATCAGTTCCTGCAGAAGCCACCGAACCGAAACGAAACCAAATGAACCGAACATGCCTAGCCTAGATGCGACGCTACTGGAAAAATGGAGACCCGACTCTATGAACGATACTGTCCTTAAACTAGATCGTAACCCGAAAAAAGGAACCAGGACGAAGGAACCAGAACTTCATCCCTGGAATGCACTCTAAATCCTAGACTGCAGCATTCACATGCAAAAGCGCCGTCCTCCAGTTTGCCAGCTGCCAATGCGAAGGCATGTCGACTGGCGGCCACAGGACAGCTTGTAGGCGTCAGGGCTTGTGGGCGGCTCATAGTTTTAGATTTTAGGGCATAGTGACTCACAGGAGCTCCCCCGGCCAACAAAGTCGCAACCCTTTGTCCAAAACCCCAGCCCAAAGCTCTAAGCCCTGTAAGCCCTGTAAGCCCTAAACCCTAAACCCCCATCCCCCCCCAAAGAAAATGGCAACCCTCAACCCGACACCCTAAACCCTGATGTGTAATGAACTATGCCAACCAACAGCTATAGGGGCTACTCGAAAGGTCCCTGCTGGGAGGTTCATGGGTACTTCTACCCCTAATTCCAACTGTACTTATAACCTACTTAGGAGGACTTAGGGGGCTTTTAAGTGCAGATATCATTGGGGTTGTAGAAGTACCAGTGAACATCCAAGAAAACTTTTCCAGGGACCCTCAAACCTATTACCCTAAACAGCCATTGTGGACCCCTTCTATTGTCTTTATATACCTGAGAGTTTCGGGTTTAGGGTTTGGGGCTTAGGGGCCGAAGTTACCCCGAGATTACGCCTATTTAGCACCCTTACGGGCTTTCAGGCCTGAGGGTTGCAGGCAGGAAGCCAGGAACTTGGCCCCAGACCCGAAGCCCCAAAACCCCCAAATTCTGGCGTTTGTTCAACTTCTCAGCCCTGAACCCTGAACCTTCCCTAAGGGTCCATGTACCTCATTATTATATACTTGGGCCCCAAAGTCCCTATATAGGAGGTACTTTTAAGGCCCAAGTATTCCCTTCAAGGCACATGGAGCCAGGGCTTGTTGGGCTTGTTGGATGTTCAGGGTTGAGACGTTTAGTCCTTGGGCAAGGATGGTTTGCAGGTGCTCAGGTGCCCTAAAGCTTGTTGAAATATCTAGGGGTTAATGTGGTTGTAGAGGGTTAAGTATCGGGCCAATAGAACCTTAAAATCTGTTCAAACTACGAGTAATCTTTAGGCAACAAGAGCCTCTACATAAATGTATATACCAAATTGCCAGCATGTTTGTTCTACCTGGACTGCCAGAGTATGTAAAATGTAGCCCAAAAGCCGCAAAAGGGCCATGATTCTACATGTTTTGAGGGCTTAGGCACTCATAACAGTGCAGGCACACGCCCTACGAACCCTAAAGGCTAAATCCGTGCTAATTACAGCCCAAGTCCTCAAAAAACTCGACCAGCACATGTCAACGCCTGTCAGGAAGCTGTGATGTGGCGGTGGCCGCCCATCCGCATAGCCTAAGCAAACTACGACGGCTGTGATCGTGGTTTCCGGGCTAGTGTCCTAGCGGGTAGCGTGTCGCTTAGGGCTTATAAGCTTTGAGAGTTATGTATTTGGGAGTCCCCTGGCTCTATACAACCCGGAAATAGGTTGAAGGCCTAGAATCTACGTGATTAAGGAGTAACCTTAGCGCATTTCGGAAACGTCTTTCGGCCTCTCTTAAGTTCTCCCATAGCCCATCAATCAAAGGTGCTCCCTTTCCTAAACCCTTAGCCCTTGACCCTAACCCTAACTGTCCCTAGCCGTTCTTTGAAGGTTTGGAGTTTTGTGCCTAGGATTTAGGCAACCGTGTTCAACAGCTGCTCTCCTCTACCAAGAGGTGTCTCATTGAAAGTTTAGAGTCTACGAATGATGAAGCTTCAGGAACTTTCCCTAAACCCCAAACCCCAAACCCCAAACCCCAAACCCCAAACCCCAAACCCCAAACCCTAAACCCTAAACCCTAAACCCCACCACCCAACTGTTCAAGCGACCTCCATAGCATAAACGCGGGCTCCAGGCGCATGAATTGACGGATCCATATGCCATGTGGAAGATGAGCCCAAGCAATTTTGAATTCTGCGGGACAGATACAGTCCCATTCGGTCATTGAACGCTTTAGCACATGTCTCTTTAAAGGGTTTGTCCAGGGGTGGCTCAACGTTGCTTAGATTCAAACAAACGCAAAGGCATCACTTGATCTCCTGTTGATTTTTTTATATGAAGAACAGCCGAACACATCAGCAACCTTAACTTAGCCCTCGACAATCAAACCGAATCAAACCCACAAGCCTAAACCCTAAACCCCAAACCCCATCACTTCTACGGAACGGATTGACTCCCCAAGTCCGCGTCGACCCCAAGTTCCAAGCCCCAAGCCCGAAACCCTAAAGCCTAAACCCAAACCCTAAACCCCAAACCCTAAACCCCAAACCCTAAACCCCAAACCCTAAACCCCAAACCCTAAACCCCAAACCGCAAACCCCAAACCCGAAAGCGCAATCCCCCCGCCGGGGTCAGCTGCTCAGACCAAGCCACGGCAGAACTCCCAGAGTCGGGCGGGTGCTGCTGCCTGGAGCGAATCTTCACATCCTAAGCGCATTAAGCCTAGGGTTTAGGGTTTAGGGTTTAGGGTTTAGGGTTTAGGGTGACTTGCAACCCCCAAATGTCAATATCACCTAGGCATTGGAAAAATGAAATCGCTACTTGGGCCTTGGGAAAAGGAAATGGCTACAAGAGTTAAGAGAGACGAAAGAAAAGGGAGACCCGAACTCATAAAAGCAAAGCCAGCCCACAACAAGAAATGAGCCATGGTTTTTATTTGATGGTGTCTTCAATGGAAATCTAATTCCTTCCGCGGAACCCTTCCGCGGACCTTCCGCGCCTCGAAAGGTAGCTTCCGCGGGCATTTTTTGAAAGCGTCCTTCCGCGGACGCTTCCGCGGAGCCATTTTCGCATGAATTCGTACAGTTTCTTCCGCGCAGTACGTTTGTAGTCTCAGGCACGTGTTCCATGAAGTTCCGGAACGACAGTCGATGTTGAAACCGAAGCTTGTGCACTGTCTTCCGCGAGCTTCCGCGGCCACAGCGCGGAGCTCATTCAGGCCAAAATAGATTTCCGTACTAAAGTAACTTTCAAGAAGCGCCTAAAAAGAACGCAGCTCAAATGGGTTGGGGTTTAGGGCTTAGGGCTTAGGGCTTAAGGGCTAAGGGCTAAGGGCTAAGGGCTAAGGGCTAAGGGCTTAGGGCTTAGGGCTTAGGGCTTAGGCTTTAGGGTTTAGGTTTTAGGGGTTTAGCATTTAGGGTTTAGGGTTTGGGGCTTAGGCTTTAGGGTTTGCGGTTTAGGGTCAAGCCGACCTTGGATCCCCCACGCTTCAGGGGAAGAACTTGCCCCTGCCGGCATAGAATGGAAGTCCCAGCTCGTATCATGACTCAGCACGCACAGGTGCGAAACCTGAAAGAGAAAAGCGAGCTGCGCTGTCGATCTGAAACGCAGTGCGGTGGGCATGTGCTTGTGTCATGTCCCAGCACTCTGTACAAGTGAGCAACTCACGCCTCGTTCTTCAAAGCCATACTGGCACGAAGATCTGCACGTACTGGTTCTCGATGGGTTCAGGGTTGAGGGTTCAGGCGGTTTAGGCGGTTTAGGGTTTAGGGTTTAGGGACTCTAGGCCCAAGAGTCATCTGGAACTCCTTAAGGTGCCCTTCTTGGTTTAGATAGGCTTACAAGGGAAGTTGAACCCGAAAAGAAGGAAATACAAGCCTTGTAGTAGGGAACTGAGGAAAATTTAGGTACGTATATAAGCCTAAACCCTAAAACCCTCCTTGGTTGTCCAGTAACCTGGGGGAATTAAAGGTTAACCTTTGGGATTATAAGTTATAAGGGTTAAAGGTTACCTACTCTACTACTGCCAGAAGGCAACTTGGAAGCTCGAAACCTGCTCAACACAAAATCACAACTCCCCCAAGACCCCCCCAAAACCCCCTAAAAGCCCCCCCTGACCCTAAACCCCAAACCCGAAACCCAAGACCCAAGATCCTAAACCCTAAACCCTAAACCCCAAGATCTCAACAACCCCGGCCTCGCCATCCACCGCCCGGAGTGGCGCTCCCGGCGCGACGCGAACCTGGGATTTGCGCGGGGGAAGGCTTCAAAGGAGGTGTGGCTGGGGTTTAGGGTTTAGGGTTTAGGGTCTAGGGCCTAGGGTTTAGGGTTTAGGGTTTAGGGTGTAGGGTTCAGGGTTTAGGGTTTAGGGCTTAGGGCTTAAGGCTTAGGGGGTTTCAGGGGTTTGTGGGCTTTAGGGTGTTTAGGATGCAGGGCTTAGAGTGTGTTCATGGGGTTTTGGGGGCCTGCAGGCTCTTGGCTCTAATCGGGCTTCTTGCAAGTGAAACAGGCCCTGGAACCTTGAAGCCCTCAACCCTAAACAACGAACTCCTCACAACTTTCACACTGACCCTACACCCTAAACTTAGGGCCTAAACCCTAAACCCTGAGATCGGGAGCTTTGGAAGCTGGAGGGAGTACTTAGAGGACCTCAAGCCCCTAAACCCGGTCCTCAACCCTACGCTTAACTCGTCTGCTGGGAAACTCTGCACTCCTTTCCCGGGGAGGTGCTGCATACATCAAGCCTTCACGCCCCACGCTTCCTAAACCTTTGAGGAGGGTTTATGTACCAGGAACTCAGCATTATGAACGCTAAAACCCACGAGTCCCACGCCCTATACATTCTACCAGCCCTATCGCGGCGTAATAAACCCTAAACCCTAAACCCTAAACCCTAGCCCTATACATTCTACCAGCCCTATCGCGGCGTAACCGACGCCCAGTGGCAAGGTCCTCCGCGAAAGCCTTGCCAGGTTTGCGCAACGCCAGACATTCCAGGTTAGGGTCGAGGGTTAGGGTTTAGGGTGCAGGGTGTAGGGTTTAGCGTTTAGGGTTTAGGGTTTAGGGTTTGTTGAACTCCAAACCCTAAACCCTGAATCAACCACAAGTGCGACATCAGGCAACTTTGTGAAGGTTGTCGGGTACGGTTTGCAAGCATGCCATGTGTCAGAAGAACTCCCACCCCGAGGGTAGCTTCAAAACAGGGTCTTACTTGGGCCACACCCCTTTTCTGCCCTATACAACTCAAGGGCTCAAAACCCCATAATTACCCTAAATCCTAAACTCTAAACCCTAAACCCTAAACCCCCACACTTCAGAACCCATGGAATGCCTAGGCCCTTTCGTCCTAAGCCGCACTTTGGGCCCACGCACCTAAACCCCGCAAGCAACAACATCTTTGTGACTTTTTGGGCTTAGGGTTTGGGGTTGCTGGGTTTGGGGTTTAGGGTTTAGGGTTTGGGGTTTGGGGTTTAGGGTTTAGGGTCTAGGGTTTAAGGGTTTAGGGACTTTGGGTCTTGGGGCAATTCTTAAACTATTTTGGGGTTTAGGGTTTAGGGTTTAGGGTAGTTCTGGGCCTGCACCCAGAGCCCTAAATATGTTGTTCAGGCTTTAAGGTGAAAATGGAGGTGGTCCTGGAGGGGCGGAATCCTGTACTGTAAGAATCCTATTCTACACAAAAGGCCAAGTCAGGACCAAGAACTTATATCACCCTAAACCCTGAACCCCTAAACTTGTAGGTTTTGGGGCTCAGGGTTTCAGGTTTCATGTCTAGCTGCTTTGGTGGCTGCTCTTGCGAAGACTGCCGGTTAACTTCAGCATGCTTACGGCCAATCTACAAACCCTCAACACTGAATCCCTCCGTAACCATAAAGCTAAGCACTCCCCAAAACTCTAAACCCTAAACCCTAGAACCCGAAACCCAAAACCCTAAAACCCTAAAACCCTAAACCCTAAACCCTAAAACCTAAACCCTAAACCCTAAACCCTAAACCCTAAACCCTAAACCCTAAACCCTAAACCCTAAACCCTAAACCCACCCTGAACCCCGCAGCGCCCACGGCGCCTCCTTGGCCAGAGCCTCGAAGGTCCATCCCTGGCGGGAGCCACAGTCCAGAGTCTCCTGTCTAGGCTCCAAAGTATGGGCCCTTAATTTGGTTTAGGGTTTAGGGTTTAGGGTTTAGGGTTTAAAGGGTTTAAAGGGTTTAAAGGGTTTAGGGTTTAGGGTTTAGGGTTTAGGGTTTAAGGCTTAGGGCTTAGGGCTTGGGGCTTAGGGTCTCGGGTCTCGGGTCTCGGGCCTCGGGTCTCGGGTCTCGGGTCTAGGGTTTAGGGTTTAGCGTTGAATCTAGGGTTCCAAAGTATGGGCCCTTACTTTGGGGACCCTATGAAACAACCCTTATATACTTTATAAATTAAGGGACCATACTTCGGATCCTATAAACAGGTTTAGGGTTTAGGGTTTAGGGAAGTTTAGGGTTTAGGGTTTAGGGTTTAGGGTTTAGGGTTTAGGATTTAGGGTATAAACAAGGGTAAGGGACCATACTAAGGGCCCATGGTTCAAACCTTGGATCCCGGCAGCTTTCGAAGATTTCGGGTCTGTTTAGGGCTTTAGGCTTTAGGGTTTAGGGTTTGGGGTTTAGGGTTTGGGGTTTAGGGTTTAGGGTTTGGGGTTTGGGGTACAGGGTCTGAGATTTACTCTCGCTGACTTCAGCCTCTTAAGCCTCTTAAGCATCTTAAGCTGCTTCAGCCTCCTAAGCCTCTGACGGGTTTAGGGTTTAGGGTTTCGGGTTTAGGGCTTCAAACCCCCGAAAAAGTTCCTGGTAAAGCAACGAGCAAGATCCCCCAACTCCCAACGCCACGCAAACCTGGTTGGCTGTCCTTAAGCACCACTGGCCTTGCAGAAGCAAGCTGCTTCAGGGCCGAAGCAACATCCTGGTCCGTGGCTCAGTAGGACCATTCTTCCGGCTTCCGAAGGACTTCAGGTTTAGCTACCATGATAGGGTTTAGGCTTAGGGTTTTGGGTTATTTAGACGGAACATAATGTGAGATACCCCCAGACGGGAGCTTAGGGTAAGTAGAGGAGGATCGTATGTTCATTAAGCTAAGAAGAAGGGATCGACAGGCCAGAAGTTCTGACGTTCACTTTCCAGGGTGCAAAGTTGGAGTTGCTATTTGCGATTGGGGCTTCGGGCTTGGGAGAGACTGGTAAGATAACCAGGGGTTGGGGCTTCAAAGGGCCCGAAAACCTAAACTCTGGACCTGGCCCGCTACCCTAGACTCAGCCTGCAAACCCCCACAGGGTGTGGGGGTCTGGGTCGCTTCTGAACGCCACTATAGAAATCAAAACGGTGCAGCCGCAGGCCCAAGATTGGCGACTTGTGAGGATTCAACAATATCATCATGAAGAAATCATGCGATTTACCTTCTGTGTCTATAGATAGAGCTATATCCCTCTTGACTGAACCGTACACCCTGTGATGTTGATCAAACCTCAACCGCCCTAAGCCGTGTAAACCTTGAGCCCGCAACCCTAAGCCCTAAACCCTAAACCCCATGTGAAACTCCAGGTCCTTCTGAGTCGTGATGGGCTGCGTCTCGTAGCCTCGGCTGAGAAGTTGAGTGGGGTTTACGGTCGCCCTCGCCCTAGCGCCCAAAAAACCTCAGACCCGAAACCCTAAACCCCTGAAATAGAGCCTGAAACCCTAAACCCCCTAAAGCACGAAACCCTACAGCCAAAAACTACAACCCTTAACCCATGAGATAGACCCTGAAACCCTCATCCCCCTAAAGCGCGAAACCCTACAGCCAAAAACTACAACCCTTAACCCAACACGCCTAACCAATAATAAAGGGGGTTGGTCTTCGACCTTTTCACGCGTTTTGGGTTTAGGGTTTAGGGTTTAGGGTTTAGGGCTTGGTGGGGTTTTGTGACTTATATCTATAGGGCGGATTTAGGGGCTTTGGGGTTGAGAGGGGGCAGGGTTTGGAGCTTTGGGGGTCTTGGGGTCTTCGCGTGAGTAGGGGTTCAGGGATATTCCCTGGGTCTCGAGGGAGTTAGGGCACGTTTTAGGGTTGGAGGCTTATGGGTACTTATAACCCAATTACAAAGTCTACTTATGACCTACTTGGAGGATTTGTATAAATAATTGAGGCGATAAGTACCCGAAACCTTCAAGTGGGGTTCTCAGGGATAAGTTGGGGGGCATGCAGGGAAAGCACGCCACCGGGCTTCAAACTCGAACGAAGGCCCAGGCCCTGGCAGCCAAAACCACCACACCTCCCCTACAAGTCCTCCCTACACCCGGTAAACCCTGTAAACCCGATAAACCCTATAAACCCTATAATCCCGATAAACCCTGTAAACCCTATAAACCCGATAAACCCTATAAACCCTATAAACCCTATAAACCCTATAAACCCGATAAACCCTATAAACCCTATAAACCCTATGAACCCTATAAACCCTATAAACCCTATAAACCCTATAAACCCCCTAAACCCCCTACATAAACCTAAAGCCGACACCCACCCACGGCTTCAGGGCTTAGAGTTTGCTTATCTCCCTGAACCCGATGACCTCATGAAGACTCTACTCCGGGGTGTAGGGTTTAGGCTTTAGGGATGGGGGTTTAGCGTTTCGGGTTTCGGGTTTCGGGTGGAGCCTCCCATAATTTCCTTAGCTTCTATGGCTTGCGTAGGGTTGTATAGGGAGTAGGACCCATAGAAGTTCAAAACTTATCACACAAGTCAATCCTGGCTAAAGCTTTCATCTAGGCCCAAGAGTAACCTAGGAATAAACAGGGTGCACATTCTTGGGTTTAAACTAAAAAAGGCAATAAGGGCCTACTTTGGGTCCTAGTTCCCCTAAACCTAAACCACAAACCCTATAATAAAACCTATAAACCCTATAAACCCTATAAACCCTATGAACCCTATGAACCCGATGAATCCTATAAACCCTAAACCCTACACCGTTAAAAAAAGGGGAACAAGGGCCTGTGTTTTTCTGAGTCCTAGTAGTTGACTGCCGTGGCACTGAATTGAAAAGCTGCCACAAGCTCCTCGTCGGAGTCCTGGGGTTTAGGGTTTCGGGTTTAGGTTTAGGGTTTAGGGTTTAGGGTCTAGGGTCTAGGGTCTAGGGTCTAGGGTCTAGGGCCTAGGGTTTAGGGTTTAGGGTTTAGGGTTTAGGGTTTAGGGTTTAGGGTTTAGGGCCTTCACCACTCGACCCCCCTCAAGGCCCTGCGGTGAACGCTACAGCCCAAACTCCGAAAGCCCTCGACTCCAACTCTGGGAGAATGGGCCTTAAAAATAGTAAAAGACCCTAAACCCTAAACCCTAAACCCTGATCCCCAAACCCTAAACCCTAAACCCTAAACCCTAAACCCTAAGCCCTCTGTTCGAAGCGGAGGGTCTTAGACCACCTCCCAGGCACTGTGGCAGGATCTCGGGTTTAGGGGTTTAGGGTTTGGGGGTCAGGGTTTAGGGTTAGGGTTTAGGGGTTAGGGGTTAG
Source organism: Symbiodinium natans (assembly GCA_905221605.1). Classification (NCBI taxonomy): domain Eukaryota; class Dinophyceae; order Suessiales; family Symbiodiniaceae; genus Symbiodinium; species Symbiodinium natans. Next base: position 989,449 of record CAJNDS010002135.1, on the reverse strand, counting down.
GGGTTAGGGGTTGGGGGTTGGGGGTTAGGGGTTAGGGTTTAGGGTTTAGGGTTTAGGGTTTAGGGTTTAGGGTTTAGGGTTTAGGGTTTAGGGTTTAGGGTTTAGGGTTTAGGGTTACATGAAGTTTCTATAGGGGTTGACAGGTGAAGTTGCCCTCTTTAGCAGGTTCAAGCAGGTCTCGTTCCATCAGCAAAACAGTTCTCAGCAATGCTTGTCAATCGGCTTGCAAGGTTGGGATAGCAGCGCTAGTTGGCCCTTGTCGATCCATCCGCGCCAGCAAAAAGCCAGTCTTCGAGCTTCTCGGCGGGACAAGTCGCCCGTGCGATCTGATGAAGCATGTACTGCATGGTCTGGTAACCAAACGGGCGAATCTTCAAATTGCGCCGCAAAGTTTTGCATCCACATTCGGACCCATAGGACCTTGTAAATCTCTTTCCAAATCAACCCCCCACTTGGCGGGCTAGGGCTTAAAACCTAAGGCCTAGGGCCTAGGGCCTAGGGCCTAGGGCCTAGGGCCTAGGGCCTAGGGCCTAGGGCCTAGGGCCTAGGGTCTAGGGCCTAGGGCCTAGGGGCCTACGGCCTAGGGCCTAGGGCCTAGGGCCTAGGGCATAGGGCCTAGGTCCTAGGGGCTTAGGGCTTAGAGCTCAGGGTTTAGGGCTTGGGGTCCAGGGTTGAGGGTGAAAGGGTCTTGGTATGGTCCTGCAGATTCGATGAGTTCCAGCACTTGGCAGCCTGGGCATAAAGTTTAGATTTTGGGGTTTGGGTTGAGTGTTTAGGGTTTAGCCGCGAGTTCTAGGGGCAGTTATTGAGCTTCTAAGTAGGGAAGAGAGTTGAATAGAGCCCTTTCAACCCCAGCAAGCCTACTTCTACGGGCGGCGCGAGAACAAACTACGGAGACCCCAACCCCAGCACCCTAAACCCCAAACCTCCAGCAGCCTACACTGGGGGGGAGGGGGGAGGGACCCAAAAATCTTCATTTTCCATGGGTTCTTAGGGTTATATAGGGACTTCCCCCTAATTAGTAAACACTAGGGGCTACTTAGGTAGAAGGGGCAAGATAAGGTAGATAAGGTATAGATAGGACTTATATAAGGGGGGAATAAGATTTAGGGTCTCTTCTAGGGGTCCATCCTCATATCCGTGAACCAAAGGTCCTAGGGTTTACGGTGCGGAGTTCGGTGTCAAAGCCTGCACTCTCTATCGACAACGCTAGACGTTTTAGGGTTCAGCTTGAGGGAAGCGTAGGGACCTAATTCGTGCATTTGTTGGGTGTCCCTTGTGAGGGGGCTGCCCGAACCCTTGAACCCTGAACCCCAAACCCTTTTTCCTTGCACCTGCGACCTCGAGGTAAACCTAAACCCTGAACCCTGAACCCGAAACCCCTCACCCCGGCCCCAGCCCCCACAAACAAACCCCTGAACCCTCTGAACGCCCTAAACCCTGAACCCTAAACCGTAAACCCTAAACCCTAAACCCCGCCCCGGCCTCGCGAGCCTGAGGGGAAGAATCAGGTCGGTCTGCCAAGCTGGCGCAGGCCCTGAAGGTCGGGACAGGGCTGAAGGGTTGGGGTTTAGGGTTTAGGGTTTAGGGTTTAGGGTTTAGGGTTTAGGGTTTAGGGTTTAGGGTTTAGGGTTTAGGGTTTAGGGTTTAGGGTTTAGGGTTTAGGGTTTAGGGTTTAGGGTTTAGGGTTTAGGGTTTGGGGTTTAGGGTTTAGGGTTTAGGGTTTAGGGCTTAGGGTTTAGGGTTTAGGGTTTATAGGGTTTAGGGTTTATAGGGTTTAGGGTTTATAGGGTTTGGGGATGTAAGGCATTAAGACAGAACCTTCTGCAAATCTCTTCCGTGTGCCCTAAACCCTAAACCCTAAATTAAACCCTCAACCCTAAACACCAAACCCTAAACCCTAAACGCCAACCCTAAACCCCAAACACCGAACCCTAAACACTAAACCCTAAACACCAAACCCTAAACCCTAAACCCTAAACCCTAAACCCTAAACGCCAAACCCTAAACAGCCGTGATCTCGGCCTGCAACATCCGGCTCTCAGCACCTCCCGGATCCTTTCTGCCTGGCACGCTTCGCCGGCTTCTAAACCCGAAACCCTAAGCCCTAAACCCTAAACCCCCCATTTTAGGGTTTAGGGTTGAGGGTTTTGAGGGTTTTGAGGGTTTTGAGGGTTTTGAGGGTTTTGAGGGTTTTGAGGGTTTTGAGGGTTTTGAGGGTTTTGAGGGTTTTGAGGGTTTTGAGGGTTTTGAGGGTTTAGGCCCTGGTGTTCTAGTTGGGGGTCCCCCCTGGAATATGGATATCTATGCATTAAAAGGACTTTACGGGCTATCGAGCCCCTAGTGTTTCTTTGTGTTTTTCTTTTTTGGTGGGGGGAGGGGGGGGGGGGGGGGGGGGGGGGGGGGGGGGGTTCTGGTGTTCCTGGCTGGGGTCCCTTTGGCTTACTTCTCCAATAGCCAAGCGAAAAAAAAAGCTTAAACTTTACTATTCCTACTAAATAAGGAAACCCAAAAAATTAAAAATTTCAGCTGTTGGAGAAGTAAGTTGGTGACTGGAGGGTTGGAGAGGGTAAGGCTTTCAAGGTCCAAGCTCCAAATTTCCGGCTTGGGGGTTGGGGGCCCCAGCCTTCGTCTTTCCTCCTCTGCGCGTGTGGTCGTCCACCTTGTAAGGGTTCAGGAGAGCCCCTAAACCCTAAACCCTAAACCCTAAACCCTAAACCCTAAACCCTAAACCCCCTAGGAACATCCAGCTTCTATGGGCTACATCGGGCTTTTCAGTGATGAGGGTCCACAGAGAACTACGAGTTCCAACACAACTCAGATGAAGATCTTGCGAAAAAGCTCGTGACATACTGGCCCAATAACCAAGGAAATCAAAGTTGAAACTTTCAGAATAAACTACCCTATAAGAAGCTCAAAAGTTGAAACTTTCAGAATAAACTACCTTATGAGAAGAAGCCCAAAAGTTGAAAAGTTGGGTTTTGAGCCAGTAAGGTGAAAGGGCGCAGCCCACACCCGCGCCAGCACCCAAATGCGCCCCTGAAGTTAATTGCCCGAAACCCCAAACCGAAAAGGCCCGCGTGGAAACTTCCAGCAACAATCCTAGAGATGACCCTAACCCTAAACCCTAAACCCAGAAAACCCTGAACCCGAAACCCTAAACCCTAAACCCTAACCCCTATAAACCCCTAAACCAAACGTCCGCGCACCCCTAAGGCCCTAAACCCCTTAGCCTCCTTCCAAGGGGCCTTCATAGTCCCAAACGCTCCACTTCAGACCAGGTTTAGGGTTTAGGGCTTAGGGTTTTGGATGGTCTTCGTTGGGCATATGGGAACAAAAGGGTTTAGGGTTTAGGTCTCAAGCTTCGGGTTTAGGGCAGAAAGGTTCCTAGGTAACACCTTAAAGGGTTGCGTTGGTTGGGGGGGTGTTCAAGGTACCCAATTTTAGGCCGCAGTTTGCGACGAAGAGCCCGTAAGAGTTCGCTAGGACTATATGGTCTAGGGCTTAGGGTTTAGGGTTTAGGGTTTAGGGTTTAGGGTTTAGGGTTTGGGGTTTAGGGTTTAGGGTTTGAAGCCTCTCCATCATTCTGTGACCGATTAGGGTTGAGACTGTTGAGGGCCCTAGGGCTGATACCCAGACCCCTGAGAGGATCCAAAAAGGTAGAGCCCCCAAAGTGTACCCTGTACTACTCTTGGGTCATTTTTAGGAACCCTTAAGAGGATCTTCTTTTTGGATGCTCCCAGGATCTGGGTAGAAGGGTTGAGTAGGCTTCTAGGATGTTAGGGCTGAGGTTTAGGCCGTCGTGGGGCAAGAAGGTCGATGGCCCGAGGTTGAGGTGCGATGTCCGACGAAAGAAGCTTCAACCCCAAAAACCCTAGGCAAGCCATCCTGCAACTACTTCGACCCTGAAGCAACCCCAAACCCTCAACACCTAAATCACTTGAACCCCCTCAACCCCCAAACTCCTAAACCCTCATCCCTAAACCCCCCGACCTTGAGTCGTACGTAGCTTGAGCTCACTTGATAGTGCTCCCAAAACCCCTACGCCTAAGCCCTAAACCCTAAACTTTAGACGCTGAACAAAACCCTAAACCCTAAAAACCCAAAACCCTAAACCCTAAACCTACACCCCAAACTCTGCAGGTGCCCGGCGAAGTGGACGGCAAACGGCCGGTTTCGCGGGTCTTTGTAGTTCCTGACGAGGCTGAGGGTTTAGGGGCTTAAGGGCTTAGGGTTTAGGGTTTGGGGTTTAGGGTCTTGGGGTTTAGGGTTTGGGGGTTTGGGGGTTCAGGGGGTTAGGGGTCTAGGGGCTTAGGGTTTGGGATGTCGAGTCTAGAGTTTAGGGTTCAAGGCTTCGGGATTCAATAGAGCTTCGAGTTCTAGGGCTCGGGGTGCGAGGGTGGTTTAGCGTTTAGGATTTAGGGCTTAGGGTTTAGGATTTAGGGTTTACATGGTCCCTTAATGTGGGCCTTTGAAAGGCGACCCCTTATATACCCGACCGTATGAAGGGCGCCTGCTCGACGCCCAGATTGAGGGGATATTCCAACAGTTCAACCCATCTCTAACCCTAAACCCTAAACCCTGAATAAACCCTAACCCCTAAACCCTAAACCCTAAACGCCACATAATGACCTGACCTTGGTGCGCCCCCTGATGCACGTCATTCATGGGCTCCTACACCACCCCTACCCTTGCTCAAGGTTAAGGCCCACATGGGCTTAAGGGTTTAGGGTTCAGGGTTTAGAGAAACTTCCGCCTCCAACTCCAACTCCCTCCGGAATGATGCTGAGGACGTCGTTGTTGGGCATCTTCCACCCGCTCTTCTCATCAGAGCCAGGTTGGAAGGAACAGCCAGGGGGGTCAGAAAAGTCTTGGTCTCCTTACATCCAGCGTGACTTTCTCAAGTGCTTGGTCTTTGAAGCCCTAAACCCTAAACCCTAAACCCTAAACCCTAAACCCGAAACCCTAAATCCTAAATCCTAAACCCTAAACCCTAAACCCTAAGCAACCTTCATGGTGGCGGACTGCGGGATGTTCAACTCCATGTACTAAGCTCGAGGATGATGGTGAGGTTCTCCATCTGCTCCTTTGCGTTCTTGCGGTCTTCCTGGTCCCGCGCTTTCTTTGCTCTCCTTGCCTCTGTCTGCCTATACACCAAAAACCCCTAAACCCTAAACCCTAAACCCTAAAACCCTGAACCCTAAACCCTAAACCCTAAACCTCCCTTGTTGCCTTGTCCTTTCGAGGCCTTGGAGCCTTCAGACTCGTTGACAGCAGCCCGAAATCCTACCCCCAGAGCCGAATATAGAGGCCTTAATAATGAGAGTAGTGTTTTGAGGGTTATTATAGTATATTTATTGAGGGGCCATAAGGGAATAGCATTAGAGCCTTAATCAGACAACCTCCTGAACCCTAAACCCTACGTTGTGATTCTCTCAATTAGAGTCCCTTTTAGGGTCCTGATTGAAATGGTGCCGTACGAAAAATGGGAGCCAAAAAGGGACCCTAAATGAGAGAAGCACACCCCTCAAGTTGTTCTGTGCCTCTTTTTCACCTGCGGATTAGCACCCTGAGCCCTAAACCCTAAACCCTAAACCCTAAACCCTAAACCCTAAACCCTAAACCCTAAACCCTAACCCTAAACCCTAAACCCTAAACCCTGAACCCTGAACCCTGAACCCTGAACCCTGAACCCTGAACCCTGAACCCTGAACTCTAAACCCTAAACCCTAAACCCTACTCAAAAACTACACGTGGATGGATTCCGAGGCTTGCTTTAAACATCCGAGAACCACTGAGAGCCAAGCATTGTCCCACAGTCCCAAACGAGCATGCGCTGGCCCACCACCTTCGGGTTGAAGGGGCTTCGGCTCTTTAACTTTTGGGGTTTGGGGGTTAGGGTTTAGGGTTTAGGGTTTAGGTTTGAGGGTTTAGGGTTGAGGGTTTAGGGTTTAGGGTGTAGGGTGTAGGGTTTAGGGATTGCCCAGCACGGCCTCGGCCGGGTGGCAGACAGACGGCTCATAGGGAACCATCTTGTCTGTGTTGCACCTCTCGGTCACAACGGGACACGTATATGGCAGCTCCTTTTGCCTTCAAGACTTCCATCGAGTCTGCCACATGACATGCAGTCAAGATAGCGTTCGCGACGAGGATTCCCCTCCAATGGGGCTTAAAGCTCCATCGCGAACCGCCCAAAAGGCGACGACTGGGGCCTCCCACCGGCTGGTAGAAATGACCCATCCCGAGTGCTGCACGTACGTCCAGTTTACCTGCCCCAGCATAGGCATGTGGGCGTCGCAAGCGGGTTGCTCGCCCAGCGCGAGTGCTGTGTAGAAGAAAGTTCCAAACAGCAATAGGTCAAACAGTTGCAGAAAGGTGAATCGTTTCCGACTTGTTGTTGTTTTTGCATCTGGGCCCATACTTCGGGCCCCCTATAGGGTTTAGGGTTTAGGGTTTAGGGTTTAGGGTTTAGGGTTTAGGGTTTAGGGACCAGCTTAAGGGCCCATAGCTCCAACCTTAGATGTGAGGAAACATGGCCTTCATGACTCCCCCCCCTCTCCCTCTGGCCAAAAGAAGTCCCCAAAGTTCACCGAGGCAAGCCGACTCTCCTTAGATCACTCGGGTTTAGGGTTTAGGGTTTAGGGTTTAGGGTTTAGGGATAAAGGTTTAGGGTTTAGGGTGCAGGGTTTAGGGTTTGAGACGCTATCTCCGTACCCTAAACCTCCAAGGGAGCGGGACGCCTCAATAGCCTTATTGTGTTCAGATTTAGGGAAAAGGCAAAGGCACCCAACCTCTACCTGTTCGCTTGCTTGCTCACAGTTAAAATGCTCCGAAAGGATAGCCCTTAAACAATCAGAAAAATGTTCCTGAATAGGATTCTCTTAAAACCAAGAAAGGGAAAACATGAAATGTCCCAAGGGCCTGCCGGGTTGGGGTGCCCTGGGATTTAGGGTTTCGGGGGTTCGGCTTAGAGGCCCGCGAACAAACTCTAAACCCTAAACCCTAAACCTTAAACCCCAAAACCTGAACCCTAAACCCTAAAACCTAAACCCTAAACCCTAAACCCCAAGCCCTTGACTGCTGCACAGGACCTTGCATCTCGGCCCCCCTTGCCAGCTCCACCTGAATGGGGGGAGCTTAGGGTTTAGGGTTTAGGGTTAGTAGTTCTTGAGGGAATGAGGTACCCTATATCCACCATGGGGTTGGTCCCATAGGCGATTTCGGGAGTCGGGATGCGCCCGCTCGGGGCCTTCTGCAAGCAGTGTCAAAATCATAGCCAAAACCCTAAACCCTAAACCAACATTGCTTTGGCTTCCCCTGCAAGCCCAAGAGTTCCCAAGGAATAAAAAGGGTGCCCTGTTGGCTTAAAGTGGAGTCTAAGCGGACCTAAACCCTAAAAAAAGGGAATACGGGCCTACTGGCTCCTAGGCTTGTTGTTGTCCTGAGGCTGACAGCATGGCTTCATCGCTTTGGGGGCTTTGTCGTAATCAGGGTTTGGCACAAAACCCTTAGCCCCTTACAAGAAGGGCACCCCTGTTGGTGTCCGCTACGTTCAGAGAGGAAAAAACCCATCCCCAAAAAACACATGGGTATCACTGGGCTACGAGGCATAGGGGTCTGAGAGATGCTCGGTTGAGAGTCTAGGCTTTACGGCTTTCAAGGGACTGAAGGAGGGACCCTTATAAGGGACCTTAGAGGCTCTTTAGGGGTCACTTAGAGGCTACTTAGGTATCTAGCAAATATATAAAGTATACATATATATATATATGTAGATAGGGGTTATATAGGTCCCTTCTAGGGGTCCCTCCTTATACCCCTTAAGGCTTAGGGTTTAGCCTCTGAGGTTGAAAACTACGTGATTGGCCCAGCCCAGCCCCCCTTGCAGTCAAACTCCACTTGAAGGTTCAGAACTTAAACCCAAAACCCAAAACCCTAAACCCTCAACCCTCAACCCTGAACCCGAAAGAAAGGGTTAGGGTGTTTGTTGTTCAGGGAAGGCCCATATGGGCACCTATGGCTCGAAGTACTCCTACTAAGGTTGTAGCCAGATATCTACTATTTGCTTAATAAGAACCAACAAAAATCACACCACCGAAGACCCCAAACAGTCAAAGGCACGTCAAGGAAACAGTGGAGACAACGGGAGAGAAAGGGAGACAAAGGGAGATAAAGGGCCCAGGAACCCGGCAACAGTCCTCAGAATGTCGGCAATTTTCTTAAATGAATTTAGAACCCCAACAGTAGACTGTTTGGGGAATAAACAAAGGAAGAATACCCCCTGTATTCCCCATCTAAGGAATGCTTTAAAACTTTTTGAAGGCTCTTAAGCAAATAGCTACATCAAAAGTTAACCTACTTCGAAACCCTGAGTGCCTTAAGGGATGGGGGGAGGGGGGCGGAGGTTAGGGTGTAGGGTTTAGTGTTTAGGGTTTAGGGCCTAAACCCTAAACCCTAAACCCTAAACCCTAAACCCCAAACTCCAAACCCTAAACCCAAAACCCTAACCCTAAACAAGGCGAGGTGCCAGCGACCTCTCCCAGCACCGCCGCCGGGAAACAGGAGCTGGCAAAGAGCGGACTGCTCCTTTGCAGCAGCTTTGGGGTGTCGTTAGGGTTTAGGGTTTAGGGCTTAGGGCTTAGGGCTTAGAGCTTAGGGCTTAGGGCTTCGGGGGGCTTAGGGCTTAGGGTTTAGGGTTTAGGAGTAGGAGGTTATGGCCAGAAGTGAAAGGTTTGAAGGGCGGTGAGGGCCCAAATCCGATTCCCGTGTCATGCACTTCGGGTCCCAATCCCCAGATTCCAGAATCCTCCCACAAGGCTCATGAGAATCGATTGAAACCCTAAACCCTAAACTCTAAACCCCAAATTACCTAAACAACAAAACCTCGCAAGTCTGAAGGGAAAGGTTGGTCAAGGGTCTAGTTGTGCACTTGGGCTGTGGAAGCAACACAAGAGACCATCCGAGGAAATATGTATTTACGAGGCAAAATATACACTCACCAATAGCATCTATACACGCCTACCTCATGTATTGAGCATTCAGATTGCTGGTTCGTTGTTGAAACCTTCAGCATAAGGGGCCGTCTTTAGCACAGGGAAGCGCGAAAGGGGATGATAAGTTGCGGGAACCGGCCAATCTAAATTATGGGTGCAGAGCGCCAGCGAGGAGTCGCCAATGACCAGAACCTGCGACCGGACGGCTGGCGGCGCAGGGATCCTCTCGAATGCTGGTGTATAGAAGCCACTGAGCATCCTCACAATCTCAGGATGGATGGGCCGATCTGGCAGGCCGTTCTCTACCTCCGCAGCCCTGTGGCAGAGGTCGTCGGGTTTCGTGATGTCGAAGGTACTTTGGGCCAGATCGTAGATGAGATCCAGACTGACCTGGGTCCATCCCGCCAATCTTCTTCGTAATTTAGGCCTTGGGCTTCAGGGATTCTGAAGAGATCTTAGCTGCAATCCCATAGCCAGCTGCGACGAAATCCCCCTAAATCAGGCCATACTGCTGCTTTGGAGCGGGGGGGGGGGGGGCTATAAGCCAAGTGTCCATGGGTTGTGTAGGGCTCTATGGGGACTAGGCCCATAGACATTCAAGAGCTGCTCCAAGTCAACCCCAGTAAGCCCTAAATCCGAAAGCCTGAAGAAAACCTGGCCCTCCCTATGGTTTCTTCCTCCTTAGGAGGTGGCACGGGTTATGCTCCTGTGCCTGCATTATAGGCTTTAGGGTTTAGCGTTTGGGGGTAAGTCACCCAGTAAAGGCTATACTGAACTTGGAACCCCAGCAAAAATTGTAATTTTTGCTGTTTCTCAGGAATTATAGTACCCAAAGATTAACAATTATTTCCAAGTACCCCTAAGGGTGCAACTTTGGGTTTTTTGGGGATTTAAGGTGAAGGGAGCGTCTTCGGAGGGATCCGCGCCTCGACAACAAGGGGATGAGGATACCACTGTTCAACAAGGGAACGCGACTAAAGGACTTGGGAAATTACAACAATAGGAGACCCCCAACTATCGATCCCTTATAAGAAGAACCCTCAATAGTAGGGTACCCAACCCAAATAGTGGGATTCCCTGAAAATCGGAACCCCAATAAGGTACCCCTAATTTCGGAAAACCCCCAATGTAGGGACAACAGCAAGGGCAAAAGAGCTCCCAGAAGCGGGTACACGATGTGCACTGCGTCTGCAACACCTATGGGGAGGGCGGCGACCCTCACCAAAGACTATCAACTCTTAGCCCTAAACCCTAAACCCCAAACCCTAAACCCCAAACCCTAAACCCTAAACCCCGAACCCCAAACCCTAAAACCCCTCAACCCCGGTACGACTCCTAACAGGAGCCAAACCCGGAGCTCTCACATCCTATGTAGAGCAGCTCTAGAACCTACAAAGGTGCCCTAAACCAAGCCCTAAACCCAAACCCTAAGACCTAAGACCCTAGACCCTAACCCCTAAACCCTAAACCCTAAACCCTAAACCCTAAACCCTAAACCCCCCCCCCACCCCCCAGTCGGGCGGCGTGGAAAGGTGCGTTGTGGAGGCGCGAGTCGGCCTTCTCCCAGACCTGCACTTGCAGGTTCTTAATAACCCAGTACAAGGGGGTTTAGGGTTTAGGGTTTAGGGTTTAGGGTTTAGGGTTTAGGGTTTAGGGCGCAGGCTCAGGGTTAGGGAATGCGAAACCATTCGCCCTAAACCCCGTTGAATGTTGAGACTTTCCGGGCTCTTAGCTTAAGTTCTCAAGTGCTCCCACTTGCCTCCCTTCACAGCCGGACCGTTCCACCCAAAATTATGATTTGGGATTTTAGGAGCTTCGGGCTTGACACCATGAAGCTTGAAGCTCAAAGTAATTAGAAACCCCCAGAAACGCAGCGTAGAAGACGTCTCGCCCTAAACCCTAAACCCCAAACCCTAAACCCTAAACCCCAAACCCTAAACCCCAAACCCTAAACCCTATAAACCCTGGACCCTAAGCCCTAAACCCTGGACCCTAAACCCCGCCTCGTCTAGAAGCTTCCGAGCCCATGTCGAGGACGTCCTCTGCAGCTGAGGGGGAGCTGCGGGGCGTGGGGTGGCTTGATGCTGGGAAGAAATTGCTATTAGGGTTTCGGGTTTAGGGCTTAGGGTTTAGGTTTCGGGTTCAGGGTTAGCACTACAATCCCCATAATCAACTCTAGAATGAAGGGCCTCTTTGAGGAGGCTATAGGGCATAATAGCCCGTCACCCGTCCTTGTGTGCGATACCCTAAACCCTCAGTCTGCGCGCGAACCTATATGCACCTAGCATTCCGTGCTATGCGATGGTTTACAGGGCAACCGTAATCCCCCTCGGAAACTTCCATTTCTAAATTCCTTCCTGCCTCACCAGCATGATCCCGGTGTTGACTTCACCTCAGCGATCGAAGGAGTTGGAACAGTAGCTAAACCCGAAACACCAAACCCTGCCCTACACCCTGCACCCAACACCCTAAACCCCTAAACCCCTCAACCCCTCAACCCCTAAACCCCCAACCCAAAACCCAAAACCCTAAACCCCTAAACCCCAACCCACTCCCAAACCCGAAAGGGGACTCAACGGTGCAGGGGTCTTGAAGGCATGGAAGAATAAGGTTTAGGGTTCAGGTAGCCACCGAAGGGGTCCACCCCCCACAGCCCTCAACCGCTTTAAGTGTGGGCTGTTGAGGGTTGTGAGGAACCTGGAGGTTGTTGGGGGTACCCTAAACCCTAAACCCTAAACCCTAAATCCTAAACCCTAAACCCTAAGGGGTGTTGGGGGATTGGGCTGTTTTTGGGTGCCAAGGCGGCCACAAAAGGGATGCGGGCTTGGGGTCGTGGGGCTTCGGTTGCAAGGCTCCGGGCAGCTCGGTGGGCTTAACGGCCCGAAACGCCAAATCCTCAACCCTGGGAGCAACCTTCAACTTCAAGCCCTAAACCCTAAACCCTAAACCCTAAACCCTAAACCCTAAATCCCAAACCCTAAACCCCAACCCTAAACCCTAATCCCCAAACCCGAAACCCAGCGCTTTCGGCACCGAATTGCTGCTCAGGCCGAGGTTCTCGCGCATGACATGTCTTCCGAGATGATCCTGCTAGGTTTTGGGGTTTAGGGTTGAGGTTTAGGGTTTAGGGTTTAGGGTTTAGGGTTAAGGGTTAAGGGTTAAGGGTTAAGGGTTAAGGGTTAAGGGTTAAGGGTTAAGGGTTTAGGGTTTAGGGTTTAGGGTTTAGGGTTTAGGGTTTAGGGAGAAGAACACGTGGAGGCATGCGGGGATAGCATGGCTTGCCTGTGCTGTACCCAGTATTCGGGCGAATCATGTAAATATGCGTGCATATAAATACATAAATAAAATATAAAAATATACATATAAATATAAATCTAAACATAAATGTAAATAAATATAATAATGAATATTAATAAAAATATAAATAAATAAATAAATAAATGAGTGAATAAATAAATAAATAAATATACACACACATATACATATACATATACATATACATATACATATACATATACATATACATATACATATACATATACATATACATATACATATACATATACATATACATATACAAACACAAACATATACATACACGATTGGCGAGCTACCCATATGTACATGAAGTAGAGTCTACCACGCCAAAAAAGGTTCAGGGCTAACTTGATTTCTCGACGGGCCCCGAAGCACCTGAATGTTAGACATCCTGGCCCCTACACACTAAAGGGGGGCTCCTGTCAGAGTGCATATGGACTAGGTTTGTTTAGGGTCTAGGGTTCAGGGCAATGGGGGACTGCTGCGATTCCCAAAGGCAACCTAGAGCCCTAAAGCCTTACACTCCTAAAGCCCTGAAGCCCTAAACCCCCAAAACCCCAAAAGCCCTGGACCCCCAAACCCCAAACCCTGAACCCCAAAAAAGCCCTAAAGCCCTACTGTAAACCCTGAAGTCCTCAACCCCTGCACCCCTGAAAGGCCTGAACCCCTAAACCCCTAAGCCGCAGCCCTAAACCTCAACCCACAACCCCAAACCCTAGACCCCCAACCCGCTAAAGGACCAAGGAACTAAACCCCCAAACCTCAAACCCCAAACCCCAAACCCCAAACCCCAAACCCTAAACCCTAAACTCTAAACCCTAAACCCTAAACCCCAAACCCTAAACTCTAAACCGTAAACTCTAAACCCTAAACCCTAAAACCCTAAAACCCTAAAACCCCAAAAAAAGCCAAGGAGCAGGTCGAAGCTCTGGTTCTCGCCACCCATCGGGCCAGGCTCCGTGAGCTCCTAAAGAGAGCGATTTGACTTGGGGTTTACAGGGCTTATAGGGTTTATAGGGTTTATAGGGTTTATAGGGTTTATAGGGTTTAGGGTTTATAGGGTTTAGGGTTTAGGGTTTAGGGTTTAGGATTTTTACACGGAAGGAAAAGTCTTCATAGGCTTTCAGTGACCCAGGGAAAGAAGTACATACTTTATGGGCTACTTATACCTAACAAACAGAACCCAGAACCCAAGCAAGTAGAACAAGTATGCTGCTGAACAGCCTAGGTCTTCGTAGGGGTTTAGGGTTTGTAGGTTTTAGGGCTCAGGGGCAGTTACACTTTAGGGTTTAGGGTTGAGATGTTCCCCCTTTCTACTAACAGTCCTCAATAGGGATCATAATAGAGGGTACTACAATTTCGATTAAGGGCTGCTAGTTCCCCAAGTTTAGGGTTATTTAAGAGGGTGGCCATGTTGAAGAACCCATGTAACTAGCAGCTACCCACAGTAGCCGAGCTCGGCCTGCTTTGGGTCGTGGGCTTCAGGTGGGGGCTCAGAGATCCTTCAATCTGTACACCCTACTGGCAAGCAAGCTCAGGGAAAAACCTCGTTCTTCAGGTTCAAGAGTTTAGGGTTTGGGGTTTCGGGTTTGGGGCAACCCCTCCCCCCCCGCCTCCAACCCCGCTGAAGCCCGAAACAAAGGCTCAAAATCCCTAAGCCCGCAGCTCCTTGCTCCTTCTAAATCATTGCAGTCCTTTCTAGGGTAGTTACATGGTCCCTTAGTATGGGTCCTTAACTGGGGAACCCTTCTATACCCCCCACACACCCTACTAAGGGGCCATCCATCTAACTTCTCTTAGATCCTTAATTAACGAACCTAAACTCCCTGAGGCAACTAAGACCTCGCAGCCTATGGCAGCCTATGAGCCCTCGAAAGCCCAACAAAGAACCCCACAACCAGAGACCTCCACAACGCTGAACATGTAAGGTTTAGGGCAACTCCATTGGGAAGTCACATTGAAATTCCCGATCAGGTCAGCAACCCCTCTCGATGCCCCCATCGCCGACATGTGTGCTCACCTGTCGCGACCTCAACCTTGTAGTAGTCTGGAACAAGGTACGTGCGGTTCACCGCCGCTGAGGATGGGAATCGTCAAGTACTCTATGGCTATGGGCCCGGGAAGCCGAATGTAGAAGGAATGAGAGGCCACATGCGGCCAGGCAAACATGTGATACCCGTCTGAGGCTTCACGGTCCATGTGAACCCGTTGCCTCAGTACGTCGATAGCTGCCCCACGACCACCTTCATTCACTACGCAAAACCATTGGAGGGGAACTGCGATTTGGGATGGGTGTGTGCATAAAGACCCCATTTATAGCTACCCTTGCGCTATCCCAAGCCCAAATCCCTTAAACCCTAAACGCTTTGTCACAGCACTACTTGTGAAACTCTTGAAAGGGCTTCGGAGGTTGCAGAGTATGCGAAGCAAGACGGCCAATTACATTCCGGCCAGCGCGGTAGCCCAAAAAATAATTAGAATAGGGTTTTGGTGGATCTTTTCGTATACCTTTCATATATAGGGACCACGAAGGAGTACTCTCAGTTCTTCCGACCCGTATATGGGCACCTGTTGGTGTTGGCTACTTTTACAAGGAACCCAGAACCCGAAAACGGTTAAACGGGCACCACGGGGGTCTCAACCCTAAACCCTCGACCCCCAAACCCTAAACCGCAAGCACAGTACCCTAAACCCCAACACCCAAGCCCTAAACCCTATACCCCAAGCCCTGAATCCCCTCTCAGGGTACTTACATGGTCCCTTAGCATTGGCCCTTGAAAGGGGACCTCTTAAAGACCCCTCATACATCAGAACCCCTTGAGGGACTTGAGGGACCATATTAAGGGCCCATGAAACCCTAAACCCTACACCCTAGCACCCTAAACCCCAAACCCTAGACCCTAAACCCTAAACCCTACACCCTAAACCCTAAACCCTAAACCCTAAACCCTTAAAAAGCAAAGCCCCAACCAAAAGCCTTACGTCGACCTCTCTCCTCCAGCGCCCGCCGGTGGTCCAGAAGCAGGGCATCCGCATCAATCCAGACGAGCCACCTTCGCAGAGGAGGGTTGAGGCGAGTTTACGGTTTAGGGTTGAGGGTTCAGTGTTTAGGTTTAGGGTTGAGGGTTGAGGGTTGAGGGTTGAGGGTTGAGGGTTGAGGGTTGAGGGTTGAGGGGTTTCGGGTTTCAGGGCACTAGGGCTTGCGGGCTTTAGGGTCAGGGGCTGCAGGGGTTTTAGGGTCTCAGGGTTTTAGGGTTTCAGGGCTTTAGAGTTTTAGGGTGTTCGGGCTTAGCGATGCAAGTGTAGAGGGGTGGGGGTGTAAACGTGCAGAGTGCCATGGCCTTTCCGATCTCTCGATCTGGGTGGTCTATGTACCCTAAATATCCTTCTGGGGTTCTAGGGTTAGGGTTTACGGTTTAGGGTTTTGGATCCTTAAGGTTGTGCCCTTGGTTTTTGGGGACCCTCTCTAAAGATCCTTAAAGTAGTATAGAAGCCATATTAGGAGTACATTAAGGGGAACCTTTAGGGGTTCAACCTTCGTCTTCATCCCTTGAAAATACCCCGGAACACCGGAGAACCCTAAACACCCTAAACACCCTGGAAACCATAGACGTCAAACACTAACCATCCCTAACGCCCTGCAAAGCCCAAAACCCTCAACCCTTAACACCCTAAATCCTGAACCCTAGACCCTAAATTCTACACCCTGGTCCCCAAGCATCCCTAAACCCTAAACCCTAAACCCTAAACCCTAAACCCTAAACCCCAAACCCTAAACCTAAACCCTAACACCAGTGCCTCGGCCAGGAGCCGCGCAGTCCCAATGTCTTCTCAGGTGTCGCACCCTGGCGTGGGTTTAGGGTTTAGGGTTTAGGGTTTAGGGTTTAGGGTTTAGGGTTTAGGGTTGAATTAGGGTCTAGGGTCTAGGGATGCTTGGGCTCAAGGCTGCAGATGCTCCTAAGCCATCTTTATATGTGCATATGGATTGTTGAGTAGTCGTTTTGCGCTGCTGCTGTGTGTAAATGGCCTATTTCTTGTGTACATGTCATCTTGAAGCTCCCGATGCCGACTCTTTAGGATGCATGAACGTGTGCCGCTGCACTGAAACCTCGCGGTACTTGGCGCTTAGTGCTAAGGGTCTAGGGGTTAGCGCCCCAAAGACCGACCTGCGACCCCTGTAATGACCTTAAACCCTACCAAGTCTAGCCTCAACGGTTGAACGGCTTGGGGACCCAGAATATGCCCCGAACCATGAACCCTAAGTCCTGCGCCTTCAAGGCGGTGTAAGCTGGGGGCATCGTAGGACTAAGGCTATAAACAACCCGGGGACTAATACCCGGAACCCTACACTCTGAAAAAAAAACATGTTCAGGGTTTCGGAGTCTAATGTTTATGGTGTAGAGCTTTGGGTGTTTTACGGTTAGAGTTTAAGGTTTAGAAGTTTAGGGTTTAGGGTTCTGTCACTGTGGGGTTGAAGATTGCGGAGTCTGAGGGTTGGGCTGGAAGCCTATGTCTTGGTAGGTTTCCTAAGTTCTAAAGACCCAAGACAAGTTCGCACAAACTGGCCACAAAAGACGCACGTAGGCTTTAACTTTTAGCTCCAAACCCCAAACCCCAAACCCCAAACCCCAAACCCCAACCCCCAAACCCTAAACCCCAAACCCTAATCCCTACAAACACCCAACCCCAAATCATAACCTTCCACACCAAACCCTAAACCTTAAACCTAAACCCAAACCATAAACATCCATAAACCCTCCACCCCAAACCCGAAACCCCAAACCCTAACCCTAAACCCCTAAACCCGAAACCCTAAACCCGAAACCCTAAACCCTAAACCCCACTCAAACCGTAGGCAGGGTTTGGACTGTCGGGACGTTCAGGGCTCCCCAGGCCGACCTCCGCCGCATCGCGAAGAAGTTGCCGCAGCAACGCCACCTCATCTGTGCTCTTGTAAGGTAGGGTTTAGGGTTTAGGGTTTTAGGTCTTGGGTTTAGGGTTTGTTACCGCTACACAACCCTATAAGCCTTAGAAACCCTGCTATACGGCCGAAACCCAACATCCTGAACCCTAAGCCCTGAACCCGCCCTACACCCCATAAACCCTGCACCCAGGAGTAACCTAGGAATAAACAGGGTACCCCTTTTGGTTTTCCGGGGATTATAAGGGATCCCCAACCCTAAAGAAAGGAAATAACGGCCATCTCTGGGTCGTAGAACCCTAAACCCTAAACCCTAAACCCTAAACCCTAAAACCCTAAACCCTAAAACCCTAAACCCTAAACCCTAAACCCCAAAAACCCCAAACTCTGCCTTCGCCCACTGAGGAGACCGGTTGGCGCAGAGCTGCCGCAGCTCTGCTGCGCCGAGAGCCAGGGCGCAGTGCCTGTTTTACTTGCGTGGGTTTAGGGTTTAGGGTTTAGGGTTTAGGGTTTAGGGTTTAGGGTTTAGGGTTTAGGGTTTAGGGTTTAGGGTTTAGGGAGATTTCAGGCTTCAGGCTCTGAGGACTCCTATTTTGAGATTGTCAGGGGCCCAAGAAGGCCCGAGCTTGAATTTGTAGGCTTTGAATATTCAAATATCCCTAAACCCTAAACCCTAAACCCTAAACCCTAAACCCTAAACCCCCTGGAGCTTCCTTTGATACACAAATTTGTGCTCGAAACCCAAACGGGCGCATAACACAGCATCCGGGCGTAGAATACCTGTACAACCCAACCCGCAAAACGAGCGCATTAACGCGCTGATCGAGCGCATATCCGCACAAACGAGCGCAAACTGATTTTGAACAATTTCGAGCGCAAATACGTGTATCAAAGGAAGGTCCAGGCCTAAACCCTAAACCCTAAATACTAAACCCTGAATCCTAAACCCTGAATCCTAAACCTCCTGGTCAGCCCAGTCCGCGCAGCAACTGCGCAGAAAAGGCTTTCCTGAGCATTTCACTGCTCCACTAAGCACACCTAAACGAAAACCCTGAACCCTACAGGAAACCTAAGACCGACCTTACACACAACCCTGAATCCTAGACCCTAAACCCTAAACCCTAAACCCTAAACCCTAAACCCTAAACCCTAAACCCTAAACCCTAAACCCTAAACCCTAAACCCTAAACTCCAATCCGACGAACACGAATCGCAGCCAGGTGCTGGTGGCCATGCTGCTTTGCGTAGGCTTCGTGCGATGCCGCGCAGAGGAAGCCCGCGTCGTAGCCCTCACAAACTCACACAGCTCTGCCAAAAACACTTACAATAAAATCTGGAAACTCCGAGACATTCCCCCTAAAACCCTAAACCCCAAACTTCGGGCCTAAACCCGAAACCCTGAGTTCTAAACCCTAAACCCCAAACCCTAATTAAACTTAAACCCTGATCCTTACACATTGTCTCGCAGTATGGGAGCTTTGGAAACTCCAGTCGGGAAAGTTGAGACGGGCGGGTCCTCAATGGCTTCTCTGTGTTCCGCCTTGTGCCTAGTAGAGAGCGTCATCAGAAAGGAACAGAGTCCACCTGCATCCGCATGTTGATGTTGGTTTTTTGGGGCCCCTAAACCCTAAACCCTAAACCCTAAACCCTAAACCCTAAACCCTAAACCCCAAACTCTCAACCCTAACTCAACTCCAGAGCCGAGGCTCAGTGTCGAAGGCCGTGAAGAGGAGGAAGCCATCCTAGCCATCTTAGCAGTTCAGGTTTAGGGTTTAGGGTTTAGGGTTCAGGATTTAGGGTTCAGGGTTCAGGGCTTATAGGGCTTAGGGTGCAGATTTTCGGGTCAGACGTTCAGGGTTTAGGGTTTCAGGCTGTTGGCGTACGTAGCACGGGGCGATGGTGGCCTGGGGCACCACACCCTCGCAATGAATACCACTGTTTGCTTAAGAACCCCCCAAAAAAGTAAAGAACAATAATAATCCCTATATTGCCCTTATGAGGAAGAATATGCTTATTTCTTCTGGGGGGACAACACCCAAGAGTAACCTCGCACACAAACCCGAAAAAAAAGGGAATTGGGGCACACCCGGGGTCCTTGCCCTAAACCCAAAACCGAAAACCCAATCTTTTATGTTTTGGGGCCCTATGAAATTACGAAATTTTCCCTGCACAACGAAGTACCCTGACCCCTAAACCCTAAACCCTACAAAAAGTGAGTTGGGGGCTGCTCTGGGCCCTAGAATCCCTTCACCTCGCCGGTCACGGACCGGGGAGGTCCGACTTCAGCGCTGGCTGCTGCAAGGGGTTGAGGCTTTAGGGCTTAGGGTTTAGGCGTAGGGTTTAGGGTTTAGGGCTTAGGGTTTAGGCTTAGGGTTTAGGGTTTAGGGTTTAGAGTTTAGGGTTTTAGGGTTAGGGTTTAGGGTTGGGCCTCGGTCTCCGCCGGCATGAAGGGCACATGACATCGGCCATGCTGACGCCTGTACTCCGTTTCGGCGCCAAGCCTTCCTTCGTCGTTTGATGTTGCGTTCCTTGTTCTTATTGTTTTGTATCTTTTTTTTTGGTGTGTGTGTGTGTGGTTTTTGTTTGGGGGGGTTAAGGTTTAGGACCTTAGCCCCTGCCCCTTAACCCTAAACCTTATCAACCCTAACAACTCTATGCATACAATTGTATATATATATGCATATTATGTATGTTTATTTCTAGGGTTTGGGGTTCAGAGTCTTCTGCTAACGCCAGCTACTGGCCACAGTAGGAGGCCTGCGGCCTGTGTGATGCAGGCCTTCCCTTGAGACGTTGAATCGCAAGCGAAGAACGCAAGGGGGTGTTGGGGGTTGGAGTTTAGGGTTTAGGGTTTAGGGTTTAGGGTTTAGGGTTTAGGGTTTAGGGTTTAGGGTTTAGGGTTTAGGGTATTGGGTTTAAGGGTATTGGGTTATTAGGGTATTAGGGCTTTAGGGGTTTGGGGGTTTCGGGTATTAGGGTCTTAGGGCTTTCGGGTGATCTTGAGAAAGGGAGTTTCGGGTTTAGGTGGACCCCAAACCCAAGGCCCCAAACCCGAAACCCTTGGGAATCTTTCGAGGCCTGCTCACCTTGAGCTACCATCTGCACAGGCCCGACATGGGAGGGTCAGTGGTAGCCTGTGCCTGCGAAGCCGTAGCTGGACTGCAGCAGTGGGGCGACTGCGTGTGGAGCCAGGAAAAGGCGTGGGACGTCTTTGATACAGGGTATGTCAGGAAACCATCGGTGAGACTCTTATCTTCAGAATACCTGTTGGACAGATCCTTTCTTGATATATCTTGACATTCTGTATCCGGATACAGGTCTACCAGTGTGGAGTGCTCACCGAGCTTTCACAACCCTAAACCCTCAACAACCCTATTGGGTTGCAGTTCAGGGCTTGGTTTGGACTCAGACCGCCGATTTTGATTGCGAATTTTTCGTGACGCTCACGGGTCCTGCCGCCACCAGGCGAGAGGCTGTTGGGCCATATCAAGGTGCATGTATAGGGTTTAGGGTTTAGGGTTTAGGTAGGGTTAGGGTTTGGGATATATCCATGAATCTGGTCCCTCTGAGCTTATTGGGCTTGCTGGCCCAGCTTTGGGGTTTTAAGGGGTCGTACATGGGTCGTACACAAGCCCTAAACCCTAAACCCTAAACCCTCAACCCTAAACCCTAAACCTTCTTCAAATAGAGGTTCGGATATGTCCCGACTTCCCGTCGCCCATGGGCTTCAGGTGTAAGTCTCTCTCCGCCAACTCGATCCAGCCGAATGTGGCTGGGAGTTGCCATGGCAAGAAGCTTCCTGTCCCTTTCTTAGGGGGGTTTAGGGTTTAGGGTTTAGGGTTTGCCCTAAATTTGCCGCCCCTCAAGTTCTGTAGTCCCTTTTGTGGGGTACCCCTTGTCTTTACTTGAATCGTGCGGGCTCAGGCGGACCGTGAAATTT
Source organism: Symbiodinium natans (assembly GCA_905221605.1). NCBI lineage: Eukaryota > Dinophyceae > Suessiales > Symbiodiniaceae > Symbiodinium > Symbiodinium natans. The sequence goes on along the minus strand of CAJNDS010002135.1, from coordinate 968,280 downwards.
GGCGTCCGTGGTTGGCACAGTCTAGTTCAGGGAAACCCCCAGGTCTGCGTCTGTGACGCGCCAGGCTGGCTACCAGGGGCTTAGCCCACGCACTTGGCCGCCTCGCCAGGTGCGAGACGTCTCGAAAGCGCTGATGGAGGAAATGGGGCTGCAGAACAGCTATCTTGGAATGCAGTTTTTTTGTTGTTCTTGTCTTTCCCTCTTTGTCCCTCCCTCCCTCACTCTCGCTAGGGGTACGGGGGGAGCTTCGTCGAGGGTTTGGGGTTGCGGGTTTAGGGTCATCCTTGCAGAAGTTGTTTCGAGCCCCTTCCCCCTCAGCAGAGGCGAGTGGAAACACAGAGTTGGTAGCCTCCCCCCAGGACTGTCTCGGTCCTATACCCCAAGCTCTGGTTTAAGAACAGTAGGGTACAGCCTTCCCAGAGCCTCCACCACAAACCCTAAACCCTAAACCCTAAACCCTAAACTCTAGACACTAGACCCTAAACCCTAAACCCCAAACCCTAAACCCTAAACCCCAGCCCCAAAAAGGTCTAAGGAAGCTCCCCTTTCATCATACAGGGGAACTTAGCAGGCGCCTGGACGCAATTTCAGGAAGACTCCTTGATGAAGCCCTGGGTTTAGGATTCAGGGTTTAGGGTTTAGGGCTAGGGTTTAGGGTTTAGGGCTAGGGTTTAGGGTTTAGGGTTTAGGGCTGTTGGAACCCAAAGCCTCTGGGGATGTTTGTGGGAGCTTGACTTCGACATCCCAGAGGGCTCGGAGCACTTCGCAAAATGAGCGTGGACGCAACCTCGGTCGGTGACTTTCAACTCGGTTCAGGGTTTAGGGTTTAGGGCTAGGGTTTAGGGTTTAGGGTTTAGGGCTTAGGGCTTAGGGCTTAGGGCTTAGGGCTTAGGGCTTAGGGGGCCTGTCGTGGTGCGTTGTCCTTGCTAGGCTCTTAAAATTGAGTAGGCCATGAGGTGTACGTAGGGTTTCGGGGCGGGAAGTTTGGTGTTTATATATGGTAAGCGTAGTACAGGGCTTAGGGTTTAGAGTTTAGGATTTAGGGTTTAGGGTTTGGGGTTTGGGGTTTAGGGTTTAGGGTTTTAGGGTTTGGGGTTTAGGGTGTTCTCTCTCTCTCTCTCTCTCGCTTCAGCTTCTTGTAACATTAGCACGTCCTAGACCCTAAAACACTCATCCTTCATGGGATCCCGCTGGGGTCCAATCACGGGTCCTCCATTTCCCCTCAAAGGGGGTTTTTACCCCCAAGAATCCTAAACCCTAAACCGGATTTCTTGGGCGTATCCCCTAGTGCCTGGCCTAAGCCCTAAACCCTAAACCCTGAACCCTAAACCCTAAACCCTAAACCCTAAACCCTAAACCCTAAAGGTCGTCTAAGCAATGCAGGCCCAACGCCCTGTTCGCTCTAGCCCTGCAATCCGACACCCTGAAACCCTAAACTTTGAGACGCTGTGACCCTGAAACCTGAAGCCCTGAGCCCGGAAACCCGAGCCCCAAACCCCTGAAACCCTAAACCCTAAACCCTAAACCCTAAACCCTAAACCCTAAACCCTAAACCCTAAACCCTAAACCCTGAACCCGAAATCCCTGAAACCCTGCAACCCTGAAAACCTCAAACCCTAAACCCTACTGAACACTGAAGCCGGAAGCCTATTGGTCCCGGTCTAGGATTCTGGGAGGGGAGAGGGAGTTGGGGACCGGGGGGGGGGAGGGGTGTTTGGAGATTTGGGGTCTTGGGAAATTCGGTGGTAGCTGGGTGTAAGGTCTAGGGTTTCGGGGATTCGGGGCTTACCGGGGCTTTAGGGGTTTGAGGTTTAATGCTGATAGGGTTTAAGGTTTAAGGTGTAAGGTGTAAGGGGTTCCAGCCGCGCAAAGCGAGCTCGACAGCTGCAAAGCTTGCATAGGCGTAGCCAAAGCTGCCACTTTAGAATCCCAAGAGGTCGGGCTTTCGACTTACTACTAGTTATTTGAGTAAGAGCCCCCAAACTGTTATGAACATATTCTTCCTTATAAGGGAAATGTAGGGTGTGTTTTTTGAGGTTTCTAAGCAACTAGAAGTTTGGGGTGGAGGGGGCAACCTCCCACAAAGCCACGATATGAGGCCCGCTACACTGGATTATGGTTTAGGGTCGGGTTTAGGTGCAACATCAAGCCCTGAACCACCACAGACCCTGCCTCGAACAACCTGCCAAGCTGCATCCCTAAACCCGAAAAAAAACCTAAACCCCAACTACTGCTAAATCATCTGAGGCCTAAGTGAGGGTGAAGAGTTACGTGGCCCTTACGGGGGCTCTGCCTGGTAAGGGTAGTACAGGGCTTAGGGTTTAGGGTTTAGGGTTTAGGGTTTAGGGTGTAGGGTTTAGGGTTTAGGGTTTAGGGTTTAGGGTTTAGGGTTTAGGGTTTAGGGTTTATTGTTTAGGGTTTAGGGTTTAGTGTTTAGGGTTTAGGGTTTAGGGTTTAGGGTTTAGGGTTTAGGGTTTAGGGTTTAGGGTTTAGGGTTTAGGGTTTAGGGTTTAGGGTTTAGGGTTAAGGTGGCACATCTGGCATGAGCCCAAGCGCGTCAGGCTATGCGCTGAAGGAGGTGCAACCCCTCCTGAGTAGGCTCGGGGGCTTCTAGCTTGGTGTAGGGTTTAGGGTTTAGGGTCTAGGGTCTAGGGTTTAGGGTTTAGGGTTTAGGGTTTAGGGTCCAGGGTTTACAGGTTTGGGGTGCATAGGGTTTCAGAGGGCTCACGAGATTCTGTGTTTTCTGGGTTGGCACCATACAGGTCAATGGTATTTCCTGCGTCCGAATACACGCTACTAAGAACCTCAAACCCTAAAGCCTAAACCCTAAACCCTAAACTCCTCAAAAAACCGCTCGACCCGAAAAGGTTGACGGTATAGGCTAGAGTTGGAATTTTCTCCTGGTAATCTAGCAGCAGGGACAAGGTTTAGGGTTTAGGGTTTAGAGTATAGGGTCTTGAAAACATGTTTTCAAGACCGGCGGCCTATGATCCGCAAAGTTCAGGGACACCTGCCTGTAATGCTGGCCAGACATGAACATCGGGGTCCTGAAGAGCAGGAGAAAGCGCATGAAGTGCCTTAAGGCAGTAAGGCTGGCCCGGGTCCACCGACCAGTCAAGCTCTTCCGACACCCCCGGTTCGCGAAACCATTTCTGCCACGCCAAGCGCAGAGACTCCACCTCAGCAGGAGTAAACCAAAGGGCATCGACTGTGTCTGCGATGTGTTGCCGGGGACGGGTCGGAATGCGATTTTCTCTAGGAAGCTGAGGGGGATGCTGTTTGCGGAGCTGCAAAGAATGGTACGAAAGCATCTAATGTACCCTAAACCCAAAACCCTAAACCCTAAACCCTATAAACCCTGAAGGGCGAAACCATCCTGCTGATGGGATGCTTTCTTGCTTAGGACGTCATTCGCTTGCCTTGGAGGATTCTTGTCAACGAACACCAACACAAAACCTAAGCCCGGGGTTTAGGGTTTAGGGTTCAGCAGCTCCGGATCGAGCAGTGTCATGGCAGTGTTATGTTTACGGCTCTGATATAATACCACCCACACCCAGAGAATCCCATAACATTAAGAAGATAGAAAGTATCTTCATACAACAAAGTTCTTTCAACGAAGGCGCCGACTACAGAACAATTCGTTCTTGACGACTACAGAACAGTTCGTTCTTAAACTTCCGCATAGCGTCACCCAAAGAAGATGGGGGGAAGGGGGGGGGGGGGGGGGAGGGAGGGGAGGGAGGGGAGCGGGGAGGGGGGAGAGGAGCGGGGGAGGGGGGGGGAGGGGGGGTCCACACAAACACTCAGAACCAGGCAAAATCCCCGCGAGCAGGCTTTTTTTTTGCCCACAAGCAGGCAACAATGCCCACAAGCAGGCAAGTTGGCCCAAATGTTGCCGCCCACAGGGGCCATTAAGGTTTAAACTATAACAGGCAAGAGGGGTTTCGGGTCTAGGGAAAACCCTAAATCATAAGGCCCTTGAACTGCAACTTAGACACAAATGGGGTTTAGGGTTTAGGTTTAGGGTTTGGGGTTTAGGGCTTAGGGTTTAGGGTTTAGGGTTTAGGGTTTAGGGTTTAGGTTTTAGGGCTACATACCAAAAAAATCCGCAACCCCGCATCTCTCCCGACCTCCTTCTTCGGGTTGAGGATTGCACGCTCCTAAACCCTAAACCCTAGACCCTAGACCCTAAACCCTAAACCCTAAACCCTAAACCCTAAGCCCTAAACCCCAACCCTAAACCCTTAACCCTAGGATCTCATGGATCCGACTCTTGTTCCATGACGAGCCCCAAGACCTGAACCCGAAATGACAGGGTTTTTTGGAAGTCTTGGAGTATTAAACCCGCGTTCCACCCGGTGTGGTTAGGGGTTTGGGGTTAGGGTCACAGGTTAGGTTGACTTTATAGGGATTAGTGGGTTTAGGGGCTTCCCTGAAAACTCCGGCGAATTCGAGGTGATGCTTGCCTGCACCCTAAACCCGAGTCATAGAAGTCCCAAGCAGTTGCGACAAGGTCTCTGCTGAGGTAACGATGTCGCTATAGTCACCCGGCCTGCCCCACGCAGCGAATCTTGTTTTGATTGGGATAAAGCACCCTAAACCCTAAACCCTTTAAACCCTAAACCCTAAACCCTACAGTTTGGGGGTCTCGGGTGCCACTTACTAGGCACGACTCCGCAATCCTCTTAGCTTAGCCGACAACGGAGCCGTGAGAAACAGTATGGAGCGGAAACAACGGCCCCCTTAAAGACCATGCGAGTACGTAGGGTTTAGGGTTTAGAGTATAGGGTTTGCAGCAACTCGCAGCGTTCTTTCGAGGTCCCGTGCGCTGCTCCAAACATGGCCAGACATCTGCAAGCACAACCCAGACTACTCCCCAGACCCCAAACTTCGAAGCCCCAAGCTCCAAACCATAAAACCTGGGACGTTTCCCCCTGAAACGAACAGTCCTCAATAGGGATGATAATAGGGGGTGAGGGGGAACATCCCAAAACAAAACCCTAAACCCTAAACCGTAAACCTCCAAACCCACACCAGAGTGGTCCTCGCAAAGAACTGGCACTTAAGCTTCAGGGGCCGGGAGTGATAGGGAGCTTGGACCCTAAACCCTAAACCCTAAACCCTAAACCCTAAACCCTAAACCCTAAACCCTAAACCCTAAACAGGGCTCTTGGATCCTAAAGCTCTAAACCCCAAAAGCTCTTCAGGGCCTCTATAAGGGAGGTGCATCCATATAGTGCCTTGATATGCCCACCCTAAGAACCCCGCAAGATGTGCCTACTCACTTCGAGTGCATGTTTGGTGTAGTTACAGTGCAGTTCACATGAAGGTTCTAGCACATACGGATCAGGATAAGAGTGGCAACATCCGGAAAACATGAGGCTCCTTACAAGGCAGGCACACCAATGAGGCTTGGTTGCGGGCTCTTGATCCGCTTTGCGGACTCTTGACCCCAAACCCTGAACCCTTGAAACTCTTGAGCCAAACCCATTAAACCCCCAACCCTAAATCCCTGAAAAAGATACCTGAAACCCCAAGAACCCTAAACCCAGAGCCTACCTTCACACCTCCCCCCCCCCACCAAGTGTAGTTGGATGGAGAACTTGTAAGGTACTTTAAACTAGGGTAACTAGGGTGGCCGTTAAGACCCTCTCAAAAATATTCCAAATTCGATCCTCCCAAACCCAATAAGGGAAAATGCAAAAAAGATCCCAAATCCTACCTAGCAAAAAGTAGCTTGCAAATCCCCCAACCCTAACCCTAAGACCTAAACCCTAGACCCTAAACCCTAAACCCTAAACCCCAACACCGCCTCATCGCAGCCACTAGCTCTCGGAAGTTGCCACCCCGCTTGGTCTGCATGTCCTTGGAGACCCATCCTGGGCAGCTTCAGGTTTAGGGTTTAGGGTTTAGGGTTTAGGGTTTAGGGTTTAGGGTTTAGGGTTTAGGGTTTAGGGTTTAGGGTTTAGGGTTTAGGGTTTAGGGTTTAGGGTTTAGGGCTAAGCTTAGAGGGCCTTGGGTTCCTATGGCCCCAAAGGGGGTACTCCAGGCGCAGGTCTACGACCAGAGCGTCGCCAGACACACTGCGCGGGGCAATGGGCCGAAGTAGCATGTCAAAGAAATCAAATTGGGACGTTGCCCACTTATACGAACAGTCCTTAGTAGGGATTACAAATAGGGGGGACTCAAACCCTTAAACCCTAAACCCTAAACCCTAAACCTTAAACCCTTAAACCCTTAAACCCTAAACCCTAAACCCTAAACCTTCAACCTTGAACCCTAAACCCTCAGACCCTAGTGCCCTGAATGGCCGGCAATACCCTGGAACTCACTGGGCTCAGGGCTGACGGCTTCGATGTTGAGAAGGCAGGGCTTCGGGTTTCGGGTTTCGGGTTTCGGGTTTCGGGTTTCGGGTTTAGGGTTTAGGGTTTAGGGTTTAGGGCTGAGGGTTTAGCCACAAGGAATGGAGCGACAGCTAGGTGGGCCAGGTTGAAATTGCCTTATAAACCCGCCACCCCCCTCAAACCCTAAACGCTCCAGACCCCTAAACCCTAAACCCTAAACCCTAAACCCTCAACCCCTAAACCCTAACCCTAAACCCTAAACCCTATGCGGAGCTGCAGCTGGTATTGTAGAAAGGAGTTAGTGTTGGGTGTTGGAAGGGTCAACGTACCCGGAAATCTTTTATGGCTCAAGAATTTGGGCAATGCGCCCTGAGGAAAAGTGTCTTTCTGAGTTTGGTGTTGGTTGGTCCAGGGGATCAAGGGCTTCTGTTGGGGTTGACTGTTTTGTTCCATGTCCTCCTTCGGTTGCCCCCCGTAGGCTTCCTGCGGAATTGGTAAAGATTTTTCGTTTGTTTAACGCCATGGACATGATGCGGCGTCGCTCTGAACCTGGACTGTCGCCCACGGCCAATGAAGCCGAAGGAAATCGTGGTGATGGGGGTGAAGAACGACAACAAATGGTACAAGCGCTGACAGATGGTAGGGAGGTTGCAATGATACAACCAACGCCTCAGGTGGAAAACGAAGTGGTTCCGGTTCCAGCAGCAAATCCTTTCTGGAGCGAGCGGGCTCAAGACGAAATGAGACTCAGGCAATCAAGGCCGGCAAGTCTTCCTGCGAGCGGAGGGGATAGAAGTGGTGAAGGTACGAGGAGGCCGCCGTCGCTGCAAGATCTTTTGGGTCAGGAACCTGCACGTGTTGAGAGACCGTCGTCAGGCTTAATGGGCCAGATGGAACGAGGTACTATTGGTGGAGTGCAAGCCGACGAAGAGCTCATTCCTGATGTTGGGGGTGAAGAACAAAGTGAAGATATGGCGGTGGTAAAGCGTGCGCTGAAAGAGTTGCTTGTGCAAACAAAGGAGCTGGGGAACAGGTTGCATCGGGTGGAGGAGAAAAGCTATACCTCTGCTGCATCTGGGTCAGCTTCAAGGGCACGGAGCACTGGAGTGGTGGACGCAAACACTGCATATCCTCTAGGAATGACTCCAGAGAAGCAGTACCTGCCAGGACAAGTTTTCTACACGGATGGTATGGGTGGTTTTTGGACTGTGTTGCCTGATGGGACATGGCTGCCTATTGAGGGCTACGACCTACCAAAGGGTTGTGATCTTCAATCCTTGCCTGGGTCCAGGAAGGGGGATGTTCAAGTGGAGGATGAAAAAGAAGCGCCAATGATGCATGTAGCTGAAGGGAAGAAACCCTCCAGATTGCCTCCATTGAATTACCCCACGGGAGGTCCTGCAAGTGGTGGATATGCAAGTGGACCACCTGGTTTAAAACATGTTCCGATTACTTCCGTGCCGTCAGGTGTTGATGGTTCTGCCGCACCTGTGGGGAACCAGCCCGGTTTTGTCTCAGCTCGGGAAACTGCAACGCAAGAGACCTCAGCAGGATCGGGTGGATATACAATGGTGGATGATGTTCCGTATCGGTGGAAAATGGTCGCTGGGAAGTTGGAATTAGAAAAGGTTCCGCTCACAGCTGTTACGCCTGGTATAGGACATGGACTACCTCAAGGGCCTGGTGGTAGGGTCAGTTTACCTCCTGGAGCAGTGGTGCCACGTGGGATGCCAATCATTGGTGATAGTTCTGGAACCGAACGTCCGGAGGCTCTTGGGAAGCATGTGATGAGCCTTCCAACTTTGGCAGACTACACACCAAGCAATCCGACGGCACTGGGTGATTGGATCGCAATGATCGAACCAATGTTGTCTTCCCTGACAGATACAGGAAGAGTGCGGTGGCAACGCGTCTACTCAAAGGCATATCAAGCGTATGCCAAATGGTTGAGTGTTTCTCCGCTGGAAAGGTTGGGCATCAAGACTGAGCTGGAAGGGCTCAAAGTGGTTCAAACTGTGCATGTTTTGTTGGAGCAGAGAGCGGCGTCTTTGCTGCTACAGGCGATTCCGGAGAGATTGAAGACCGAGATCGTTTCCACTCGAATGTTGGGGTCAGTGATGATATTTTACAAATTGCTGACGGTCTACCAACCAGGTGGAGCAAATGAGCGCAGCACAATGTTGAACTTCTTGGTGCAACCATCTCCAGCAACCTCGATCTCAGAGGCCATAAAGGGAGTGCGTCAATGGGCGCAATGGCGTTCCCGATTAAGGGAGTTGAGAGCGGCCGAGCCGGACGCTACCTTGCTTATCAAGGGATTGGATGGTTTGTCATCCGCGTTGCTGGCAAAACACCCTACGGTTCATTTCAGAGTGGCATCCTTTCGCGAGAAATTGGGGGTGGACTACTCGCCGACCTCTGAAACTGCGACAAAACTAGCTGAAATGTTACAGGCAGAGTTTGAACTGCTATTGCATAGTGCTGGTGAACAAGAGGTGAAGCAGGACTCGGACGCCAAGAAAAGGGCCAGGTTAAACAAAGCCCAAAAGGGAACTGGTGACGAGACGGAGGAGGGTGACAAAGGCAAAGGGAAAGGAAAAAGGTACAGCGGAGATGGTGAACGTCCTTTCTGTTGGATATATGGGAAGACAGATGCAGGCTGCAAGTTCGGATCCCGCTGCAAATTTCGCCATGACAAAGACTCCCTTGAGCGAGGAAGATGTTTTGAGTGTGGGGCCGTTGGCCATCTGCAGCCGCAATGTCCATATAAGGACGGTGCAAGTTCCAATGTGGACTCAAACCCTGAGAGAAGTAGATCTAAAGGGAATTCTCCCAAAGGGGGAAAGGGCGGTAAAGGTGCGAAATGGGGAAATGCCAAAAAGGCAGAGGTAGCTGAAGGGGGAGATGAGACGGCTAATGCGGGATTGGATAAAGGTTCTGCAAGTCCCTCATCGCCATCAACGGCCAATCAGGTCCTTGTTGAAGCGTTAGAAGTGCTGAAATCTATGAAGCTTATGAAGCTGTCATCAGCACAGTCGGCATCAAGCGGGGATCCCAGTGTTCGAATGTTATGTGGCTCTGGGCTGCTTCAGCAGGAAGGGAGAGTGGCGTTGGTGGATACAGCTGCTACGCATCTTGCGCGGACGCTTTTTCCATGGGAATGTTTACCAGACACTACTGTTATGGTGCAAAGCGCGCTTGGTGGTGTGACAATGAGGATTACAGAGAAAGGGACGTTGATTAGGGAAGACAATGGGCCCCTGATTATCCCTCTCTGGTTGATTTTGGAGTTTGGGGCGAACCTCACTGTGATCAATGGGATGTGTCACGTGGGTGCAAAATCTTCGCTGGACCAGCTCTTGTGGTTTGAACATGGCTGTTTGGTTATGGATTACAAAACAGCTGAAAAAATGGTTTTGCATGCTGAAAGGCAGCGTGTATCTTGGTCCCATTCTCAATGGAGGAATGGAAGGGCGGACTGTGGAGTCGGTTCGTCGGATGCCACGTTGTTGCCGAAGCAGGGAGAAGGCCGAGGAGTATGCGTTCTACATGTGGCCAGGGTTTCTGACACCAATGAGTGTTCAGGAATGGGCATGTTGGACTCGGGAGCATCACATCCTCTCAGATCACTTCGTCCTGGTGAACAGCTTCCGCAGCAAAAGGTGTTGGTGTCTTTAGCTGTTGGATCTCGGGAGATGTGTATTACCCCAGGTGGGACCCTGGTAACTCCTGAAATGGTAGATCCACTAGTGCCAATTGGCAAAGCGAGCGCCTTGGTTGGTCTCAGAGTTCAGTGGCGTGGTGGCAAGTGCACAGCCTCACATCCTGTTCTGGGGGAACTTCGCGTTCGTGATCTGAATGGGTGCCCTTGTTTGGAAAAGGAGGTGGCGCTTCAGATCATTGATGAAATGGATTGGTGTTCACCAAAGCAAGCATTGAAGGTGGCACGTATGGTTCAAGGGTGTCCGAATACGGACAACGAGGTGGCTGTAAAAACGTCGTTGCAAAGCGCAGCGCGGACAGCGTCAGCGAATGAGGAGGAGTTCGTCCAGGCATGCTGGAGATTTCTTCGGTGGTATTATGGGGATATACCAGAAAATATGCTGATGGAGCTGTTGCCACGTGGAGATATTGCGGCGTTGCCTTTCAACCGTCATAAAAGGAGACGGCTGGCACGAGCAAAAAGGGTGGTGGTACACCTATTTTCGGGAAAACAAAAATGGCATTTTCCCAGTCGGGATGTGGAGGTACTGGAGCTGGATTTGACAAAAGGCGGTGACCTACATAATTCGAGCGTCTGGAAGTATCTTCTGCATCTGGCGGCTGAAGGAAAGGTGGTTGCTGTGGTTGGAGGACCTCCATGCAGGACAGTGTCAAGGTTGAGAGGTGAAGACGGTGGTCCACCTGTATTACGCCGGCGCTGTGGGCCTGAACGGTTGGGATTAAAGAGTCTTCCTTGGCCACATCAAGAATTAGCTCAAAAGGATGGTGTTTTACTTCTGAAGATGCTTTTCCTATATGACGTGGCGGTGCATTCAAGGTGTGGAACCGCTGAAGTCATCAATGGAAGTTCTGTCTTCTTTGGCATGGAAAGCCCTGGGGACCCTGAACTCATAGGGAAAGATTTCTCTCAGAACGGCAAAACGGTCTTGAGTGCTGAGGATCTGGTGGATGGTTCTCAGGAAGGGCTCTCAAGTCCTACCTTCTGGAGTTGGCCAGAGGTGAAAAGCTTTTGTGAGCGTTATGGAATGTACGCTGCACATTTTGATCAAGGAGCGTTGGGACATGCTCTGGTGAAACCTACGACTTTCCTGGTGTCTGATATGGAACTATGGGAATCGTTGGAACAAGTTCGCGTGGTTGTTCCGTGGTCAGCAACATTCGCTTCTACCCTGGAAGAGCGTATTGGACAATCCTCCATATGGGCGCGATGGGCGTTTGGATTGGTTAAAAGAATACGTCACAGGTTAGCACAATGGTTGCATGAGAGCGATGCTGAACGGGAAGCTATGGTGTTAAAAAAGAAAGAACGAGAAGGGATGTTACGGAGGTTGACAGCTGAGGAGCGAGCTTTCCGTGACCATTGCCTAAGGGGGCATATTCCTTTCAGACGTGATTGTCAAATCTGTGTGTCTGCCGCTGGAAAAGAGCGTCGCCATTTGAGGCGGAAACATGGGGATGCCTACACTTTATCATTGGACTTGGCGGGTCCATACAAGTGTTCAAAGGATGCTCACCAGCAGAAGCCACGACACGCTGTTATTGGTGTGTATCAGTTTCCAATGTTGGATCCCAATGTGGGTCGCCCTCCAGAAAAGGAGGAAGATGCGGATGAGGTGGAAGATCAGGTGGCAGATGAAGGTGCTGGTGTCGGAGAATGGTTAGGCGATGCAGTCGCTAACTTCGAGGAGGAAGACTCTGCGCCGGTGGAACCTGCGCCAGTTCTGGAGGCAGAGGTGTTGAATATCCAAGCTTCTGAAAAATCCTGGAAGGAACTGAAGGACCACTTGACCCAACCTGTCCGTATGATCAACTTCGTTATGGTGGAGCCGATTGTGGACAAACAGCAAACAACTGTTTTGTCGGCAGTTCAAAGACTGATGGTGCGCTTGCAGAGACATGGGTATCCGGTGTTGAGAATCCACTCAGATCGAGCGGGGGAGTTTGTCAATGCACGCTTCCGGTCCTTTTGTGAAACTCGTCTGATATATAGGACCACTGGTGATCCTGGAGTCCCGCAAACAAATGGGCGCGCTGAAGCATGTGTGGGTTTATTCAAACGTGGTGTCAGGTCGCTCTTAAAGGAGGCGCGACTCGGGCCGGCGTATTGGGCACTGGCTGCTCGCCATTGGTCAATGTTACGGTGGCAAAAAGCTGAAAGGGAGTTGGGGTTAAATCCTAAAGCATTGCTTCCCTTTGGTGCTCAGATTCAAGTCAAACGTCGTCCGTGGGAGTTGCTGGGTCCGGATGGAACAAAGAAAGGTCGGCAATGGGTCGATCGTACGCAGCCCGCGCTTCTTTTGGGTCCATGCGATGACCTACCTGGTGGTTATTGGGTGGAAGCTCAAGGGACTGCAAAAGATCCGGATGAACTGGTGTTATTTCCCTGCACTACGATTTTTTCCAATATAAAGGAACCGCCTGAATTGGAGCTGGAAGGGGTGGTAGAAGAACAGGAGCCTTCTCCTCCAGAGCATCGTCTCAAGGGGAAAAAACCGGCGCTTCGGTTCGCTGATGAGGAAGGTCCTCCTTTACCTCCGCCTCGCGATCCTCCAGTTCGCCATCGGTTGATGGAGAAAAGCCCGGCCTCTTCACTGCGTGGTCATGTGGGCTCCTTGCGCTTGCTTCGCAAGCGGGGGGAGAGTCCGCCCTTAGAAATTTTCGAGGATGACATGCAGGGTCTGGGGGAGCTGGAAGAAAATGCAGATGTTGAGGACAATGTTCCTGGTGATGAGTATTGGCCGACTTGCTGTTCTCCTCATGAAAATGCTTATTTGGTCTGCAAAAGTGAGACTGCTGAGGATGGAACACAGTTGGAAAAAGAAGAGCAAAAAGCCAAGTCAATGTATGAAAGGTCTATGTATGATTACGTGGACTGTGAGGAGCTTTTGGAAGGGATTGTATACCCAAAGAGGGTGAATCGAAGAGGTGGTATCAACAATTGGTGCACAAGTACGCGAGCTCTGGTGTTGGGCCACTATACTCATGGCGGAGTGTGTGGTATTACAAAAGAGACTCATCGAAGGCCATGGCTATGTCGTTATCTGGCATCATTCGTGAGACACCACAATCCTGAAGCCAAATTTTCTGCTCTTCAGATCTCGTGCAATGCTCCGGTGTCATTGCATAGGGATAGTCACAATGAAAAACATTGCTGCAATTATGTGTGTGTGGCTTTGGTGACTATAAAGATGGTCAGCTGTGGGTTGAGGATGAAAAGGTTTTAGAGGAAGGAGCTGAAGTGGTGGAGCAATCCTATGGGAAGAAAGTCTTACAAAATTGGTCGATATCCACTGGAACTTCATGTCGTTCTTTCCGAGAAAACTGCATGGTCCTATGCCTTGGAAAGGGAACAGGGTATCCTTGACAGGGTACACACCTGTTTTTATGGAGCGTTTGAGCTACAAAGATAGGTGCTATCTTCTCCAATGCAAGTTTCCTCTTCCAGAACCACAAGCTGAAGAAGGTGAAAAAAGGAAGTGGTTAAAAATGACGTTGAAAGAGACCTCGCTGGACGACCTTGCAGAGGAAGTCGACTAAGCTGTGTTCGAAGCGCATCAATGGGCTCTAGAGGAGCATTTGAGTATTCGACGCCTAATTGCTGAACAGGAATGTTGCATTTTGGACGAGTTCCATGGATCGGCCAATGAGTCGAATGAAGAAAAAGGATCAGAGACTAGAGAATGGCTGGTTAAAGCAAAAAAGGCTGAGGAACAGCTCTCGAAGTTTTTGGTCAAAGCAGCTCAAGTTCAGCAAATGGTACAAGAAAATACCGCGCTTGAGGCAGCAGAGGAGGTTGAGTTCCTGCAAACAAAAACAATCCCTACACAAAGAAGCCATGCAAGAGCTGGAAAAGTGGAGGGAATCATTGTCGGACGAGGTGACGTCTTTGGTGAAAGAGTTGGAGGCGGTGGAACCAACAACTCAAGAAAAGCTGGACAAATTGGCGGAAGAGCCTAATGCACCGGTGATTGAGTACGTTCCCAGTCTGGTGGTGTTTACCTGGAAGCAAGGGACAGGGAGGCGACGTGCCCGTATCTGTGCATGTGGGAACTTTATTCCGTCAATGGCAGCCACAGAGTATGAAGGGCCGAGGTCACTCAGTCGTCACTCGCTGTACGCTCCTGGTTTAGATTCAACCACATTCAGGTGTCAAGTGAGGCACGCAGCATATCTGGTGTGGATCATCGCTGGTTTAGACATTTCCAAAGCTTTTCTGACGGCGCCGATGAATAATTAGGGCGCAAAGAGAAGGGCGTCTGGTGGTGGTGCAGCCCCCAAGGGCGGCGGTGAAATTGGGTCTTTGCACAAAGGAGGAGCGGTGGATTGTGAGGAAGGCCTTGTACGGTTTGGCCGAAAGTCCTGCAGCATGGGTGGAGTGGCGAGACCAACGTCTTCAAGGTATGTCTTGGGTGTCAAAGGATGGACAAGCAATGAGCTTTCAGAGGTCCAATGCAGACCCAAGTCTGTTCCTTATTATGGCACAAGAAAAGCCGGAAGGTGCAAGCAAGTTGGTAGGGACAATGGGTCTTTACGTGGATGATTTTTTGATGGCTGGGACTATGACAGTGCTCCGGGAAGCCTTGGAACAGATCAGGAAGGAGTGGAAAACTTCTGAACCCGAGTTCTGTGGTCCAGGCTGTGGTGATGGATTCCTGAAGTTTTTGGGTGTCCAAATCTGGTATCGAAATGGCAGCTTCTTTCTCAACCAGGAGGACTTCGTGAGAGATTTGCTGAACCGAAGAGGGTATCAGATTGATGAAACTGGAAAAGGTAGTAACCTGCCAATGGTGAAAGAAACTCCAGGTGAAGAAGAGGAGGTGGATATTCCTTCCTTGCGAGCGGCTCAAGGTGCCGTAGGGGAGTTCCTCTGGGTGGCAATCAAAACTCGACCTGATTTGGCTTTCTGCACAAGCCAGTTGTCTTTGTGGACATCCCGAAGGCCGCGATTTGTGGTTAAAAAGGCTGAGGAGGTATTTCGATACCTTGCTGCAACTCCAACGTTAGGCCTGACGTTTGGAGCAATCGCAACATGCGAAAAAGAAAGAAATGAGGTGTTGCGGTATGGACGAGGCGTTAAGGTGGTGGAGTCCTACGCGGATGCCAGTTTTGCAGCAGGTGAAAATGAAAAGAGCCACTCAGGAGCGGTGGTGGTGTGGGGTGATTGTCCAGTGATGTGGGCAACGCAGAGACAATCAACGGTGGCCTTAAGTACTGCTGAAGCTGAATTACATGCGTCCATAGAGGGAGCAACGATGATTCAGTCGTGCACCCCTATAATTGCCGCTTTGGTTGGAACAGGTGAAGAATCGCTGCAACAAGTGCTGTATACAGATTCGGTTTCGACGTGCTCAATCATTCAATATCCGGCTGGAAGCTGGAGGACAAGACACCTGAGAATTCGAGCAGCCGGTGTCAGGTCTCTGGTAGACCGTGGTTATATGGTGATAGCGCATCTTCGCGGTGAGTATATGATCGCTGACCTGTTGACCAAATTGATGAGTGGACAGGTGTATGCAAAGCAAAAGGCGCTTTGGGGTCTCCGACTGTTGGTACAAGGGTCTGACTTGAAGAGGGCCTTGCTTGCAATGGCGGTCATGATGGTGGCTGCATCTCTGCAAGGGATGGCAACTGGTGGAGAAGAAGTGTCAACTGCTGGTTTCTTTTGCTCAGAAGAAGGGGTGTGCAAGGTCGCCAACACATCTACGGTTATGGTTCTGGCTCAAGGTATTGAAATGCTTATCAACAATTCAGACCTTGTTGCGTATTTGGTGGCAGCAATTATACTCTGGGAGTTGGCATGGTGCCTCTTTCGGCAGCTGTATAAAAGGCTGTGGGTTAAGCCGAGTTCCTTGGTGAGGAACGGGCCGCTGGAACGTGAATTTTTCAAGTGCGAGGTGAAGAAATCCTCAACGGTAAGGGATTCGGCCAATGAGCTGAAGGTTCGTCCTGGATGACGTAAAACCATAATGTGCATTTCAAGCAGCTGGCTGCTGCCTAAATGGCGGTTTTTGGCCAAAGATCTGCACCTCCAATGTGTCCTAGGAAATCCTAGGACAGGGGGAGTGCGGAGCTGCAGCTGGTATTGTAGAAAGGAGTTAGTGTTGGGTGTTGGAAGGGTCAACGTACCCGGAAATCTTTTATGGCTCAAGAATTTGGGCAATGCGCCCTGAGGAAAAGTGTCTTTCTGAGTTTGGTGTTGGTTGGTCCAGGGGATCAAGGGCTTCTGTTGGGGTTGACTGTTTTGTTCCCTGTCCTCCTTCGGTTGCCCCCCGTACCCTAAACCCTAAACCCTGAACCCTGAACCCTAAACCCTAAACCCACCGGGATCCCTTCCACGCCCTCCACCGAGGTCGCTGCCGAGGTCTCCGCACATGGCCCCACCCTTCTGCGCCGTCGGGCATTCGGAGTGCTCCTGTTACAGGGTCCTTAAAGACGGGGGGGGGGGGGGCGGTTTCGTTTAGGGTTTAGGGTTTAGGGTTTAGGGTTTGGGGTTTAGGGTTTAGGGTTTAGGGTTTAGGGTTTAGGGTTTAGGGTTTAGGGTTTAGGGTTAGGGTTAGGGTTTAGGGTTTAGGGTTCGTGCTCCTGCGCTGCTTCAGCGACTGTTGGGTTTTAGAGCTCAGGGTCTCCAAGCCCGGGCTTAGGGTTTAGGGTTTAGGGTTTAGGGTTTCGGGTTCAGGGTTTAGGGGAGAGGGTTTCGGGCCTGAACGCTGAACCCTGAACCCTAAAGCCGAAAACCCTAATTAACCCTACTCTCTGAATTGGGTTTCTGGGTTCAGGGCTAGGGGCTTGTGTTGTTCTTGGGGGCTTCGGGTTTGGGTCTTGGGCTATAATTATACAAATGATGTGGGCACAAAAAGCCAAAAAGCCCTGTGCAGAATGGTTTTGCGGCCAAAAACGTCAAAACAAATGTCCGCAGAGTCTTAGGCTTAGGGTTTAAGGTTTAGTGGAGCTTGATGTATCGCTGTATGGCTGACAAAACAGACTGGCAAGCACAGAACCTGCCAAGATGCCGCAGCCTTTACATTCTCAAATTCGCGAAGCAGACAGTCTTTCTCCCAGGGCCCTTCTAGAGATTCATCTTAGGATGTTCACACTTATACTAACAGTCACCCCTGTTATAAACCTTCCCTGTTAAGGACTGTTCGTATAAGGGGGACATCCCAAGCGTCGGAGTTTAAATGCCAAGTGCTCTTGGAGAGGTCTTCGGTCAAAATCCCTTGCTGGACTCCATAAACCCAAAACCCCTCTAAGCCCTAAGCCCTAAGCCCTAAACCCTAAACCCTAAACCCTAAACCCTAAACCCTAAACCCTGAACCCTAAACCCTAAACCCTAAACCCTAAAGCGGGGGCCATGAGTCGCAAGAGCTTGCGGATCCGGAAAGGGTGCCCCCCTAAACCTTGTAAACCCTAACTCAGCAAGCAGAAAACCCCAACCCAAAGTATGTAAAACATATGGTTTGTTTTTCATACTTTGGGGGTCCTGGTAAACCCTCAACCATAAACCCTAAAGCTCGGCCTCACAAGATGGGGTTTAGGGTTTGGGGTGTTCATGTTGCACGAACGGGTCCCTAATTCCTATCAGCCCTGAATTAAACCCATCGACGTGATAGCCGCATCTTTCAAAGGTCGCTGTCGCGGTGCCGAACTGCAAAGGTTGCTCGACATGTGGGTTCTGCTACCTCATTGAGTGGGGGGGGGGGGGGTGAGGGTGGGTGAGCGGGGGGTGAGGGGGGGGGGTGGCGGGGGGTGAGGGGGGGTGAGGGGGGGGGGGGTGGGGGGGGGGGTGGGGGGGGGGGGGGTGTGGGGGGGGGGTGTGGGGTAAGGACGGGCTTGACAGTGATGTTCTGTTGGCGGAGTTGCAAGATTTCGGCCAGTCGTCAGTTCTCTGCGATGCTATTAGGCCGTCGACAGCGCCCCAGCCAGGACGTTGGGTGTTCATGATGTGTTTTGGCTGATGTTGATGCGAGACATGACGATGTTGCGTTTTAGCCGTTTTGGCTCTTCGGCTGATAATGTTCGATATATTGAGTTTACTGAGAAGGTGGCGTGGACCCCGCAGCAATGTGTGAATTAATGAGTTTTCATGTCTATGAGACTCGCAGGTGAGATTGCGAATAGGCGAGTATGTCAGCACAGGCACCAGCACATGCATCGTCTTCCTTGACCGCGGCGCAAAGCAAACGCTTGGAAACCTCTAAATTGGAAGCCTACGCGAAGAAGGCTCGGCAGGTGGTCAGCGGGAAGTCGCCACTGCCGCTGCCGCGGGGGCAAACGCCGGGGGGAGGCCGGGGGGGAGGCTGGGGGAGGGAGGGAAATGCAGTTCTGCGAGTATGTAGCTAGGGCTAGGGCGAATGGAGGAGGTCAAGGCTTATGCCAACAGATTCCTGAACCCAGGGCAGCATCACGAATGAGACCCTTCACACCAAACACCCGGCCACCAAAGGGAAGCAAAAGGCACGTCCCCTCTGGGCATCACAGGGCTTACACCGGAACCATTCCAAATTAAACCGGGAAAACGGGTACTACGGGCATCCTCCACAAACCCCCTAAACCCAACAAACCCAAGAAACCCTAAACCCTGAACCTCATAGACCCTGAACACTAAAGCCCTAAACCTTACATCCCCCCAAACGCTCTCGTGACTCCAACAGTGTCCTTGCAAAGCTTCGTAAACTTCTCCGACCTCGGCGGCCCAATGTGGTTTAGGGCTTAGGGCTTAGGGTTCAGGGTTTAGGGTTTAGGGTTTTTGGATAATTGCCTATGGATTGTTTCCCGCCGGCCCGGTGCGGGGGAGGAGTTAGGGTGTAGGGTTGGGGTTGGTGGGCTTTACACGTTCGGAAGAAGAACATGCAGGATAACTTCTTGCAACGCGGGCCTCCTCACCAGACCCCTGGTAGTCTGGTGTACCAACCATTGTGAAGTTGAGCTTCTGACTGCGCAATCGGCAGCTCGTGTCCCATCAGCAACCTAAACCCTAAACCCTGAACCCTGAACCCTGAACCCTAAACCCTAAACCCTAAACCACCGAGAGGTTGTAGCTCGAAAGAAGCTCTGAATGGAGGCCCCGAACTCGCGCGACCATGCCAAATCACCGGGACCCAGTGACTAGACCCAGGAGTAACCTAGGAATACAAAGGGTTTAGGGCTTAGGCTTTGGGGTTAAACCCTTATAAACCCTAGACACTTTTTGGTTTTAAGGGGATTATCAGGGAACCCCAACCCTAAAACATGGAAATAAGGGCCTACTCCGGGTCTTAGGTGAGGTTCGAGACTCTGCATGGCCGCATTGCGCAGCTGGAACTTCTTGCAGCAACATCTACTTTTTGCAAAAAACCCAACAAAAAGCACAAGATGATACTCTCTATAGTGCCCGTGCAGGGAAGCACATTTTGAAATTGTTGGGAGTTCTTAAGCAAATAGTAGATATTTGTCTGACCGTTTGGGAATCCCCCCATAAGACCGTGATGAGAGTTTGCAGCTTGGCGGTTTGTAAGCTCTCCTTAGTGGTCAGGAAAAACTGGCGTTACGAAGTAGGAGTAGCTACGACTGGTCAAAACTGTCTTTGGGGTCACTTGCAAAAGTACTTCCAGGAGCTACTATTTGCTTAAGAATCCCCCCGCCCCCCCCCCCAAAAAAAAGCCCCTATATTGCCCTTATAAGGAAGAATATTGCTTTTTTTACTCGGGGTTCTTAAGCACCCATGCCCAAGATGGGAGATGCAGTCAGCCTGCTTCCGAAATCAAGCGCCCACATACCGGCAACTAACTGCCGTGACGGAAGAATACAAAAGTGAGGCCTTTGGCCTTGGCCCAAACCGTTCAAGCCCACCAACTCCCAAACTCAAACCTCCCTGACTCTAAACCCATCAACACCAAACCCTAAAGCCAAACCCTAAACCCTGAACCCTGAACCCTAAATAGGCAGGCCCTAAACCCTAAACCCTAAACCCTAATTAAACCCTAAACCCTAAACCCTAAACCCTAAACCCTAAACCCTAAACCCTAAACCCTACACCCAACCCGGGTCGGCCCCCGGCTTCAAGGCTAACTCCTCGGGCTTCTTGCCTCTGTGTTTGACCCTGCGGAAGCGCGCAGAGGCAGGGTTTAGGGTTTAGGGTTTCGGGTTTAGGGTTTAGAGTTTAGGGCTTAGGGTTTAGGATTTAGGGTTTAGTTTTTCGGTGTTTAGGGCTTTAGAGTGTTGGGGTGGGGGTTAGAGTTTTAGGTAGGGTTTTGGGGTTTTGGGGATTTAGGGATGTCGGGCTTTAGGGATACAGGGATTTGGGGCTTTAGGGCTTTAGGGTTTTCTGAGGTAGGTTTGCGGGGGGCCCCTGTAGGATTTATGATTCTTTCACGTGAAGAGGGTTGGTTGTACGAGGAGATTCTCGGGCCCGAAATTCTTGAAACACTTTCCTGAGCCCTGGGCTACTTTGAACTCTGCCTTTGGACCCTCAACCCTAAAGCCTAATCCCTAAAGCCTAATCCCTAAAGGCGGTTTAGGGTTTAGGGTTATTTGGGGGTTGAGGGCTTTAGGCACGAGGGTTTGGGGGTTTTGCTGTTGTTTAAGGACTTTGGGCTTTCGGGCTGAGGGCTTAAGGGTTCAGATTGAAGCTGAGGGGCTCACGGTGCCTGGGAGTTGGCTTAGGGAATATATAGGGTGTGGTTTAGGGTTTAGGGTTTAGAGTTTAGGGTTTAGGGGAACCCCAAATCCCTGCCAGCTTTGCTGCCTCAAGTGCTTCGCCTCTTCATTGAGATCCCTGGGCAGGAATGGCGGCATGGAGGGCTATACCTCAAGACCTCTCCTCACGTTGGTCACTTCTCTAAATTATGGTGCCTTTTTTGGGAACCCTAAATAACAGGGGCCGCCTTATCATACGGACCAGTTTAGAGGAGTCACCAGATCAAAACTTTCGTGTTTTTGTCCAAAGGTCCAGTCTAGAGGTTCTACGGCTTCAGGGCTCTTGGGTTTAGGGAAGTTTACGTAGGGACATAGGAGAGAAAGGAAGCCAACGTTTTGGGTGCCAGGGAAGGTCACAAACTCAGTGGGCCCCAAACGGCTTAGGGTTTCCAAAGCCCCAAACCCCAGAGCTCTCTCTCCAACCCGAAAGCCCTAAATGGGTACAGTATTTCACAACATTGGTTCCCCTAATTGACCACAACATACAATATTCCTTAAATATAGGAACCCCCCCCCCAAACAAAAAAAAAAAGATACCCGTATTTTCGGAAACCCCGACATCACTACAACCCCAAAACCCTCGAACACTAGTCCGTACACCCACCGAAACCCTAAAACTCCAGAAAGCCCCAAAGTTCTGTAGGCGCAGACCATCCCAAGGCCGTAGGCCCCCCCGAACACCAAAAAGAGCAAAACAAGAAAAGCGCTTAAACCACTAAACCGCATGCAACAAGCACCTCAATCCTGAAGCACTCAAAGTCTAAGCCCCTACCACCCCCACCCCCCAACCCTACCCCAACAACAACACTTACGTAGCACCGAAGTGCTTTCAAACGCAAACCCCACTTGGGTTCTCCAACCCCCAAACCATGGTTAGGGGTTCGGGTTTGCAGGTTTAAGGGTTTAGGGTTTGGGTTTAGGGTTTAGGGTTTAGAGTTTAGGGTTTAGGGTTTAGGGTTTAGGGTTTAGGGTTTAGGGTTTAGGGTTTAGGGTTTAGGGTTTAGGGTTTAGGGTTTAGGGTTTAGGGTGTAGGGTGTAGGGTGTAGGGTTTAGGGTTTAGGGTTTAGGGTTTAGGGTTTAGGGTTTAGGGTTTAGGGTTTAGGGTTTATACAAGGGTTAAGGGTTTAGGGTTTAGCGGGCTCGCTTACCAGCTGGGTGTAGCTGACGCTATTCACAAAGATGTCCAAACGGCTGCTCACCAAGGGGTCGCTGAGGTGGTTTAGGGTTTAGGATTTAGGGTTTAGGGTTGCGCGCTGAACGTGCTGGTAACTCTTGGGGCTTGCCACGCGTGAAAGGGGGGTCAGGATGGGGGTGTTTCCGAAATGAGAGGTCCTTTCTTGGGGTTCCGATAATGAGGAATATGTATTTTGGGGCGTGCAAGGGGTCCCCAATGTCGGGAAATACCCATATTGATGCATTCGGTTCCAACCTATGATGATTGGAGGTTCTGGTTTCCAGGGTTCAGGGTCTCGTTTGCTGGGGTGTTTAGGGATTCTGGTGTCTAGGAATTAATCAGGGTTTGCGTAGGGGTCGAGGGTTTAAGACTTGTAGGCTTGTGGGACCCTGGTTGGTGCTTGCTGTTGGTGAGCGTTGCGAACCTTAGGGTTAGAGAGTCCAGTTTAGGGTTTTAGGGCTCAGGCCCTTAAACCCCCAACCCATAGAGTCTAGGGTTTTAGGGCACAGGCCCTTAAACCCTAAACCCCAAACCCTAAACCCTCAACCCTAAACTCTTAACCCTTAAACCCTAAACCCTTAACCCTTAACCCTAAACCCTAAACCCTAAACCCCGAACCCTACCCCCCTCTCCCCGCCGGCCTCATGATTTTTCTCAGCAGCGTCTCGGCTTCAGGCTTACTCCGAGGCGCCTTCGGGGGGGCGCTCGAGTCGAGGCTGAGGTTCAGGGTTCAGGGTTTAGGGTTTAGGGTTTAGGGTTTCGGGTTTAGGGTTTGGGGTTAAAATTGGGGGGCGTTAGAGTTTGTGGGAGTTGGAGGGCTTAGAGGGTCTACAGGCTTTGTGGAGGTGGCACTTGGGTTCATGATCCTAAACCCTAAACCGCCCTAAACCCTAAATGGCCCGTAAAAAGCCTTAACCACACGAAACAGCCCCAAACCCTAAATAACCCTAAACCCTAAAACCCAACCTTAAAACTTGAAAGAGACTCCAACAGATCTACTTTGGATCCCGGGCGCCTTCTTGTTCACGACGTCTGGAGCCTTCACCGCGGCATCCTTCCATGTTCGAGGGCCCTAAACCCATGATAGGCTTGTTTTGGGGGGGTTGAGGGTTGAGGGTCGAGGGTCGAGGGTCGAGGGTTGAGGGTTCGGGGTTGAGTGTTGAGGGTGGAGGGTCGAGGGTTGAGGGTTCAGGGTTCAGGGTTGAGGGTTCAGGGTTGAGGGTTTAAAGTTTATGTAGGGCTTGACAATAAGTGCCTAGAACACTGGCCACTGACTTCCAACCGACAAAGGGAAGCCAAGGCAAGCGGCGCAAAGGGCCGGTAATCCGGGTTCTGTGGATCCAGGTTTAGGGTTTATAGGCTATAGGGTATAGGGTATAGTGGGTATAGGGTTTAGGGTTTAGGGTTTAGGGTACAACCTAAACCCCAAATGCCAAACCCTAAACACAAATCGAGGATTTTTGGCGTGCATGTCTGTAGTCTTGTCAGGGCTGAAGTACTTATGTGTGGGGGTTAGGGTTTAGGGTTTAGGGTTTAGGGTTTAGGGTTTAGGGTTTAGGGCTTAGGACTTGGGGTTTATGGTTTACGGTTTGGGGAGGGAGGGGGGGGGGGGGGGGGGGGGGGGGGTGGGTGGGTCTTCAAAGTTCTTGAAGCCTCGCCCTAAACCCAAGAGCCAGAACCTCAACACCAAAGCCCTACTTGGTAGCCCGTAACCATATTCTATTTAGGGCACCCCTTTTTTTGGTTGGTTACCTTATGTTATAAGGGAACCTTGAACCAAACACAAGGGAAAATGGCACCACTGGACTACCGATCCTAAAAACCCTAATTACACCACAGGCCCTAAATCTTGAACCTAAACCCTAAACCCTAAACCCTAAACCCTAAACCCTAAACCCTAAACCCTGAACCTCAAGTACACGTCCCTCAGATTGCAAGGGTGGCCTGGTATCTAAGGAGGATGTGTCGCAGCCGGGCGCTGCTCATGTCTGTCCTTGGAGATTTAAACGGATTTGTGATCCTCGCTTTGGGAGGGTTTAGGGTTTAGGGTTTAGGGTTTGGGGTTTGGGGTTTGGGGTTTGGGGTTTGGGGATAAGGGTTTAGGGGTTGCAGTGTAGGGCTTAGGGTTGATCCGAATGTTGGGCTTCAAGAAGAGGTAGTCTTTGTGGAAATCAACAGCCTCAGGCCTAAACCCGAGACGCTGACCCCCTAAACCCTAAACTCCAAGCCTTGTTTAGGGTACCTAAGCCATCCCAAAATGTTGCTCAAGCCTGTTCGGTGTTGAGATTCAGGGTAAAGGTTTTTATGTTGGACTGAAGGCTTCGTATTTCGGATTTGCATTTAGAGCTTCAGGTTTGGGGTGTGAGGTTCTATATAGGTCCTTAAGGGAGGGGGGGTAGGTGCCTAGGGAGCTTAGGGAGCCTGAGGCACTAGTGGGGAGTGCTAGGGAACCTTCGGTTACATTCCCACTCACTTAAGGAGCCTTTTGTTCTAGTTTGGGGTTTAGAGGTTTCTGGTTTCAGGGCTGGGCAAACCCAGCTTGGATGATGTGGAATTCACTGGCCCCAAATCCAGACCAGCACCGGATTTGGTAAGCCCCTGAACCCTTGAACCCTTCACCCCTAATGAGCTATGTTGGGATCTGTAGGGTTTAGGTTTAGGGTCTAGTTATAGGGCTTCGAGTTTAAGGTTCAGGGTCTAGGGTCCAGGGTCTAGCGTTTAGGGTGAGCAAGACGGTGACTTGATGCGGGTTATTCAACGCCACCCGGGGTGAGACAGGGGTGGCGAGCCCGTCGGTTTAGGGTTTAGGGTTTAGGGTTCAGGGTTCAGGGTTCAGGGTTTAGGGTCTCTGGCCACCTGGCCTGGGTCCAGCCTTGCTGCGGTTGCCATTGTTGAGCCATTTGAGACTGCAAGGTCGAAAAGCGCACTTGCCTCAACTTCGGCGTGAGACATCATGCTCATGCGTGCGCTGTCATGTTTATCTGCGGCTCGAGAGCCTCTCTGCCCAACAAAATTCCAGCCTGTCCATAAGCCATCTGGTTCCAGGAGGGATCGTAGCACTCATTGCTGTATGCTTGCGCTTGGCTGTAGCCCGGATGATGGGCTTGGCCTTGGCCATAGCCGTGCCCGGACTGATGCTTGGCCCCTTAGCTAGGTCCGAGTGTAACCAATAAATGAAAATGGCACCCTTGCGCCCTTAATCTAGAGGAACCTCATCCTAAACCCTAAACCCCAAAAAAGGGCGCGAAACCCTGAACCCTAAACCCGGAAAGAAGGGCTGACAAAGCAATTGAGAACAGCAGACAGAAGCCCTGAGAACAGCCTGCCCCGCCGCCCTAAACCCTAACCCTAAACCCCAAACACTAAACCCTAAAAACCAGGAAAGCTCTAAGGTCCGGTCCCGGTAACCCTAAACCCTAAACCCTAAGCCCTAAACCCTACACCCTAAACCCTACAAACCAGGAAAGCTCTAAGGTCCGGTCCCGGTCTTCTGCTTCTTTTTGGCAGGTCCCTGACGACATGCCGATGTTTAGCGTTTAGGGGTTTGGGGGCTTAGGGGTTTAGGGGTTTGGGGGTTTAGGGGTTTAGGGCTTAGGGTTTAGGGGTTGAGGGTTGTGGGGTTTAGGGTTTAGGGTTTCGGGGTTTTGGGTTTTAAGGTATTATGGTTTAGGGGTTTAGGGGTTTAGGGTGTTTTTGTAGGGGTTTAGGGTTTAGGGTGTTTAGGGGTTTAGAGTTTAGGTTTTGTGGGTTTAGGGTTTATTGTTGGGGGTCAGGGCTGTAAGTGACGGAGGGGTGTGGAGCTTATCGGGTCTGGGGTTTGGGGTTTGGGTTTTAGGGTTTAGGGTTTAGGGTACCGGGTTTACTGTTTAGGGTTTACGGTTTACAAGGTGTTTTGGGGTTCAAGGTATCGCGATCAGGCTGTAGGATGGAACTACAACCTAATCGGTTTATACAGAGCATGGCCTGGGGGGTTTAGGGTTTGGGTTTAGGGTTGAGGGTTGAGGGTTTAGGGGAAGTGTACTGGTTCAGGAGTTCAGTAGGATTGATCTTTACAGCGTAGTAGTTCAGGACAGGAGCTTACATAAACCCTAAATCCTCTAGTGAAAGGCTTCCCAGACTAACTGCTTGCTGCTGCGACCTGCAGGCCGAATGTCTCGGCAATGAGGGCATCGTACCAGCTCTTGGTGATGACCCTGAACCCTAAACCCTAAAGATCCCTAAGATAACCCTAAACCCTAAACCCTGAACCCTAAACCCTAAAGAACCCTAAAGAACCCTAAGCTCTAAACCGATGTTCGTTCGACTGCCTACCCCTAAACCAATTTTTATCGGAAGGCAGCTAGAAGCGGAAGCTTTGCTGATCTCATCCCCAAAACTGATTTCAGGAACTTAGGTATGCCCCTGGGGTACGTGGCATAATCCCTAAACCCTAGACCCTAACCCTGAACGCGAAGCTTTAGACCCCAAACCCTAAACCCTAACTCCCCAACCCCCTAACCCCCTAACCCCTTACCCCTAAACCCTAAACCCGAAACTTTAACCCTAAACCCTAAACCCTAAACCCTAAACCCTAAACCCTAAACCCTACACCCTAAACCCTAAACCCTAGCCGAACCCAACTGCCCGGCCTCCTCCGCCTTGGGATTGTCGGCACCTCAGGCGGTGCTTGAGGGCTTCCCCTCCCTTGTAGGGCTGGGCATGCTTTGCCTTCAGGGTTTAGGGTTTAGGGTTTAGGGTCTAGGGTTTAGGGCTTAGGGCTTAGGGTTTAGGGTTTAGGGTTTAGGGCTTAGGGTTTAGGGCTCAGAGCGTAGCTTAGGGCTTGGGGCTTGGGGATCAGGGCTTACGTAGGGTTCATAAGGCCTAATTTGGCGGCTTCAAGAACTTTAAAACAGGCCAACTCAGCAGTGCCGTTGAAGTGCACTTCAAGAAGTTCGGTAGACAAAACGCCCATCCTAAACCAGCCAACGCCCTAAGCTCTAAAACCCTAAAACCCTAACCCTAACCCCAAACCCTAAACCCTGAACCCTTTGTACATAGGGCCTCTAGACTATAGACTCCCACGGTGGCCATCTTTTGAAGGAGAGCCAACTACACCCTACCTGAACCGGATCCCTGGACTTCAGGTTTAGGGTTTAGGGTTTAGGGTTTAGGGTTTAGGGTTTAGGGTTTAGGGTTTAGGGTTTAGGGTTTAGGGTTTAGGGTTTAGGGTTTAGGGCTAGACCCAGGAGTAACCGAGGAATAAAAAGTGTGCCCTTTTTGGTTTTAAGGGGCTTATAAGGGAACCCCTACCATAAAAAAAGGAAACAAGGGCCTACTCCTATCCCTAAACCCTAAACCCTAAACCCAAACCCTGGTTAAGAAGGTTACTACGCAAGCCTCACAAACCTTGAAGCACCTCCGACCAAAACTCCTGAAGGCCGCGGCGACGCTCCCTCCCCAAATTAGGTTCCCAAGTACTAAACCCTAAACCCTAAACCCTAGACCCTAAACCCTAAACCCTAAAAACCCTAAACCATACACGCTAAAACCTAAACCCCAAAACCTAAAACCAGAAACCTAAACCTTAAACCCCGACCCGATTCATCCAAGTACTTAACCAATAGACTGAAAAAGGGATACCTTTTCTCGGTGGCCCTCTCAACCTTGGAAACCAAATGCAGTTTAAAAGGGTTTAGGGTTTATGGTCCATACACCTTCAGAGGACTTTTAGGAGGTATGAGGTATATGACCCCAAGTTTAAGGCAACCCCACACCCCAAACCCTAAAACCTTAAACCCTAAACCCTCAACCCCTCAACCCTGCACCCCAGACAAATTGGTCCCCAAGGAATCGCAAACCCTAAGCTGTTCTAGAAAACCAACCCTAAACCCTAAACCCTAAACCTCAAACCCTAAACCCCAAACCCTAAACCCAAAACCCCAAACCCTAAACTCTACAAAGCCCAGGTCTCCGGCCGACTTCATCTGCCATCCCAAGGGGGCCGCCCTGGAGGAGCCACACCTGTTTCTCACATCTCCCAAAAACAGAGCTAGGGTTTAGGGTTTAGGGGTTTAGGGGTTTGGGGTTTAGGGTTTAGGGGTTTAGGGTTTAGGGTTTAGGGTTTAGGGTTTAGGGTTTACTTAGGGTGTAAGGCTTGGGGCTGAGGGCTTAGGGTCAGGGTTTCGGGTACTTTGGGTCTTTGGAGTTGCGGTTGCTGTCTCGGAGGTTCGGTTACGAAGACTTCAGGCCGCTTTGGGAGTCGGCAGGGGAAGGGTTGAGGGTTTAGGGTTGAGGGTTTAGGGTTTAGGGTTTCGGGTTTAGGGTTTAGGGGGTTTACAAGGCTTGGAGTTTACAATGTACAAGGCTATCACAAACAACAGGGGTGAAGGTGGAGGAGGGCTTCTGAGCCCTAAGCTAAGCCCCCCGAAGCCATAAAACCCCTCAAGCACCCTAAAACCCTGCCCAAGCCTAGCACCCTGCTTACCTTACCTACGCCGTGGTAGTAGCGTCCTAAACCCGGAACCCTAAACCCTGAACCCTAGACCGAGTTCATGGCTGGGATAGTGTGAGAGATATAATGGTTTATTCCTTCTTGGGTTTTAGTACCCTTACGAATTCACTATGTTACCCCGACTATAACAGAGTAACCCCCACTCCCCTACCCCTGCAACCCCCGCCCCCGCCAAGCTCCACCTCGACGGCAGTACATTGCGCCGTCGGCGGGGCTCGCTCCACAGCCTATGGGGGCTTGCTTTTCAGAATAGGGGTTTGGGGTTTAGGGTTTAGGGCTTCGAGTTTAGGGTTTAGACCTAACACGCGGAAGTCTCGCAGTTGGGGGACGATCCGAAGACCCTGAGCTCTATAACCCTGAACCCCTAAACCCAAACCCTAGGAGCCTGATAACCCCTACCCCACTCCCGAAACTAATCCTAAACCCTCAACCCCAAACCCTAAATTACGACGTCCTCGACTAATGAAAGAAACGGCAACAAGAAACGAGGGGGTGGGATCTAGAAGCCCTTATACCAGGACACCCAAATTACCAACAGAACCCTAAACCCTAAACCCTGAAGCCAAAAACACCAACAAAAACCTTTAACCCTATACGCAAAATACAAAAAGCCCAAACACTAAACCCTAAACGCTAAACCCTAAACCCGAAACGCTATACCCTACCCCCCCGCCCTAAACCCTAAACCCTAAACCCTAAACCCCCCCCCCCCCCCCCCAAAAAAAAAAGCAGCCTTAGTCACGATCTCGCCGACCGCAGCTCGCGGCTGGTTGGGGAATGCCAAGGCAAGCTCCTCAGCTTAGGGTTTAGGGTTTAGGGTTTAGGGCTTAGGGTTTAGGGTTTAGGGTTTGGGGTTTGGGGTTTAGGGTTTAGAATTTAGGGTTTGGGATGTAGGGTTTTATAGGGTGTAGGGTGTTGGGGTGTCAAGGGGTTCGGGGGTGAGGCATTTAGTGGTTAGGCCATCAGGATGTTAGGCTTTTCGGTTTCGGGTGTTGGGGTTCTTGGTTTGAAGGGTCTTTTGTGTTCGCATAAACCTTATAATAATCCCTACACCCTAAACCCTAAACCCTAAACCCTAAACCCCAGGTCTCTGACGTCTCAGTGCCGTAGTGGCAGCGTTGGTAGCGTGCTGCTATTCTGGTCGTCGGTGGCGGGCACACCCATGGGTGCCGCGTGTTTAAGGGGTAATTAATTATGGGGTTTGGGGTTTAGGGTTTAGGGTTTAGGGTTTAGGCTATGGGGCTTTAGGGTTTGAGGGCCTTAGGGTTATGGGGCTATAGGTAGGGCTTAGGGCTTGGCGTTGTTCAGCGACGCCGCACGGTCCGGTACTCCCGGTAAGCGTTGACCATGTATGGCTTCGAGGGTTTATGGTTCGCATGCCTGAATAGACCCTAAACCCTAAACCCTAACTATAGTAGCATAGGGTATCCCCCAATCTTAAGGTTCAGATACAGTAAAGTCAAAGTGCTTTGCCTTTTGCGCTCAATACTACCCCTCCTAGACTCCCCCCTTAAATAACCTTAAATAGGCTTAAGTATCCCTGAATAGCTTGAATTATGGGGGAAGCTATAGGAGGGGTATAGAGGGGAGTGGTAGGGGTTTAGGGTTTAGGGTTTAGGGTTTGGGGTTTAGGGTTTAGGGTTTGGGGTTTGGGGTTTGGGGTTTGGGGTTTAGGGTTTGGGGTTTGGGGTTTAGGGTTTAGGGTTTAGGGTTTAGGGTTTAGGGTTTAGGGTTTAGAGTTTAGGGTTTGGGGTAGGGGAACCCATGAACTTGACAAGGAAACGACTCTGCAAGACGCACGTGACGCGTGTCGCAGATGCCGCCGTAAGTTCTTGTTGTCGCCAAAACAAGGTTTAGGGTTTAGGGTTTAGGGTTCAGGGTTCAGGGTTCAGGGTTTAGGGTTTAGGGTTTCGGGCTGGTTCAAAAAGAAAGCACTTTGGAAATGGAATTTCGCGCGTGTCGAACATGCCGCTGTGCGCAGTGCTTTCGCGCGCATGTGGGCACGAAAGCCTGGCAGCAAAGGTCATGTTGGCCATACAACAACAACTTCGGCGGATCCGCGCACGCAAACCTCGAGCTTTTTCGCGTTGTCGCCCGTCAAGCCACGGAAAGCCATGTGAACAACGCGTGGGGCCGCAATCGAGGACGTGCCTATTTGGGGTTTAAGGTTTTCTTTATAATTTTTTGGGCTTAGAGTTTGTGGACAGATGAGCGCCCATTCAACACGCAACCCTAAAACCCCAGTCTACAGTCTACATCATTGGCCCGGATACACGGCACAGTCCCGACAAACCGGCATCTATCTATCGTTAGCTCCTAACTGTCTACCTATAGAACTGTAAAACTGTATACTACATATGATGTCGCCTACAGGAATGATGTTTTTTCAACATGGCAGCCATGGTCAGGATGGCATTTGGCGTAATCATGATAACTATGCTCAACATCACCACCATCCTTCCACTTACCTGTTCTTCGTCGGCAAGTAGAGCAGTACAGGTACCCTGTGCAACCCTTTAGGGACCAATTTAGGGTTTGCGAAAACAAGGGACCCTCAAAAATAGCCCCCCCAAATAGTAGGATGCCCTTTACATAAGGACCCCAAAAAGGCACCCCAATTTCCGCAACCTTAAACCCTAAAACCTAAACCCTAAAACCTTAATGTATAGGGAGGTAGACGTCACTTCGTTCCTCCATGACCTTTCAGCCAAGGCTCGACCAGCTCCTCCTCGGTCATAACCTGCCCGAAGCGTTTAGGGTTTAGGGTTTAGGGTTTAGGGTTTAGGGTTGAGGGTTGAGGGTTGAGGGTTGAGGGTTTGTTCATTTGGACCCCAGGGTACCTAAAAGGTCACAGGCGCACAAAAAACTGGAGACTTGAAGCATGCGACGTGCTTTTCGCTCGGGTTTTGGGCACGTTGTGCTCGCAACTCCATGGCTAAGCCGACAACCAGAGAATTAGGAAAGCATGGGCTAGTCTTGAAACACCCACAAAAACCGACGTTTTCTGCACATGCAATAACATTTCGCCTAAAAACCTGAAGATGAGAACAAAAGTACACATCGCTCCTTTCGAAGCGTCATGACGACACACCTTTCGCATAAGCCTTGTGACAGTGCATCTTGTTACATAAACGTCAAACATCCTGGTGCAGCATGTTGTGTAGAGGAGCAACAACGCTGCAAATACCGGTGTTTTGGGCATGAATAGAGTAACATGGTCGTAGCCAACACCCCCGCACCCCCCCACCCCCCCCCCCTAAAAGAAAAAAAACAATAAAAAGAAAACTCTCCAAAAGTCCACGAAACAACCAGGTTTTTTACGCGCCTGTTTCCACCTAAAAGCCCCCTTCTTTGATCCCTAAAATCCTAGACCCTAAGCCCACCACGTTACGCTCGACACCCTAGACCACCTGGAACGCTCAACCCTGTGAAACACTCAACTCTCAACCCCCCAAAGTATGTAAAACAGATACCCCAAAACCCATACAAAGGGCCATCGTTTTTCACTGAATCCTCGGTGGGGGGTGCACGCGACACGGCACCATATGCGCTACATCCTAACCCATGTCTCATAACCTTTTCACTGCGCCCAAGAGCAAAAAAAGGGTGCCCTTTTTGCTTTAATTAGGCTTATAAGGGGACCTGAGCCCGAAAAAAGGGGACTACGGGCCTACTCTGGGTCCTTTGTGCAGCTCCGCGTCCTTAAATTCCACTTCCGAGCACCAGAATGGAAGATTATCCATATGGGTCCATGCACCTTCTTCTTACATACTTAGGCGCACACATTCCCTCTATAGGAAGCACTTTAAGGACCAAGTACTCCCTATTTAGGCACTATAGGGGCCTGAATAATTGGAATAAGGTTTTGGCGGTTGCTATAGTATCATCACTAAGGGGAACCCTAAGGAAAAACTACTAGTAACCATTCCGACCCCTATACATACCCTAAACCCTAAACCCTAAACCCTAAACCCTAGACCATCAAGCCTTCCATTTAGGTACATGAACCCTTAGGGTCTTGGGCGCGCCTCTGCCACCGGCTTGCTGTTGAGCAGGAAAAACTTCTGCCTCGGGAGGAGACCCTAAACCCTAAACCCTAAACCCTAGGGAGGAGGGTTTAGGGTTTATGCTCGCTCGCTCAGCGCAACCCTGCCCTCGGTCGCAACCTTAAAACCTGGTCTACGAATTCCTTAAGAACCCCCAAAAACACAACTATTCTTCCTTATAAAAGCAATATAGGGATTTTTTCAACTTCTTGTGTATTATTTCTGTGGTTTCTTAAGCAAATAGTCGTGGTTCAGAAAGAACTCATCGGACTCCGACTCCAGACCGTATCCGCATCACACCACATCTGAGGCTTCGACTGCTACTGTTGTAGGCCTTGTGAGTGGAGAACCTCCTCAACCCCCAGCCTGCAACCCTCAACCCTGAAACCCCAAACCCTAAACCTTAAACCCCCAAGCCCTAAACCCCAAGCCCTAAATCCCAAAGCCTAAACCCTAAGCCCCAAACCTGAAGATAGAGAACTGAGTTGTGCTTTAGACCCTTTGATAATGATTTATGAGTAGGTTCCCTTGTAAGGAAAGAAGGGTAATTACAAATTTTCCAAAAGCACAACCCAGACAGGGATTTATGCAGTTAGGGTTTAGGGTTTAGGGTTTAGGGTTTAGGGTTTAGGGTTTAGGGAAGACATACGGGATGCAGAGTGCACGGCTTGTCTGCCCAGGAGAGCTTGGTGGACTGAATCTCCGGAATGCAGCTGAGCACCTGTAGGGTTTAGGGTTTAGGGTTTAGGGTTTAGGGTTTAGGGTTTAGGGTTTAGGGTTTAGGGTTTAGGGTTTAGAGGCTTAGGGTTCAGGGTTTAGGGCTTAGACC
>CAJNDS010002135.1:917500-930000 GCA_905221605.1 Symbiodinium natans | reverse complement strand
AGGCCCGCAACCTAAACTAAGCCCCAAATCCCTAAACCTTACAGTAGGGTTTAGGGTTTAGGGTTTAGGGTTTAGGGTTTAGGGTTTAGGGTTCAGGGTTTTTAGGGTTTAGATTTTGGAGTTTAGGGTTTAGGGCTTAGGGTTCAGGGTTTTAGGGTTTAGATTTTAAAGTTTAAGGTTTAGGGCTTCGGGTTGTGGATTCTGGACCCCGGGTTCGGAGTGGAGGACTTTGAGCTTCAGCTTTTGTTTCGGGACTTTTGGGTTGCTGGGGAGGGTTTAGGGTTTATAGGGTTTCGGCTTTAGGCTTTATGGGGTCTACATAGGGTTTAGGGTTTGTAGGGTTTAGGCTTTAGGCTTTATGGGGTCTACATACGGTGTTAGGGTTTATGTAGGGTTTAGGGTTTCGGCTTTAGGGTTTATGGGGTCTAGGGTTTGCTATTCGAAGGATTTGTGGGTTGGGGCCAAGGCCTTTGGAATTAGATACCACGCTTCGTGACCCCGAGTGGCTTTGGGGTGGGGTGAGTTGGGGTCGAAACCCTAAACCCTAAACCCGAAACCCTAAACCCTAAACCCTAGCTTTAGGGGTCAAGGGCAGTTAGGGCTGCGGGTTTAAGCTCAGGGTTCCAGGGTGTAGGGTTTGGGCTCCGAGGTTCCTGTAAGGATTCCTGAGTTTTGGGTTGCGTAGGTCTCAAGGAAGAGGCCCTAGACCTAAACCCTAAACCCTAAACCCCAAACCCTAAACCCTAAACCCTAAACCCTAAACCCTAAACCCAAACTAGGGATTCTAAGGTTCAGGTGTGTTGACGCAGGGCAGTACTCGCATTCAGCATTCAAGCCTGGGTGTAGGTAGTGGGGACGCAATGAACCCTGAAGGGGTTTGCGGTCCATGTAGGGTTTAGGGTTTAGGGTTTAGGGTTTAGGGTTTAGGGTTTAGGGTTTAGGGTTTAGGGTTTAGGGTTTAGGGTGTAGGTTTACATACCCTCATGGATTTCTATAGGATAGGGTACGTGACGCCAATTTTTTGGGTTCATGTTGGTCCCCAAGGCAGTGGGAGTTGTTCTCATTCAGGGTCCCCTTTTGCTGGCCCCTTGCGCGAAGAATTGTTTATGATGAGAGCTACTGAATCAGGGGACCCCGTTGTAGAGATCTTCTACAGATCTCGGATGCAATCCTCGCACCTGTCAGTTGGCGGCCATAACGAACTCTGCGTGCCGGACGATAGGCCACATAAGTGCGCTTTTCTACCCTGCCCCTAAACCGTACGCTAAACTTTGACCCTCAAGCCTTAATCTCAACCTTCTTTTATGAGGAAATACAGAACCGTATGCACAAGTCCCTCCAAGGGGCCCCCAAGATAGAGCAAACCCTCCTAAGAGCCAGCCAAACAACATAGAATTCCCTGCGGGCAGAATGCGCACTGCGTTGCTTGTTGTTATTACGTATACATACATACGCCCTAAACCCTGAACCCTAAACCCTAAGACCCCCAAACCCATTTTGGCAGCTTTAAGTTCAGATTCTCTAGTCCGAATTTAATGCAGCTCGCGGTTTTTAAGATTGTATTCTAGCCTTGTAGCAATTTATTTGAGATAATCGTTGAATCGCTTCGCGAAACTGAATAATTTGCTGGCCAGTATGTACCAAAAAAGACCCTCTGAACCCAACACCCTCAACCCTAAACCCTCATAAGCCTTCAGAAGCCCTTTAGACCACTAAAAGGAGCTTCAAGTGTTGGCTAGGGGAGCCCAAGGGCTCCAAGTACACAAATAACGCCTACATTGGGGTTTAGGGTTCAGGGTTTAGGG
This sequence comes from Symbiodinium natans, assembly GCA_905221605.1. Classification (NCBI taxonomy): domain Eukaryota; class Dinophyceae; order Suessiales; family Symbiodiniaceae; genus Symbiodinium; species Symbiodinium natans. Next base: position 928,195 of record CAJNDS010002135.1, on the reverse strand, counting down.
TTTAGGGTTTAGGGTTTAGGGTATAGGGTTTAGGGCGTAGGGCTAGGACTTAGGGTGAGTCACGGCCACGCTTAGAGCTGTCAATTCACACGCGGCGCGCACCTTTGCAGAGGCTGCACGCAAGCCTTTGGCTTGCATGTCAGACGTTCGAGGGCAGGGTTTAGGGTTTAGGGTTCAGGGTTCAGGGTTTAGGGTTTAGGGTTTAAGGTTTAGGGTTTTCGGGTTTTGGGTTTTGGGTTTCAGGGTTTAGGGCTTGGCGTTTTGAGGCTTGCTGTGGGCTTTCTAGGGTGCTTTCAGGGGTCTAAGAGGGTTCGCTTGTGGGTTTGTAGGGCCGTAAACCCTCCCTAAACCCTAAACCCCAAACTCCAAACCCGAAACCCTAAACCCTAAACCTTTATGGCGTTCAGAGGCTTTGCAGGTCTTAGAGGGCTTGTAGGGCTCAGAGGGGCTGACGCGGTGTAGAGGTGGCCTACAGAGTTTGGGGTTTAGGGTTTAGGGTTTAGGGTGTAGGGAGGGTTTAGGGAGGGTTTAGGGTGCCCCGGCCGCGCAACCTCGGAAGGGAAACTCACGTCTTGAGGACCAAATCGACCCTCAGGCATAACCCCACACCCTAAACCCTAATCCCCAAAGCCCTGAACTTACCCTAAACCCGAGAGCCTTGCTAGGGGTCATCTGGTCCCGAAGCTGTGCAAGACCCTCCCTCTCGCGTCGCAGCAGTGGGTTATAGCCATGATCTTGCCAAACCCCTTAAAAGAAGGAATGTTCCCTAGTTTGTACTAAGGATCCTTTTCATGAATTAGGGTATATTCCTTAGTTTTGGGGTTCCAGGGTCCGTAACCTTATTCTGATAAGGGTATCCTTTTGCGGGGTTACCCCCAAAAAAAGTGAGAAGAGTACCACTGGGCTACCAAGATAGGGTCCGTAACCTAGCTTAAGGGGAGCGGGGTTCATGGGGGTAGGTACCTGGATAGTACGGGGGCAATCTCGGGTTACATACCCCTAAACCCTAAACCCTAAACCCTAAACCCTGAACCCTAAACCTTGAAACCCACCTCCATCGATCAAGAACCCTAAAATAGAAGCCATCTGCCAGTGCTCTTGGAGTTGCGGCGCTGAAGATGGCCCTAAACCCTAAACCTGAACCCTAAACCCTAAACCCTGAACCCTAAACGGTTTCTCCCCCCCTTCCCCACCCTCTCCCCCCCCTCCCGTCCCCCTTGCAGCCGCGACCCCAAACAAGTTCCAGGGTCTAGGGTTTCACTTCAACAAGACCTTGAGCCCTTCAAGCATTCAGCCTATAACTATAACCGATAACACTGGTGCGAGACGTCCCCTTGCACATTCTTACTACTACAAGTTCAAGCTCACGTCGGCCATGGCACCCTGATGCTGTGCGCAGGGAAGAGTCACGCAAAGATGCAGTAAACTCCAAGAGCTGGAACATCCTTATCCTCATACCCAGAATGTATACTACTGGCGACAACGGAAGTCGAAACCACCCCTTCCAAACATGTCTAAACCCCAATGAACGCACCGGTTCACGCGAAGGCGAATAAAGCACTGCCAAATCAGAATTCCCCAGTGAACGCTGTGGGCGGAATGCCTTGTTGGACAGCACCAAAGCATGGGTAAAATTCAGTTTTGCGAAGGAACGCTTGGGTCAACCAGGCCCTGGCAAACCAACTGAAATCCAGTATGTATGTTGGATTCCCCAATGAACGCATGGGCCAATCAAATCTGCGAAGCCCCTGGCTAACAGAGCACACCGAAATGCACGCACCGAACGTTCATCTTGCCTGGCCGAGCACACCGAAATGCATGTACCGAACATTCATCATCGAAGCCCCAGGCTGACCGAAGGCACCGAGATGCACGTACAGGGCATTCATGTTCCAAGCCCCTGGCTATAACCGAGCGCACCGAGATGCACGCACCGAGCGTTCATCTTCGAAGCCCCGGGGTGGTTGAAAACATAACGAGACGCACGTACTGAGGTTTTCGGGGGCAGGTTGACCGATACCTGTTCCTCGATACCGGCCGAGTCAAGTCAAGCCTGACGGCCCGGAGAAGCAGCCCTGTTCGGACGCAGGCGAAAAACGACAACAAGGTGCAAACCGAACAGGATGCAAGCGTCTGCAAGTGAAGGAAACCGTGGCATCAACGACACCTCTCAACGATGCCTGAACGATCAGAGCTGGGCAGGGTCGTTTTAACGTAAGGTGCGCGTAAGGCGCGCGTAAGCTGCGCGTAAGCTGCGCGTAAGCGCCGCAAACCAACAGGTTCTCCCAGCACGTCCTCCTGCATTTGTCAGGATGGCTATTTCCTTGGTGCTATGACTAAAGATTCTGAGGGGCCCAGCTGGCCCAGAGCGTTCTCCCGTGGTCACCATGATTGCTGAGTCGCCCGTCTATACATTGGAACTCTGCTCGATCAGGAGTGTTCTCCTGCGTAGTTATGATAACATAATATAATAACTGAGTCGCTTGTGCATGGTATAGCATTCTGCCCGGCCCCACGCGTTCTTCCGCGATTGTCAGGCTAGCTGGGTACCTTGTGCTATGATTGAAGATTCTGCTTGACCCAGCGCGTTCTCCCGCGTTTGTCATGATGGCTGAATCGCCTGTGCTATACGTTGAGGCTTTGTTCGATCCAGCGAATTCTCTCGCGTTTCTCATGATGTGGGGGGAAACGGATTTGCAATGTAGGGCACTGCGCAAACACGGCACAAGTGACGCCGGTCGGTAGCGACTTCCATGCTTTTTCTCTCCTAATGATTTGCTTGAAGCACAATGCCCGGTTTAGACTTCCACAGTTCACAGTAGTCGCATCCCCCCCATTATTGAACGGCTCCCCCAACAGAAACTCGAAATGTGCTCTTAATGTTAGGGGTATGTTGTGATCCAAATGTCATGTTTGGGGTCCAAAGGGTTTAGGGTCTAGGCTTCAGGGCTTGGAAGGTTTCAGCAATGACTTAAACCCTGAGAGTGTAGTAGAGAGAGAGCTCCACTCAGGCAGCACAGCAAGGCTCAGACAGAGGCTTTTTTGCGAGCCCTCAACCCACCCCCTAGTTCGGAATAGGGTTTAAAAGGCGGGGTCGGTTTCGGCAGGATGTTCCGGAAAGTGTTTTCATAATTAGGGGTACGTTTAATACAAGGGGGGCAGTGATCCAAGGGAATCCCAGCTCTAACCATCCTTGAGCCATGCTTCAATCTTCTGGAGTTTACTCTAAACTGTGCAAAATTCACGGGTCGCTCTCTTTAAAATGATCCCTTGATGTGGGGTCTCCATTTTCATGCGGCAGCTTCTATGTGCAAACCCGAAACCCTAAACCCTAAACCCTAAACCCTAACCCCTACCCCCTAAACCCTAAACCCTCAACCCTAAACCCTGAACCCTGAACCCTAAACCCTAAACCCTCAACCCTAAACCCGAAACCTAAACCCTAAACCCGAAACCCTAAACCCTAAACCCTAAACCCCAAACCCTAAACCCTAGCCAAACTGGGACCATTATGGTGAGAAGCTTCCTCATCCCGTTGCGGACAAGGTTCTGCGCAAAAGCAAACTAGGCGTGCCCGTGTTGGGGTGGGACCCGCGTCCCTCCAGACTCCAGATGCTGCCCTAAACCCTAAACCCTAAACCCTAAACCCTAAACTCTAAACCCTAAACCCTAAACAGGCCAGATTCGAAAGTTCTGCAGCGTAGGTTGGAGCTCTGGCCCTCCATGGCCTCATACCGATCTCGCTCCCCAATCACTCCGTGAGGTCTTGAGGAACTAGTGAACCCTAAAAAAGTTTAGGGTTTAGGGTTTAGGGTCCTAGCCAAAACCCTAAACCCCGAACCCTAAAACCTAAACCTGAAAGAACCTTGCACCAAGTCTGCCGTTGAGGGCTTCAGTCTCTACAACAATTGGCATGCCCCCCCCCCCCCCCCCCCCCCCCACGTTTTCGATGTAGGGTTTAGGGCCGGGTAGGGGTCCATCACCAGATGACAACGTTACCCCGTCTTCCGAAATACCTAAACCTCAGGCCCCAGACCGTAAGCCCTCAACCCTGAACTTAATACGCTAAACCCTAAACCCTAAAAACCTAAACCCTAAACCCTAAACCCTAAACCCTAAACCCTAAACCTCCCGGAACTGAACATGGGCACGCAGAGCTAACTTCACTGAGCGCTGGCGGCGCCCTCGCTGGTGAGCATGGCGTTCTGCAGGAAGACCTTGGTCATTAGGTAGGGTTTAGGGTTTAGGGTTTAGGGTTTAGGGTTTAGGGTTTAGGGTTTAGGGTTTAGGCTTTAGGGTTTAGGGTTTAGGGTTTAGGGTTTCGGGTTTAGGGTTTAGGGTTTCGGGTTTAGGGTCTAGGCTCAGGGTTTAGGGTTTAGGGTTTAGGGCTGAGGGTTTACCCTGTATGTACCCCTCATATACCCTACCCTACCCAAGCGGCCCACACTTCGGGAACCGTTGCAGTAATTAAACCCCCAAAAGTTGGAAACCTTTTCCTAGGTTGCGCAGTAATGTAGGATTAAAAAGGGTACCTTTTTTTTTTTGGCTTAAAGGTGTTTATAAGGGAACCTAAACCCCCCAAAAAGGGAATAAGGGCACTACTGGGCATCCCAGTTTCAAGGGCAACTAGTGCTGGGATTGCCTATACTTTACTCTTAGGGATTGAGGCTATTGAGTTTCCAACTTTTTGGCTTCTACCATAGAGAAGGTAAGGGAAGAAAGGGTCATATTAATGACTTCCCGTCCAAGCTCCACATGTTAGAGGGTTAGAGGGTTAGAGGGTTAAAGGGTTAGAGGGTTAGAGGGTTTAGGGCTTAGGGCTACGGCCCCTACATGTTTCGACAAACCTCCAAAAAGCAAGGGTAGGATCCCTTCGGTAGACGCCCCTGCCTTGGGCAGAAAGTGAGTTGCTAATTAACCGTTGCTGTTAGGTAACATTTAGGGTTTAGGGTTTAGGGTTTAGGGTTTAGGGTTTAGGGTTTAGGGTTTAGGGTTTAGGGTTGCAGATTTCAGCTTTTGAGCATAGGAACCCCATACCTAATCGCATGAGCCGTAAACCCTCGAGCCCTGTAAACCACCCCAAAACCCTAAACTGCTAGACCCCCAAACCCCAAACCCTAACCCCTAACCCCTAACCCTGAACCCTAAACCCAAAATCCCTCGAAGTCCGCGGAGTCTTGCAACGGCCCAGGTGCATCCATGCCCAATGGGCGAACGTTCCTCAGGCGGAGCATCTATGGAGACTTGAGTGGGGTTTGGCTTAAGGGATTGCTGGGAGATTCCTGCAGGGTTTCAGGATTTGGGGCATAGAGATTCAGGGTTAGGGCCTTTTATGGATTTGGAGCTTGCTGGGGTTGAATGGGGGGGTGGTTTAGTTTCTATTGGGCTGAAGGCTTCGCGGGTTTAGAGCCTCTGTTCAGGCATCCAGGACCCGAAAGCGTGCAACGAGTGTTTTTTGTCAGTAACACGTCACCCTAGAACCCGAAACCCGGGGCCTTGAACCCTCAAACCCGAATCCTTGAACCCCAACAGGTTTAAACCTTAGGCCCTGAACCCTAAACCCTAAACCCTAAACCCTAAACCCTAAACCCTAAGATAGTGCAAAGATCGGACCGGAGTGAACACACCGGTACCGCTTGTTCAAAATCTGAAAAACCCCGGTGGCCCGAGGACCGACTGTTCATGGGTTTAGGGTTTAGGGTTTAGGGTTTAGGGTTTAGGGTTTAGGGTTTAGGGTTTAGGGTTTAGGGTTTAGGGTTTAGGGTCTGAAAAACACCTGTGCCGACTGGTCAAAACCCGAAGCACAACGGGGGTCGATTGTTCAAAATCCGAATAGCATTGAGATACGATTCAGAGAGAGAGGGTTTAAGGTTTAGGATTTTGGGTTTTAGGGATTCAGCAAGCAGGCCCTCCAGTCACCTTGGGAACGTTCCAAAGTTGAATCCTCAAAGCCTAAACCAGAACAAGCAGCGCAATGTTCAAGGGTTTGGGGCGTAGGGTTTAGAGTGTGGGGATTAGGGTTTAAGGATTAAGGTTTGGTGCACACAGTGCACACCTTGACCCCTGAACCCCGAAACACCCGAAAGCGTGCCCCCCAGCCCTTCCATGATCTGCACCATCCGGGGATCTTCTCTTGGGTAGTGGAGTGAAGTTGCTTGTAGCCGGCGTTCTCGAAAACGTTCTGCCTTGGGCATTTGTGGGGTGTAGAGGTTCGTTTAGTTTTCGCTTCTTGTCTATTTCGCCCCTCTGCATCAAGTAAAAGGATTCTACCTTGCACCTTGTACGTTATAACGTATGGGCCCGTTTGTTAAACGGTATCCTGCGTAGTCATTGATATTCTTGTACTCATAGATATGTTCTAGGGGCAGCTCTCTAAATTAGGGTCCCTTTTGGGAGTACCAGGACAAGGCGGTCGCGAACATTTGGGAGAATTGTGAGAACTGATCAAATGGGGATTGTGTGTAAGCCTGAAGATTTAAGGCCCCTCGTGAGCAAGCCATTGGGGGAGGCCATAGGAATCATCGTCCGACTCATGAGTGTTCCCGAGACTGCATCCCCGCCTACAAGGTGGGGCCCCCTGGTTGTAAGTAGAGCTATAAGAGCCCTAAATTAGTTAAGTAGAGTTTTAAGAGCTTTAAATTGGGTTATAAGAATCCTACATTAGGTTATAAGTCCCTTAACTACAGTTAGTATAGTAAGGGGGCCCCTCCCTGTAAGTGTTGGTCAAGTACGACCCGGAACCTCCGATTTGTGCGAGCCCGCCTCCGCCCGAAACCCTAAACCCTAAACCCTAAACCCTAAACCCTAAACCCTAAGCCCTAAGCCCTAAGCCCTGAACCCTAAACCCTAAACCCTAAACCTATATAACAGCAGGCGAGTGGCACACTGGAGACTCTAGTGACCGCTTCCCCGCTTTCTTCTGAGTCCTTCCGGCGGTGTATCAAAGGGAACGTAAACCCTGCACCCTGAACCCTGAACCCTGAACCCTGAACCCTAAACCCTAAACCCTACACCCTAAACCCTAAACCCTAAACCCCAACCTTAAAAGGAACGCTTATCGGCTTCTTTGGATCACCTGGCAGCCTAGGGGTGGGGCTCGGGTTTAGGGCTTTGGGCTGCTCGGTTCGTTCCAGTATGAGAGGGTTTAGGGTTTAGGGTTTAGGGTTTAGGGATTAGGGTTTAGGGTTTAAGGTTTAGGTTTCAGACCTCTGGTGCGAGGGGTCAGAGCAAAGTTCCAAGGCTTCGGGTTTAAATTCTACCCCCCCAGCCCAGCCGAACAAAGGCAAAAAGTGCCTCAAAGACGTTTAAGCCCTGAACCCCAAACCCTAAGCCCTAGACCCTAACCCCCCCCCCCCCCCCAGGGTTCAGGGTACGGGTTTAGGGTTTAGGGTTTATGGTGGTTTCGGTTGGGATGTTCCCCCATATACTAACAGTCCCTAACAGGGACTTCAGGACTGTTAGTCTAAGGGGGAACATCCCAACGTTTCGGGTTTACTTCAGGGTTTAGGATGTAGGGTGGAGGGTTTAGGGTGTCGGGTGTTGCGGGCCTCCCAATCTCTTCTGTCCGACCTGGCTGAAGTAAGAAAGCGATCCGGGATCCGTGCGATTGTAGTCGGGAAGCAGCCATGCAACAAGCGGTTCCTCAACTCCCAAAAGTCAAGCGTGAGCGGCGCAGGGTGAGCAGGGGCAAGGGTTTAGGGTTTAGGGTTTAGGGCTTAGGGTTTAGGGTTTAGGGTTTAGGGTTTGGGGCTTGTGGTTTAGGGTTTAGGGGGTTTAGGGTTTAACCAACATCTCCACTTGCTGGGTCTCTGCAGAAGACTGCTGCAGAAAGCATCATGCTGAAGCAGAACTGTGGCTCAGGTCAAGCGTGACCTGGTTCATCAGGTCCGCAACGCTGGCCAAGTCGCTTACACTACCCCCCCTAGGTTCCCCCGTAATTAGCCTTGATCAGGCTTAATGATCCCTAAATAGCCTTAATTCTGGGGGGAACCTGGGGGGGTTAGTAGGGGAGAACCCATATGATTTTTGGCTCAACACAGCGCTGACTAAGCCTTATACCCTCGACATTTTGGGACAAAGCAGACCTCCTTCAAATTGATTGTTTAGAGCCCCTCCCCCACCCCCCTCCCCCCCCTCTCCCCCCGCAAAAAAGGCCCACATGCGGCGGAAGGCACTGTGCACCTTCGACTTTCTAGCCCTGGTTCGAGGTTCGGGAAGGGGTTTAAGGGCTCAGATTTCTAGTGAACCCTCCCTCGGATGCAGGTTTCAATGCGGGATTTTTAGGGGGTTACTGTGGGCACTAAACCCTAAACCTAAACCCTAAACTCATCCCTTCTCTCCCTTAGCCAGGGCCTCATGTGGTGCAAAAAACTAAAATTCATCAGTCAGTCACTCAAAGCCGACAGGTGCAGTAGGGCCACATAGGGGTTGGGGGGTTTGGTCGTTTGGCTGCCTACAGTCCCTTCTTACCTGTTTCTCACCCCCCGCCTAAGTCCTGACACACCCAAAAAGAAAGGCCAGAGCTCTAAGCCCTGAAACCCTGCAATTCGAAAACCCTAAGCCTAAACCCCAAACTAAACCCTAAACCCTAAACCCGAAATCCCGCAGTGGCCCCGAAAGACGTCGGTCCGTCCGACGCAGGTCCCGGAACTGGGTCGCCCTCCGCACGCGCGGAAGGCGAAGGTTGATGGATTTGGGGTTGGCTAAGGGTCTCTGCGTATCCTTTCTTGTTTATTGATAAGCCCTAAACCCTAAACCCCAAACCCTAAACCCTACACCCTACACCCTAAACCCTTTATTATTGGGGACTCAGCGCTCAGGGGAGTGTCAGAGCTTCGATGCATGATTAGACTTTTGGTTCAGCGGAGCTTCATGCTTGCAGGCGCTGTAGGGTTGGTTTTAGGGTTTAGGGTTTAGGGTTTAGGTTTCAGGTTCCACGAAATTGAGGTTCAGAGGTGGTTGGTGTCCTTCTCCCTGGGAGTGTCTGAGTTTGGGACTCTTCGCAGTTCCTCTAGCCAGTACATGAAACTTCGGGTTTCTTGGGTGTCCTTGGACAGTCTTCTGAAAACACTAAACCCTAAACCCTGAGCTGCTTTTTTGATTGCGAGGTAGAAAGTGTGCCTTCCAGTGCAGACTGGGCTGTGTCAAGGCGCTGGGCACTGGACATCCCAGGTCGTGAGTTGTTTCTGGGGCCTTACAGTATGGAAACCCTAACCCCGAAACTCTTGTAACCATATACGCATGATATAAACATATATATATATATATGTGTGAACCCCACAACTCCACCCCAAGCCCTAAACCCTAAACCCTAAACCCTAAACCCTAAACCCTAAACCCTAAACCCTAAACCCCAAACCCCAAACCCTGACCACGCCCCTCTCCCCCCCGGCTCCCCAAGCTGACCTCCCCCTCCCCCCGTGAGAAAAAAATCACCGTCCTCAGCAAAGCCAGGACCTCCTCGAAGAGCACCTCAACCTGCTTTTAGGGTTTAGGGTTTAGGGTTTGGGATTTAGGGTTTAGGGTTTGGGGTTTAGGGTTTAGGTTCATGGGAAAGGCCATGGAGAGAGAGAGAGAGAGAGAGAGAAAAAAAACAAATCCATGGTCCGCAGTTTGAGGTTGAGGGTGTGTAGGCTTGGGGTTTATAGGTTTTATAGGTTTTATAGGGTTTGTAGGGTTTATAGGGTTTATAGGATTTGTAGGATTGTGGTTATAGGGTTTATAGGGTTTACAGTGTTTATAGGGTTTATAGGGTTTATAGGCTTGGGGTTTATAGGGTTTAGAGGGTTTCTAGGATAGGGTTTATAGGGTTTACAGGGTTTAGAGGTCTCCTGGTCCTCACAGGATGGCCCTTTTCTCGTCCCATGCCAGCCCGGCCCCCACACACCCAAGCCAACTCGTTTTTCAAAGATGCCGAAACCCTAAACCCTAAACCCTAAACCCCTAAACCCCTAAACCCTACAGCCCTATATGTTGGGACGTTCCCCCTTATACTACTAGTCCTGAATCGTGATGATAGTAGGGGGGTACTATGATCCGGAGTAAGGACTAGTGGTAAAAGGCGTAACATCCCAACCTACATGGCCAGTTCGCAAGATTATGGTCGCTTGTTCGGGTACCGTCACGACTAAACCTCCTGCCCGAAACCCCGTCACCCAATAACCCTCAAACCCGAATGCCCCTGCACCCCATCCTAAACCCTAAACCCGAAACCCTGGCCCTGAACCCAAGGTGCCCCTACACCCAAACCCCTTCTCACCCAAAAAGGGAAGCAAAGGGTGAACCCAAAACCCGAACCCCAAACCCCTGAAAAACAAGGAATCAGGGGGTACCTACACCCTAAACCCGAACCCCAAACCACCCCCCTCCCCCCGAAAGAAACAAAAAACACAAAACAAAAACAGAAAAAAAGGAATCAGGGGCCTAACCCTAAACCCTAAACCCTAAACCCTAAAGCCTAAACCCTAAACCCTAAACCCTAAACCCTAAACCCTAAACCCTAAAACCCTAAACCCTAAACCCTAAACCCTAAACCCTAAACCCTAAACCCTAAACCCTAAACCCTAGCCCTAAACCCTAAATCCTAAACCTGAATCTGGGCATCCCGGAGGCCTTGGTCTCCATGCGCCAGATGTCCAGGGCCTTCGCGCTCCCTCGCGGTAGCAACTTGAGGGGTTTAGGGTTTAGGGTTTAGGG
>CAJNDS010002135.1:900000-912500 GCA_905221605.1 Symbiodinium natans | reverse complement strand
ACCCTAAACCCTAAACCCTAAACCCCCACTTCCCCAGCCGTATACATAACGATCCTTCGGACAATTCCCCGATCTCCGTCAACCCCAGGAGAGAGCCATCCCCAAGGGTCCATGTGTAGCACTACTATGGAATTAGGGTTTAGGGTTTAGGGTTTAGGGTTTAGGGTTTAGGGTTGAGGGTGCCCCAAAACCCTATTTAGCATGTTTTTTTTTTTTTTTTTTTTTGGGGGGGGGGTGCCGAATTCCATAACAGTACTATAGATGGACCCTCTGGGCATACTTACTTGCGAGCTTGTGACACATGTATTTTGAACCCAGAAGCCGAACAACAAGGTAACGAAAACAGTGCATATGCCTACGTGCAAACTCTAAACCCTAAACCCTAGTAGGGTTTAGGGTTCAGGGATTAGGGCTTAGGGAACACTGAACCCCTAAACCCTAAACCCTCACCTCCAAGTTGATTGCGCCATCCCCACTGGAGTCCATGGTCTGGAACAGCTTGCGAACCTGGCGTGCCAAAAAAGCGGTTTACTTGGAGGTTCAGGGTTCCCGTAAGTACGCTCATAGGGATATAATTGGGTTATAAGTACAGTTCACAAACCGGGGCTAGACCCAAGAGTAACCTAGGTACAAAAAGGGTGCCCTTTTGTTTCAAACAGGATTCTAAGGGGCCCTAAACCCCAAAAATAAGGGAACGAGGGCCTACTCCGGGTGCGTGAAACTCTCAAACCAGCTCACAGTCGGTTGCTCCGAGGATTCCCTACCTTATTCAGGCTAGATGGACCACAAACCCTTCTAGGGCCCCCAGGAATGCTCTAAATGGGGTGTAGGGTTGAAGAGTTGAGGGCTTGAGGGATTCTAGGGGCAGGCCTTCTTCGTGTACAGGTCAGCATCTCGCTGCTTCTGCTTGAAGGCCAGCTCCTCCACATGGCGAAGTGTGAAACGCTAGGGTTTAGCGTTTAGGGTTTAGGGTTTAGGGTTTAGGGTTTACTTAAACCCCCAACCCATCCAAATCCGAAATGCTACACCCTAAACCCAATAGCCCTCGTACCCGGAACAGGCGGGAGGGGTCCCTAAACCCTAGTCCCTATAATACAGGGGCCTTGATAATTTACATAGGGTGGGGGGTTATTACAGTATAACTACATAGGGACCCTAAGGGAGTACGATTCGTAATCAACTGTTCCGGCCCCCCATATTACAGAGGGGCTGGGTGGGTGGGGGGGTGGGGAAGGGGGGGGGGGGGTGTCCTCTACCCTCCCGCACAACAGACCCACACAGGCCTGCGGGTTTAGTTTAGGGTTTAAGGTTTAGGGTTTAGGGTTTAGGGTCTAGGGTTTAGGGTTTCGGGCTTAGGGCATTGAGAAATACTGGAGGAGGGCTTGAAGCTTTGGGCTGTTCATGACCATGGCAAGGGAAGTCCTTCTAAAACCTTGCACTCCAGACTGCAGAAGAAGGGTTGAGGGTTTAGGGTTTAGGGTTTGGGGTTTAGGGTTTAGGGTTTTTGAGGGTTGAGGGTTTAGGGCTTGGAGTTTAGGGTTCAGGGTTTGGGGTGGACGGCATCGGCTTTAGGGTTTAGGGTTTCGGGTTTAGGGTCTAGGGTCTGGGGTCTAGGGTCTAGGGTTTCGGGTAAGGATTTCGGGCTTAGGGTTTAGGCTTTAGGGTTTAGGGTTTCGGGCTTCGTGGGTTTAGGGTTCAGGGTTTCAGGGTGCGTAGGCTCGGAGCTGACCTCGTCAGAGCTGGCCGTCTTCATCGTCTGCTGCACCTTGGGCTTCGGGCTTCCAGGGCTCTACCGGGGTTCTAAGGGTACCCTACACCTCTCACCCTCTAACCCTCTAACCCTAAACCATAACCCCTAAACCCTAGCCCTAAACCCTAGCCCTAAACCCTAAACCCTAAACCCTGAACCGTAAACCCCTAAACCCTAACCCTAAACCGAAAAGGGCTACGACCTTCTGGGGGCGTCGAGCTTGGACGGGTACTTATATGGTCCCTTGACATCGTCCCTTGCCTTGCTCTCCATGCCCCAACTATCTTTTCCCTAAGAATCTAAGACCTACAGAACGTAGTAGCCCTAAACCCTAGCGCCACCCAAAAGCCCTCTAGTAGTATCCATTGTCAACCGGCTTGGAAAACCCCTACCTCAGCCTTGAACACCCCCAAACTCGAAAAGCCTAAACCCCTTTAGGGATTGGGGATTGTGATTTAAGGTGCAGGGTTTAGGGGTTTAGGGCTTAGGGTTGGGGATTGGGATCTAGGGCTTGGGGTTTGGGGTTAAAGGGCTTGCTTGGGCGGTTTGTGGGCTTGCGCCGTTCTTGAAAACCTGACAGAGGCGAGCTGCATGCAAAGAAATCGCACACGATCACTCTTCCTAGCGTTGAAGTAGACCTGACCTCGCAGACAGGCGTACCTAGGGTTCGGGTTTAGGGTTTGGGGCTTGGGGTTCAGGGTTTAGGGTTTAGGGTTTAGGGTTTAGGGTTAGGGTTTAGGGTTAGGGTTTAGGGTTTAGGACCTAACCTGTCCTGGAAAGCTGGGGCACGAAGACAGAGTTGACCACGTTCAGGATCGCAAAGCCCAGCACGCACCTGCAACCGGGAACAAAATTCGCAAGCCCAAGCCGCAGCAGCTGTAGGGTTTAGGGTTTGGGGTTTAGGCTTTCCCAAGACCATTGAGGGAATGCTCCTGATTTGACAAACCTAACTGTCAATGTGAACAAAATTCCAGTGGCAGGGCAATGACAGTGGATGTTTGGGCTCAAGGATTAGGGTTTAGGGTTCAGGTTTAGGGTTAATCGCTGATCTCTGTGCCCTAGACCCTAGCGCCTCAGACTAGAATCTCCTGCAGCCCAAACATAGGAGCCCTTCTTGCGTCATGGGGTCTACAAGGGAAGCCAACCCTCGGCAAAACCAAGGCAGATGAGACCCCCTATGGCCTGTAGAGCAAGAAGAACACGGAAAACCATTCGCTGACATTCTCCACGAGGATCCGACAACAAGGACTCCAGTTGGCAAAAAGAATCCTGTGAGGCCGTCATCATCAGTCATCGGGGGCTTAGTTGAGGAAGGCTTGTTTGGAGTTTGTTCAGGGTTCAGGGTTCAGGGTTTAGGGTTTAGCGCTTAGGGTTTGGGGTTTAGGGCCTTTAGGGTTTAGGGCTGGTGGATGCCCCAGGGAGGTTCTACTTTTGGTACTAGTGACGAAATAGGTACCAAAGCTATACTATATAGGCTTTGGGTACCTAGTTCCATAACGTTGGTACATGTGGATCCTCACGGTGCTATGCGGTGGCCTGATTACGTCAGACCTGCCTGGGCTTAATTTTGAGTGAGGCACTCGACCCTAAACCCTAAACCCTAAACCCTAAACCGGGCTCAAGGAGTTGACGGTTTTAGCCCTCAAGCTCAGAGGCACACAACGCGAAGCTCGAAATCCTTGAGCCCTAAACCCTAAGCCCTAAACCCTAAAACCCTAAGAACCCTGAAAGCCCTGTAAGCTCTAAAAGCCCTAAAACCCAAAACCCCCAAAACCCACAAACCCTAAAACCTTGAAACCTAAAACATCCTAAATCGCCCGAAGCCCTGAAAACCCTAAAACACAAAAGCCCAAAACCCTACTGTAAACCGTAAACCCTGAACCCAAAAGCCCAAAACCCAGCAACAAACTCTAAACTGAATCGCCTTAAGTGATCCGCGGCTTGCGGAGCTCTCGAAGTCTCACATGAAGCACCTAACTTGCCGGTGCCTATTTAGGGTTTAGGGTTTAGGGTTTAGGGTCTAGGGTTTAGGGTTTAGGGTTTTCTGACGAGGGGCTCGAACATGGAAAGGGTCGTCCGGGAGAAGGTGCCGTAGTAAAGGAACACCGCTGACCGCCTCGGAGGGCTGTGTTCAGGGGTCAGGAGTTTAGTAGCCCCAATGCTTGAACCATACAAATCCTAAACCTTCTAAACCCTAAACCCTAAACCCTAAACCCTAAAGCCTATAAACCCTAAACCCTAAAGCCTATAAACCCTAAACCCTAAAGCCTATAAACCCTAAACCCTAAACCCTAAACCCTAAACCCGAAACCCTAACCACTACCCTTCGGGTTTGAGGCTTCGGGCTAAGTTTTTAGGGTTTCAGGTTCCCCTGCACCCTAAACCCCAAACCTCAAACACCCTAAACCCTAAACCCTAAACCCTAAACCCTAAACCCTAAACCCTAAACCCTAAACCCTAAACCTTGAACACCAGCCAAGCGGCACGTCGGCGGACTTGGACTCATCTTTAATGAAGTCGATGGTCAATGTGCTGAGGATCCTCGGCTCAGGGTTTCAGCACCCTAAACCCTACACACTACACCCTAAACCCTAAACACTAAACCCTAAACCCTAAACTTACCCTGGGAGTTCGGGTTTAGGGTTTAGGCTTTAGGGTCTGAAGGGTTCGGGGTGTTTCAGGGCTTTGGTTCTGTCAGTCTCTGGAGCCCTTAAGCCACATGTGGGGGTTTAGGGTTTAGGGTTTAGGGTTTAGGGTTTAGGGTTTAGGGTTTAGGGCTCAGGGTTTAGGGCTGTCCCTTTTGTGCCCCAACATACAGAGCGTCCCAGGGTCGGAGCTCCTGAGTCTGCCTAGTAGCCCAAACCCTCAACCCTCAACCCTCAACCCTCAACCCTAAACCCTAAACCCTAGCCCTAAACCCTAAACCCTAAACCCTAAACCCTAAAAACCCTAAACCCTAAACCCTAAACCCTAAACCCTAAACCCTAAACCCTAAACGCTAGCCCTAAACCCTAAACCCTAAACCCTGGAGGCTTTCCCAGAGATGCCGCCAGACAGCATACCCGCCACACACTGCACGAAGGTGAGGAGGCAGAAGCTCCAAAACAGCATGTCTCTGCTGGAGCCTAAGCACTTCACCTCGGCTGGGGTTTAGGGTTTAGGGTTTAGGGTTTAGGGTTTAGGGTTTAGGGTTTAGGGTTTAGGGTTTAGGGTTTAGGGTTTAGGGTTTAGGGTTTAGGGTTTAGGGTTTAGGGTTTGGGGTTTGGGGTTTGGGGTTTAGGGTTTAGGGTTTAGGGCTTGGGGATGAGCGTCTAGGGTTTACGGTTTAGGGTTTAGGCCTTGGGGCTTTGCAAGGCTCAAGGCTTAGGGGTGAAGCCATCATCTCTGCAGTTTTGTCTATGCTGAACCTGGAACCCTAGCAGTTTCTTAGGAATTACAGTGCCCAAATATTACATATTGTTTGCTGCTTCTTCGGAATCATAGTACCCAAAGTTCAAACCAGATTCCCAAGTATCCCTAAGTTTTGTGATGTTGAAGAGCGGGCTGGGGGTTAGGGTTTACGGTTTAGGGTTTAGTGCAGTTGCTGATGGGGCTGTGGCTGGCCCTCTATCCTGACACCCTGAGCCCTACTTGACCAGACACCCTAAACCCGAAACCGCCCGTAGCAGGGTGAAACGCACAACTGCCACCGGGGATCCTAGCAAGCTGTAATTCCCGTCTAGAAAATAGTAGGGTTGAAGGCACCAAGGTCTGGGGGAAGAAGAGTTAGTTCTACTTCGGGCCCTACTAAATCTTACCCCAACTATAATTAGCGCAGCGCCACCCCGTGCGATTCACCTAACGCTCTGATCCGCAAACGCCGAAACCCCGAAACACAAGGTCCTTGCTCCCTGCGCGCCAGGTTGCCAACAGTTGTAACGAGGCCAGAACCTCAGTTCACAGGGGGCGACTGGTCCTAAACCCTAAACCCTAAACCCTACACCCTAAACCCTAAACCCTAAACCCTAAACCCTAAACCCTAAACCCTAAACCCTAAACCCTAAACCCTAAACCCTAAACCCTAGCTGTGAGGGTTCAGGCTTTAGATGGCTTTGGAAATCTTAGGGCTTCCACACAGGCCCTTTTGACACAAAAATCCCAGAATCACGGTCTTTATCAATAGGGAATCGCAGCCCCGAAGCCGTTGCACTGACTGGCACCAACGGCCTAAGCGTGGGTTTAGGCCAGGAAGTTGTGGATGTTAAGGTTACGGCTTTGCGGGTCCCAGAGCCCTGCAGAATGCAGGAATTAGGGTTTAGGGTTTAGGGTGGGTATCTGGAACTGAACCTCTAATGCAGTTGCCGTCCGAGGTTTTGATGAACCCCAAATCATGAGACCCCTTCACGGCCCAAACTACCCAAAGCAGGCGAAAGTCCTGCTAGGGTTTCATTTAAGGTTGATGATATGGTCCTTTGGGGTCCGTAGAAGTAGGGTACGCCGAGGAGGGGCCATAGCTCAGCGAACTGATCTCATAAATGAACTTGGCGTTTTAGGTCTTTAGGCCTAAGCGCCCTAGCACTCTACACACGCTAGCACCCTAACACCCTCACACCCCAAGTCCCTAACACCCTAACACCCTAATCCTAAACCCTAAACCCTAAACCCTAACACCCCAACACCCTTAAGGCTTTGCTCTCTGAAAGCTGCAGGATGGCAGGCAAGTGGCCGAGGTCATGGACACAACCCGGATCGCTCTCGCAAGCTTCCCCAGACGAAGCAGTCGGAAGAGCACCTCTTTGGTGTTTAGGTGTTTCGGGTTTAGGGTTTAGGGTTTGGGGTGAGACTTTGCAGCCTCCCGAAACCCTAAACTGCTGGTCAGACGCTTAAGACAGAAGCCTGGTAGACAATCGCCAATATCGTCCCCTGAGGAATCCCTGTAAAATGATGCACTGTCAACCTCGTATTCAAACTCTACCTCTACTTTGGAGTAGACCCTGGAAGAAAAGTATATACTTTGCAGGTATAAGCAAGAAAAGGAGCCCAGAGCCGAACATGCATCATTAAAGTATAGTACTCCAAGACCCAGTTACATTCAAGTCAAGTAGGTACCGATGAAGCAGTGCCTGTGGGTGGGGGGGCGGGGGGTGGTAAGGGCTCCGAAGGCAATCTGCAGCTCTTGTTTTGTTTTCTTTTCGATCTTTAGGTGGAATACATAGGTTAACATTTCCCTTATAAGGAAAGAAGGGAAATCAAAAAAAAAAAACCAAGCACACCCCAGTTGAGGGCCGAAGGTTTATAAGGTTCAGGAGGGTTGGGCTTAAGGTTGCAGGACTTGCTTGAGTTTCTGCTTAGGCTTAAGGGCTTATTCTATTTTGCGGGGGAGGGAGGGGGGATTGGAGAGGGATTAGGGTGTAGGGTTCTGGGCTCAGGATGGATTGAGGGTTTAGGGTTTAGGGTTTAGGGTTTAGGGTTTAGGGTTTAGGGTTTAGGGTTTAGGGTTTAGGGTTTAGGGTTTAGGGTCTTCCAGCTGAGGTGCCGGTGGAAATGGCAGCGCAGTTGAGCTGGAGTACATGGCGATCTTGGCAGGCATAGGAAGCGATTCGAGTCGCTTCAACTCTAAACCCTAAACCCTAAACCCTAAACCCTAAACCCTAAACCCTAAACCCTAAACCCTAAAACCCAAACGTTTCAACTGTGAGCTCTCCACTTCGCCGAATGGCTAAAGACTCTGCGAGGCGAAGAAGTTGAGTGCGGGGGGAAAGTAGCGAAAAGCATCTAAACCCCAAATCCCTCGGTACCTAAACGCCCGAATTCTGAACCCTAAACCCTAAACCCTAAACCCTATATAAACCCTAAACCCTAAACCCTAACCACAGAGGAGAAATCACCTGAAAGATCCTCAAGACACGCTTGTAAGCGCCTACGTGCATCGGGTTTTAGGGTTTAGGGCTTTAGGGCTTCGGGTTTAGGCTGTAGGCTAAGGGCCTAGGAGGCTTCGGGGGGGGAAGGGGGGGGGGGGGGTGGTTCTGGGGTTTAGGGCTTTGGGACTAGGGAGTCTTGGGTTTAAGGTATTTGGGGTTTAAGGGCTTAAGGCTATGGGGTATGTATAGGGTTTAGGGTAGTTATATATGAGTACCCATGAGCCTGCAAGTAGAGGGCTTGGCTTGCAAGGCACCCTAAACCTACGCAAATCCAAATTGAGGGCACTACCGGGCATTCTGGGCTACGAAACCCTGAACTCCAAAACCTTAACCTTAAACCCTGAACCCTAAACCCTAAACCCTGAACCCTGAACCTCACCCCCTAAACCCCCCTAAACCCAGGGCCCTGAACCCTCAACTCCTCCAGGCTACGGCAGCTTCGAAGATGTTAGTGACCGAGATGGCAACGTCGATGTAATTGAGCCATACCTCTCCGCCAGGGGAGAGCAGCTCAGCCGAATGGGGTCAGGGGGCTTCGGAGAATGGGAAAGACCCCGTGTAGGGTCTATGGGTTTAGGGCTTCGGGCTTAGGGCTTAGGGAATACTTCGTTAGGGCTTGGGGGTTTTGAGTTCCACTAGGGCTTCAGGCGTCCACCACCTACGTTTTGGCTGGCCAAATGCCCTTAGGCCAAGGGATTAAGACTCGTACCCCTAAGGTTGTACCCCCTTACGGCGCCCCTCCGAATAATGGCCCTTAAACTCCCTGAGGAATCTTTAAAAAGGGTCCCCAAACCGACGGGTACAACCTTTGGGGTCCAGGGGTAGAGTCCCGTGATTAGGGCATAAAACGCACTTACAAAACTTACACCTGAACTCTTGTCGATGAACTTCAACGCAGTTACCACAATCAGTACACGATCATTCAGTACCCAGCCCTATTGTCGTAACTTAGTTTGAAGCTTCTTCAGACGAACCCAAAACCCTAAACCAAAAACATGTTTGCCAAAAACTCTGAGCCCGGCCCTGAACCCTAAACCCTAAACCCTAAACCCTAAACCCTAAATCCTAAACCCTAAACCCTAAACCCCAAACCCTAAACCCAAAACCCTAAACCCTAAACCCTAAACCTCAGCCCGTCCTTCCAGAACTTCGAGCGCAGAATGCACACTCGGACCAGCACATCGGTGGCAAAGATGAGTGTGAAGGCCCTCATCAAATTCTAGGTTTCTTTAAGGTTAAGGGTTTCTAGGGTTTATTTAGGGTTTAGGGTTTCTAGGGTTTTTAGGGTTTAGGGTTTGGGGTTTGGGGTTCTTAAGGGAGGGTTTAGGGTTTAATTAGGGTTTAGGGGTTAGGGTTTATGGTTGGGTTGTTCCCCCTTATACTGGCCGTCCTGAAGAGGCCTATTAAGGACTGCCAGTATGAGGGGGATCATCCCAATATAGGGTTTCAAGGGGGAGAGGGGGTTCAAGGGGCGTATTTTGCCCAAGTTTCCCTAGTGCTCCCTCCCCGCTACTCCCTAAGGCTCTGTAAGCTTCCCTAGGTACATAACCCCCATGATCATAACCCTAAACCCTAAACCCTAAACCCTAAACCCTAAACCCTAAACCCTAAACCCTAAACCCTAAACCCTAAACCCCCCCTCCCCTTCAGGACCCTCTGATCAAACTCAGCTCTGGGGTTGCAGCAAACGGGATTCAGGGTTTCCGGCGCCCAGCGCTTTCAAATGCTTCCCACCTTGGGATGTTCCCCCTTCTACTAACAGTCCTCAATTGGGGAATCTACTACCACCCATATAATCCCTATTAAGGTCTGTTAGCATAAGGGCGAACATCCCAACCTACACCCCAAAGAGTAATTCCGGAGCCTGCCCCCGCCCGAAAAAGAAAGAAACAAAAACCTCCAAGCCCTAGATCTGCGAACAGAATAAACTACAGTAATGCCCTATACCCTAAAACCAACCCTGATCCAAAAGCCTTTAACTTCGGAAATTCTGATGCTTGCTTGCAACCCCAAACCCCAAACCCCAAACCCTAAACCCCAAACCCCAAACCCAAACCCTAAACCCTAAACCCTACCCGGTCAAAAAAGGGGGTGCCCTTCTGCACTACTGGGCTCCCAAGTGATAGGAACCCGTAGTTTCGCACCCCTACCTTCAGAACCCAAAACCTCTGTTTGTAGGTTACCTACTTGGAGGTTCAGAGTACTTAGCAACCGAATCATAACTGCACTTAGAACCAAATTGTCACCCTGTTGGGGTACTTAAGGGGCCTATAAGTGGGTGATAACTACACTCATAATGGTTTCTAAGTACCTTGAACCTCCAAGTAAGAATCCGAAAAGAGGGTTTATAGTAACAACCTACACTCCTACAAAAGAGTAGGTCTGGGGTTCTTCAGGTACAGGCGTTGGTAGAGATCTCCCTAGCTTAGGGGTTGAGCGCTTGGGGATTCGAGTTTGGGGTTTAGGGCCTTGGGGTCTTTAGGAGCTCAGAAGGGTGGATACACCTCCAGGCAAGCAAAGCTCCACAAGGAATGACCAGGCGGAACGCGTAAAGTTCGTTTTTTTGGGGCAATAGGGGGGCGGGGGGTGGGTGGGTGGGTGGGGGTGGGGTGACTACACAAGCGCGTGTTACAGAAGGATGATGTGGGCCCTCAACCCTAAACCCCGCCACTCTCCTCGGCGCTTTTTTTGGATGGCAGCCTGCCGGTGCGCTCTTTTCGGCTGCAGTATACTACGCCCCTCGGCCCTACGCCGCCTTGCGGACGCAACGCGGCTCACATCCTCAGCTTACCTCGGGGTTGAGCGAAGCATCATGCTGCTCCTGTTCGTCGCCACATTCCTTCTTGGATGGCTGCCCATCTTCCGGGCTCTGATCAACCATCTCACCTTGGCGTTCCCTAAATTCCGTAAATTCCCTAAACCCTATACACCCTATAAGGGATCAATTCCCTGATTCCTCTACATCCCTCTTATAAGAGAATCGCAGAGTGGCAGTCTTCCTCTTTCGCCTCCTTCATTGCGGCCTCAGGGTTTAGGGTTTAGGGTTTAGGGTTTAGAGTTTAGAGTTTAGGGTTTAGGGTTTGGGGTTTAGGGTTGAGGGTTTAGGGCTTAGGGTGCCTCAGGATCCTTGGAAGTGCCATCAACTGCCAGCAGCTCGGACTTCACGTCGATGTCCAGGGTCTCCTTACTTGCATCCCACGGGTTTAGGGTTTAGGGTTTAGGGCCTGTAGGGTTTAGGGTTTAGGGTTTAGGGTTTAGGGTTTAGGGTTTAGGGTTTAGGGTTTAGGGTTTAGGGTTTAGGGTTTAGGGTTTAGGGTTTAGGGTTTAGGGTTTGGGGTTTAGGGTTTAGGGCCGGTAGGGTTTAGGGTTTAGGGCTTTTAGGGCTTAGGGCTTGGGGTTTAGGATGTAGGGGCCTTACTTGCATCCTAGGGCAACGAACTGGCCTAGCCATTTGGGGCTTCCATATAAGCATGTGATGCTACCTGCAGCCCCCCCCCCCCCCCCTACCCAGAAAAGGCAGAGTGCGAGAGAGAGGGAATACAGTGAAAGAGAAAGAGAAGGAGAAGGAGAAGGAGAAAGAGAGATAGAAACAGGGGTGAATAACCCTAAACCCTAAACGCAGGGCATGCTAAACGGACAAGTCTCAATCTTGACCCCGCCGGTTTCGGAGAACTCACACCCCGTGCTCAGAAGACCACTGCGCTCGAAGCCAGCCACAGCGGTCTCCTAGGGCGGATATAAAGAATTAGGGGGTTTGGGGTTTATGGTTGTTTAGGTTTAGGGCAAAGCGCAGAGTGGTATAGGGATTGGGGTCCCCTAAACCCTGTAAACCCTGTAAACCCTATAAACCCTATAAACCCTGTAAACCCTGTAAACCCTATAAACCCTATAAACCCTATAAAACCCTATAACCCCTATATACCCTACAAGAAATACAAACCCTACAAACCCTAAACCCTAATCAAACCCTAAACCATAAACCCAAGTCTCCTGTTTCACTGGCGATTCGTGCGCACTTGGCATTGACTTCGGTGCAGGAACGGTCGGAAACCTCAGTTTTGGTGACGGTTTGGGGTTTGGGGTTGGGATCCTACTATCCCTTAAACCCTAATTCTGGAGTCCTTATATGCCTACGCAGCCCCAAAACAGCCCCCATGTATGCCCTACAGCAGGGGCCCCTGATAAGCGTCCCTGCTTCAGTCGGTGATTTTTCAAAACCCCCAAACCCCAAACAATTCAAAGCGTGTTCACGCGCGCCACACACGAAGCCCAAGAAAAGAGTTTAGAATTTTGGGCTTCAGGCTTCAGGTTTGAGACCCATTTTGGGAGGCTCTGCATCTTTATTGTACAGAGCAGGACTCATGGGATGAGATCCTTCGCACGACTGCGATGTGAAGCATGTCCAAAAGTGGCTGCTGTGACCTGCTTTGAGCAGCGCGACACGTGGAAGGAGCCGTGAATCCGAGAAAAAACAATCGCAACATTTTCTCTAACCCTAAACCCTAAACCCTAAACCCTAAACCCTAAAGCATGAACCCATTGGCAGGGACGGGAGCGAACCGCTGCTGCGCTCCTTCTTCTGTTTAAGGTTTGGAAGATCGGCTTGGGACCTATGGGAAATAGATACCGGTTTAGGGTTTAGGGTTTAGGGTTTAGGGTTTAGGGTTTAGGGTTCAGGGTTTAGGGTGTAGAGTTTAGGGACCAGAACTTACAGAGCTTAAAACAAACGGCAACACAGCAGGGTCCAAAAACTTGTCTTGCAGTAGCTCAATCGTTTGCCGCAAAAAATCTCACACAACCTTAGCCCCCCAAGGCCAGACCCAAAAAATTACCAATGCCCCTGAACCCAG
>CAJNDS010002135.1:757500-895000 GCA_905221605.1 Symbiodinium natans | reverse complement strand
GCACATCCGCCTCTCCGGATGCAGTATCACCTGCATCTTCCCACGGAGCGTGGATGAGCAGCGACTGCGTAGCACTTTTTCGGCAGTTGAGGTCTGAGCTCAAGGCCTGTGGCGAGTAAGACGAAACTGAACCTACGCCCTCTTATTAACGGGGGTTCTTCAGAACTTCAGGAGATGTGACCTCGGCTACACACTACACAGACGACAAAACAGGTAGAACTTCACACCCGTCTTATCTCCGAGTCACATCGACTTCTTTGTCAGGAAAAAAAGGTCATTCAAACTAGTTCGCCGCACTCTCACATTCGTGAGGCAAAGTACTGTACGTACTGTAGCGGAGTAAATGCAGCGGAGTTTTCTCCGTAGCCATTCCATCGTACTGATTGTCTGCCGTGGCCATTGTACTGTAAGAGAAAGAAGGTGTAATCCCACGTGTCTCTTCGAATCGTTGGAAAATGTGAGGATATCGCCCCATTGTACCAACCAACTGAAGAAATACTGTAAGTCGATGCTAGAGCTTGTAATTAACCAGTTTGAACAATGAAAGAATACATCACCATTTCGGTGGACCGTTATAGTTCTTCTTGTCTCACCCATGGCCGAAACAAAGAATGCATCATGGAACGTCGCCAATGTATTTCAGGGTGAAAACATAGCAACTGATATGACATTGAGAATATTCCCCATTCCATCTGAGCGCTCTTATCTTTGCCTTGGCTTCCTCCTTCCCTTCTCCGTCTCGATCGATGCTGCAACTTGGTAGTCTGCGATAGCACTGAAAGTCACACAGTCGCCATCATCTCGAGACATCATGTGTTCATCAAACACTCTCTCCTCTTCGGAGGTCTTGAAGGGCATGGGAATCTCTATGAGATGTGGTTGCGACGTGGTCTCATCATTCGATGTTATCTCGTCGACATCCTGGCCTTCTTCCGTCAACGACGGGGAGGGTTTTCCTTTCTAGCACTGTAGTCAATTGGCCTTGTTGACAACACGACACCGTTTTGATTACTCACGCGTCTCAATTTCTGTGGTAACTTTTTCGTCATCTGATCGAACCTCATCGTTGTCGTCGTCGCGAAACATCTTCTCATCGGATGAAAAGTCATTGTCTGAACACGTAGGAACTGATGCAACTTCGCTGAACGTGCAACTACTGCAACACTCCATATACGCCGCTCGATTTCCCTTCAGACCTACTAGCTCTATGCTAGGTTCATTGAGGAAGTTTTCTTCCACTGCACTCCTGAACTCCTCGAGAGCTGGTACTACAGTCTCGATAGGGTAGGACTGCCTAGCCGAGCCAGCTATGGCTCGTAGAGGGTCAAAGTCCAAGGTATTGGCATTCTGCACTATGGCAGCTGTAGCCTCTCGAGCCTTTCGCTCTTCCTGCGGCAGTTCATCAAGCACTGTGCCACAATCCTTGCAGGCTGCGCGGGCTGCGTAGAACCTCTTCTATCAACATTGGGATGTGCGCATGTCCCTGGGTTGGCTAGTTCAATCGTCTTCTTGTTCTTCTGCGCCCAACCACACTTCTTGCATGTACGCATTTCTATGAATGCGTTGGAACCTGTCTTGCTGAAACTCTTGCAAGATGGAAAGCGTCGCTCTCGGGCATTCCCGGTATCATCAACGGCGCCCTGTAACACTGCTGAAATCTTCTGCTTCTTGTCCAGGGCTACGGGCGGATGCCTCTGCAGTATCTGCAAGTGCGGGAGCTTGTTCAGCATCACCCTGGACTTGGGGACTCTGTCCTCCCTGAGTTCTCGGCCGTCTCCGGTACGCTGTCCAAGGATCTGGAACCATTAGCTGGTCCACTCCTGCCTCTGCCATTCGGCATACGAGCAAGAAGAACCTTGGTTAACTCGCGCCTCATGCGTTCACGGTGTTGTAGTACACGAGCCTGGGTCCTGAACTTCCAGCCGTCGAAGCCGGATGCTGTGCCGGAATAGATGCAGGAGCCGGACTTGGTTTCAAGCGGCGTTCCAAATGCGTCACGCGGAATATATCGAAGACCTGCAACCGACATGGCGAGAGAAAAAAAACAGACACGGGGCTTTGCCCTTACCTAGCTATGGGCTTGAGGGTGACTTAGTCACAGTACGGGGTGAGACAGCTGCTCTGTCCCCTGGTTGGATGCCGCCGACCCCTGCTTCATGAGCAGGGTGGGGCTCCGATACCAGTTTGAGGGAGCGTGGATGAGCAGCGACTGCGTAGCACTTTTCGGCAGTTGAGGTCTGAGCTCAAGGCCTGTGGCAAGTAAGACGAAACTGAACCTACGCCCCCGTACTCGGGGGGGTTCTTCAGAGTTCTTAGACGAAAGAGAACACCTACAGGAGATGTGGCCTCGGCTACACACTATACAGACGACAAAACAGGCAAAATCTCACAAGGGTTTAGGGTTTTGGGGTTTAGGGTTTAGGGTTTAGAGTTTAGGGTTTAGGGTTTGGTGCACATCCGCCTCTCCGGATGCAGTGTCCCCCGCATCATCGCGCGGCGTGTCCATGCTCTCGTCATCTTTGAACTCAGCCTCGGCCTCGGTTTCGGGTTTCGGGTTTCGGGTTTAGGGTTTAGGGTTTAGGGTTTAGGGTTTAGGGTTGCTTAAACTCCTCAAACCTGTGTAAACCCGAAACTTGGGATGTTGCCCCTTATACTCATCGTCCTTCAGAGGGATTATGGTACGGGTACTATAACCCTGTTAGTGTAGGGGGGGAACATCCCAACCCGAAACCCTAACACGCCCCAGGAAAAAAAAAAAAACAACCAGGTGCAGGCTTTGTGGCGGTCTTTGCAGGGACAGTGCTCGCTTTTTTGTCCAGCAGCCACATCCTGAAAATGCTTCTTTTGGTAGGTTTGGGGGGGGGGGGGGGGACTTTGGGTTGAAGGAGCTTAGGGTCTACACCCAAGAGTAACCTAGGAATAAAAAGGGTTCGTACCAATTAAAAACGGCTTAGAAGGGAACATAAACCCTAACGAAAAGCGACAAAGGGCTTACGTTGGGTCCCGGGGTCTTAGGGGCATGATTCTGGGAAACTAGTTCGGATGCCAGGCACCCTAAACCCTCAACCCGAAAACCCTCAAAACCTTTAGGGTTCGAGGCCTCCTGCGCTGGTCCGTGGCTGGGATTTAGGGGTTAGAGGTTTAAAGGGTTAAGGGTTTGGGGTTTAGGGTTTGGGGTTTAGGGTTTCGAATGCAGATCTCAAAAAGCAATTGTAGTATAGGGGGCCTTAATAGTTAGAATAGGGTTGTGGGACATACCATGGTGTAGCTATGAAGGGGCCATCGGGGAATATTCTTAGTAATTTATTCGACCCCTATATTGGAGAGTTTAGGGTTTGGGTTTAGGGTTTAGGCACGGACATAAACCCTAAACCCTAAACCCTAAACCCTAAACCCTAAACCCTGAACCCTAAACCCAGAAAGCTTCTCAAGGTCACATCCCGAGGTTCAGGGAGCCGGGCTCGAAGCCGCGCACGCTTTTGAAGGCCATGGCGGGCTTTTGAAGACCCCAAACCCTAAACCCTAAACCCAACCCTAAACCCTAAACCCTAAACCCTAAACCCTAAACCCTAAACCCTAAACCCTAAACCCTAAACCCTAAACCCTAAACCCTAAACCCCCAGCGGCCAGGGGGTCTTCAATCCCTAACTGTCTAGGCGTCGTTGTTGTTGTCTTTTCTGAAACGTTGGTATTTGTGTATGTGCTTCTGCATACTTCTTATGTCATATCTATAGGCACTCATGTGGTGTATGCGATGTTGTTCTGTTTTGCGTGTTTCTTGTTTGAAAAACTGATATGTCATGTTCCGTGTTGTATGTTTCAGCGCGTAGTTCATCTTTCCTCTTCAAATTCATGCTCGTATTTCTACATATACATGTGGGGTGTTTACGAACATTAGGGACCCTCAACATAGACCCGCAAATAGTAGGAAGCCCTTATTATAAGGTACCCCTACTTTCGGAAACCCGGGAAAGCCCCATTTCTACATATACACGCATACACCTAGTGACACCCTTTGCAACCTTTACAAAGGCATGCGGTGACTTCATGTTTTTGGGTGGCTCCTTCCTATTTCCAGCCCTCGAAAAACCCAAACGTAGCCACAGTGATAGGGTTTAGGGTTTAGGGTTTAGGGTTTAGGGTTTAGGGTTTAGGGTTTGGGGTGAAGTTGTCTGTCATATAGCCTTTCATAGGTAACTAAGGGCTTCGGGCTCTGCCAGGCTCACTCCAGAGCGGCTCAGGTAGCAGTAGGGTTTAGGGTTTAGGGTTTAGGGTAACACCTGCTCGTCAGTGCTTTGTGCTCAAGGTTTAGGGGCTTTTGAGCTGGGGTTTGAAAGTTTAGGGTTTAGGGTTTAGGGTTTAGGGTTTGGGGCTTTACGGTTTGCCTCTTTGGACCCAGGTTTGGGTTCGGGGCCCACTACAGAAGGCAAACCCACGCCAAGAGCCCTAAGCTCAAACCGCCCCCCCGGCCTCGCAGCGGGGACCCTATAGGGTTTAGGGTTTAGGGTTTAGGGTTCAGGGATGCTATAACATTTTAAACACGGCCCTTTATAGGGCTGATTATGGGGATTCTCGGGCCGAATAGCACATCCTGGCACGGTCATTAGCAGCAAACCCTAAACCCTGAACAAGCCAAGTGGCACTTCACCCGCGTGGAGCCAATCCTCGTAAGCCTTCATGTCTGACCTCGTCTGAGCGCTTTCGCTTTCTTCGAATTGATGAAGAACGCCCCCCCAAAATGTCAAATCTTCCTCCTTATATGGGTAATATTGGGATTATTATGTTCTATTTTGCTTGGAGGTTCTGAAGCAAATAGTAGTTCAGGGTTTATGGTTTAGAGGTTAGGAGTTTAGAGCTTGAAGACCTCCAAGGCAGTAGGTCTACTGATTTTTTGTGCCTTTGTTGTTTTTGCTCTATCTCTCTTTCTCTCGTTCTCTCTCTCTGGTTCTTTCTTTCTTTCTGCGCACCCGAGTCTGTTGGTGTGAAAGGTGGGAATGTTGAGGGGAAGGAACGACCACTCCCACAATGTGTGCTCGGCCAAAAAAATAATCCTAGGAGTGGCCCCTTTGGGTTCTCCCTCCCAAGGGTTTACGGTAAGGGTTTAGGGTTTAGGGTTTAGGGTTTAGGGTTTGGGGTTTAGAGTTTAGAGTTTAGGGTTTAGGGTTGTCGACCGATTCGTGCGTAATCTGAGAAACCGCCCCAAATTGAGACCGTGGCACTGTGTGTGATGCCTCTTCTCGCCTCTTCTTGGCAAACCAACGACGATACATGTTGAGAAAGTGCTGGGTTGTAAGGAAAAGCTCCTAGATCATTTCCCACCACAGTATGGCAATGGGCTGGAAGGTGAGTTCGGAATTCTGTTTAATATATATATATATAAACCCGAGACCCACAACTGCCATATCAAGGAGCTCGGCGATGAGTCCCGACTGGAAAATGCCCAGGTCCTTCGCTGCCGTAGGGCGTGAGGTTTAACAAGCTGAGGAGGCAGGGTTTAGGGCTTAGGCTTTTGGGTTTAGAATTTAGGGTTTAGGCTCTAAACCCTAAAACGGGATAATTGGGTTCTGTAGGAATTAGGAGGGTTGTAGAGCTGATCATGTATTCCTCATGTATTCCTGCAACCCAAATCAACCCCTAGCGGCCCAAACCCTAAACGCTAAACCCTCAACCCTGCCCTACCCTAAACCCTGAACCCAAAACCGCAAAGACTCCTTTCTTAGTTGCTGGCGCCCTTGTGGGGAGCCGACTTTGGGGGGAGCCGGTGCATGCCGCATCAGCAGATGGGTTTCTGAAATTAGGGGTACCCTAAACCATAACCCTAAACCCTAAACCCTATACCCTAAACCCCAAACCCTAAACCCTGAAAGCTTTCTTGCTGATGGTTCCCGAGGCGCAAGTTAACAATCTTAGGCTTTCGGGTGTGGTTCCGGGTTTAGGGTCTAGGGTTTGGGTCTTAGGGCTTAATTAGTGGATTGGGCCTACCCTAAACCCTAAACCCCTAAACCCTACACCCTAAACCCTAAACCCTGAACCCTGAACCCCAAACCCTAAACCCTTTTAACGCCTGAAGCGTGGGTGCGTTGGGCCGCGCAGCTTCTGCCCACGTTTTTGCATTGCGTCCGAGCTGCTGCACCAGACATGGACCCGCTAATCCTCGCTTGGGTTCAGGGTTCAAGGTTCAGGGCTTAGGGTTTAGGGTAGGGTTTGGGGTTTAGGGTTTAGGTTTTAGGGTTTAGGGTTTAGGGTTTAGGGTTCAGGGTTTTAGGGTTTAGGGTTTAGGGGTTTAGGGGTTTAGGGTTTGGGGGTTTTGGGGTTTTGGGGGTTTGGGGTTTAGGGTTTTAAGGTTTAGGCTTTCACACCCCATAAAGAAGGTCAGGGACCGTATGAAGGGACCATGTAACTTCCCTTAGAGAGGTGCTCATACCTAAGAACCCAAACCTGGGATGTCAAAGAATCGAAGGTGAAGGGAATCAAGGGGCAGGCTTTCGGGTTTAGGGTTTAGAGGAATCCCTTGTGTTAAAGTTGAGTGTTTATGATGTAAGGTTGCAGGTGTAGGGTTCGGGTTTGGGAGGCCCAGGGTTTCGGGGAAAACCGAACCTAGACCTAAATCCCCAAAACACTCCCACGATAGACCCTGAGTGCACTCAACCCTAAACCCTAAACCCAAAATCCTAAACCCTAAGCCCTAAACCCTAAACCCTAAACGCCAAACCCTAAACCCTAAACCCTAAACCCTAAACCCCTAAACCCTAAACCCTAAGCCCTAAACCCTAAACCCTAAACCCTAAACCTTCGAAGGCGGAGCTCTGGATCTCCAACGCCATCCACATCATGTTGATGCAAAGCAACACGGCCATCCTCAGCATGCTTTGGACTCTGCAAGGTCTTGCTAGGGTTTGGGGTTTAGGGTTTAGGGTTTAGGGTTTGGGGTTTAGGGTTTAGGGTTTAGGAGTTAGGCGCTTAGTTAGAGGGTGCCAGCAGCCCTATTCACAGATCGGGGGATGGTTTCGAGGTCGACCAGAATTAAGACACATATAACTCTTAAACCCAAAACGCAAAACCCAAAATCCTAAGTCCTGAACCCTAAACCCTGACGTCAAAAGTGGAGAATATAACTCCCGCTGACCCGCCCCCAAAAAAGCCGTTAATTGGGAAACCCAGGTAGACCCTCAACCACTGCGGCCAATTCAGAGCAGCACAAAAACGCTAAGAGTGGGCTCTTGCCCCAAATTTGCCATGACATGGTTTGGGGTTTAGGGTTAGGGTTTAGGGTTTAGGGTCTAGGGTTTAGGGTTTAGGGTATAGGGTTAGGGTTCAGGGTTTGGGGCTAAGGGTTTAGGGATTAGGGTTCAGGGGGGCTTTCGAAGGTTGCTAGGACCGTCGGTGCTCAGGCAAATGTTGCGCCATTGCGATGCGAGCCACAGCATCTCGTAGAAGTTGGACTGCAAGGCAAGCTCCATCTTCTCCAGCCTTGTCATCTTCCTGTAGCCTTGGCGCACAGGTTTCAAGGGGTTTAGGGTTTAGGGTTTCGGGTTTAGGGTGAAAGGGCTCAGGGTCTAGGAGTTCCGGGTCTAGGGTTTTCTTCACCGGGGGTTTAGGGTTTGGCGTCTCAGGGTGTTTGGGGTGTAGGGAAACTCTCTGGCCTTCAACGATAAGTGCATGATTGTTCTTGAAAGTCTACTCTACCACTCATACTTAGGAGTTTAGGGTTAACCCCTGCATCTTGGTAGCCCGGTACCCATATCATGATAAGTGCACCCTAAACCCTAAACCCTAAACCCGAAACCCTTTTTAGCTTGGTTGCTTTATACCGGAACCTTGAACCAAAAAAAAGGAATTAAAGGGTAACACTGGGCTGCCAAGGGATGCGGCTGGCATAAATATCGGGTACGGGGTTTAGGGTTTAGGGTTAAGGATGGTTAGGGTTTATGGTTTAGGGTTTAGGGTTTAGGGTTTGGGGTTTAGGGTTTAGGGTTTAGGGTTTAGGGTTTAGGGTGAGACGCCAAGTCAACCACCATCCCCCGAAGATCTATGAAAGCAACTCAGCCAAGCCTGCAGCATCTTGCCTAGACCCTAAACCCTAAAACCTAAGCCCTAAACCCTAAACCCTAAACCCCAAACCCCAAACCCCAAATCCCAAACCCCAAACCCTAAAGCCTAAAGCCTAGGCGCGCAAGGGATCCTACGCCTCAAACAAAACAAAAAACCAAACTAAAGGTGCTGCCGGGCCCAAAGCGGGTTTGGGGTCTAGGGTTGAAGGTGCTGACGGGCAGGTTTAGGGTCAAGGTGTTTAGGGTTTAGGGTCCAAGGTGTGGGGTTTAGGGTCGATGGGGTTGTTTGGGACGGCTTCAGGCGGGTGTCCCTTTACTGCTTCATAGCAGGCTTGTGTAGACATGACATGAGTTCTGAGTCCCTAAACCCTAACCCCTAAACCCCAAACCCTAAACCCTAAACCCTAAATCCTAAGACTACAGACCTCAACATGACAAACACAGGAGACCCCTAAACCCTAATCCCTAACTATATCAAAGAGCAACCTTAAACCCTAAGCTCTAAACCCTACACCCTAAACCCTAAACCCTAATCCCTAAACCCTAAACCCTAAACCGAAACCCTAAACCCTAAACCCTAATCCTAAACTCTAGACCCTAAACCCTAAACCGAGAAATCGTTGGACCCGGCAACGCTCCAAATACTCGGAGGGCGTCTCCAGCAGCAGAATGGCCATGTCGGCTCCTGTTCCGGAAAGCATATTTGTCAAAACAAGGGTTTAGGGTTTAGGGTTTAGGGTTTAGGGTTTAGGGATAGTTCACACAAAGGAAGTAGACAGAAAAGATAAACACATAACGTCAAAAGATATTAATAAGGATGCCGCCCAGGAGCCTGCAAATACAGACCCCCCACAACTTCCTAACCCCCCTAAACCCTAAACCCTAAACCCTAAACCCCAAACCCTAAACCCTAAACCCTAACCGCCAAACAGTCCTACTCCACCCTCCCCGCTGTCCTGACTCGAATGGCAAACCACCATCCTTCTCCTTAAGGGGGCTTACGGCTTGGGGGTTTTAGGGTTTAGGGTTTAGCGGTTTAGGGTTGAGGGGTTTTAGGGTTCAGAGGGTTTAGGGTTTTGCAGTTTAGTTTTAGGGTTGAGGGTTTAGGGTTCTGAGGTCTAGGATTGAGGGTTTAGGGTTAAGGTTAAGGTCTAGGTTGTTTTAGTACGGGATGAAGTACCCCATATTATGGTCTTTCATGGGTGTATGTATGAAAATACATATACATATACCTATACATATACATATATACATATATATATAGAAACATATATATATATATAGGACCATATAGGAGGGGTCTGGGGTGCCGACTTCCCTCATTCCCTCCTCAGAACCAGCTGGCAAACCTGCCTGCGGCTCCAACGGGAACACCCCTCAAACCTTTATGTTCCAAGAAATGAGAACCCTAAACCCTAAACCCTAAACCCTAAACCCTAAACCCTAAACCCTAAACCCTATACCCTAAACCCGAAACCCGAAACCCGAAACCCTAAACCCAAAACCGCAAACAACATAACAATGATTAACAGTACTACAACACAACGGAGAATATGCAGAACAAGTCACACAATCAGCAAGAGTACGAACAAAGCTGCGCATGTCCATCCCTAAACCCTAAACCCTTGGCACCGATCCCCAAACCCCAAACCCAAAACCCTAAACCCTAAAACCCTAAACCCTAAACCCTAAAACCCTAAACCCTAAACCCTAAACCCTAAACCCTAAACCCCAAACCCTAAACTGCAAGGCCATGCCAAGCCAGAGGTTCCGAAGAGCCAGGGCCCGAGTGCTCTTCCTTGTGCGCGCGCAGGAGGATTGGTCTTGGGGTTTGGGGTTTAGGGTTTAGGGTTTAGGGTTTAGGGTTTAGGGTTTAGGGTTTAGGGTTTAGGGTTTAGGGTTTAGGGTTTAGGGTTTAGGGTTTAGGGCGCAGAGGTTGAGGGTTTAGGGTTTAGGGCTTATAGGGTTTAGGGTATCGTCCCGTTTTGTGCGTTCTTGATTGGGGAGCCCTTCTATACCCCTATAACAAGCCGAAGGGCCCATACTTCAGAACCCTAAACCCTAAACCCTAAACCCTAAACCCTAAACCCTAAAGTTAAAGAAGGTAAGGGGACCTTACTGAGGGACCATGCAACTTCCCCTAGAATTCAGGGGAGGGCTGGGACTTGCTCAGGAGTCAGAGTTTCGGGTTGGGATGTTTCCCCTTATACCAACAGGATTATAACAGGGGGCACAACACGTAATCCCTATTCAGGACTGTTTGTAGAAGGGGAAACAAACAGGAAACATCCCAAGCTTACGGCTTAGTTGCTTGGCTCCCTGATGACACGCCCACAACTGTCAAGTAGTAAGCCTAAACCCCAAACCCTAAACCCCAAACCCTAAACACTAAACCGGGGTATGCCAAAGCCCTGGCGTCCCCTTTTTTGTGACATTTGCTTTGGCTTCAAATTCCTAAACCCTAAACCCTAAACCCCAAACCTCAAACCCTAAACCCTAAACCCTAAACCCTAAACCCTAAACCCTAAACCCTAAACCCGAAGGCTCGTGGGATGTGAGGTTGGTGCATGCCTGAGTTCTTGTACTCGATGTAGCTTCCAGACTACTTCGGTTTAGGGTTTAGGGTTTAGGGTTCAGGGTTTAGGGTTTAGGGTTTAGGGTTCAGGGTTCAGGGCTTAGGGTTTAGGGTTTTGGGTTTGGGGCTCAAGTAATACAGGGGCCTTGGTAACTAGAATAGGGCTTTGGGGGGGTTATTATAGTCTAACTACATAGGGACCCTGAGGGAATACCCTTCGCAGGTATTCCGACCCTAAACCCTAAACCCTAAACCCTAAACCCTAAACCCTAAACCCTAAACCCTAAACCCTAAACCCTAAACCCTAAACCCTAAACCCTAAACCCTAAACCCTAGACCAGCGCGTGACCCTGCACTTGGAGCAATTTGTCCGCAGCTCGGATGACAGGAGCCCTCCCGCCACGGGGGGATTGAACCCATAGGGTTTGGGGTTTGGGGTTTGGGGTTTAGGGTTTAGGGTTTAGGGTTTACGTCAGTGCGGCACATTCGAGGCTCGCTCTGGAGTCCTCGGCAGCCCTGTGTTCAACGACAAAAAAAACTTGGAGGCCAAAACACCACACAGAGACATGAGGGTTAATCTTGGGGTACCTTGTTGGGGTTCCGATTATTAGAGAATCTTACTATTTGGGGGCATTATTGGGGGTGTAGGGTTTAGGGTTTAGGATTTAGGGTTTAGGTTTTTGGGTATTGGGGGACATTATTAGTGGTCCCTTTCTTTCGCAAACCCCCGCATGCTTCTTAAACACAATTCCCGCACTGGCAGCTGCTCATGCGAGGTGAAGAGGGATCTCCGTGATCTCCGCCCTAAACCCTGAACCCTGAACCCTAAACCCTAAGCTAGAGAGAAAGCCAGTCCTCGATCGCTTCAAGATCATGCCCGCCGTGGGACAACATTACAACGACCCAGCCTAACAAGCTCGTGCTGAGAATCGAGATCCAGTAGCCATAGTCCTGAGCTGGCCAAGGGTTTCGGGTTTAAGGTTTAAGGGTTTAGGGTTTAGTTCTAGGCAACCCCCCCCCCCCCCCCCCCCAAACACAAAAAACAAAAAGAAAGATGTCACCAAGTTCTGGGTATCTCCTTCTATGGAAAAAACTCCCACATTGCAAGCTCCATGGGTCCGTCCACAGCACATGCGAAACAAACCTGAGCATGTTGAAGCCGAAAAGTCGAAAAACTGCGCACTGCAGAAGGAGGAGGACCAGCACCTGGCGGTTGGCGATACTAGGGGGTGCCTTATTGGGGTCCTTTTGATAACGGAATGCCCCTAAACCCTAAACCCTAAACTTTT
This sequence comes from Symbiodinium natans, assembly GCA_905221605.1. Lineage (NCBI taxonomy): Eukaryota > Dinophyceae > Suessiales > Symbiodiniaceae > Symbiodinium > Symbiodinium natans. Next base: position 883,085 of record CAJNDS010002135.1, on the reverse strand, counting down.
GCCCTAAACCCTAAACCCTAATCCCTAAACCCTAAACCCTAAACCCCTATTTTCGGAGACCAGCACCTCGATAAGAAAGCCCAAGCCATTCCCGACCAGCGCGGCCCTGAGCTCCATGTCCTTGAAGAGGTAGATGTACCTTGGGCTTTAGGTTGGGTTAAGGGTTTAGGGTTTAGGGTTTAGGGTTTAGGGTTTAGGGATTTTCGTGGCTTAAGGGGTGCAATGTAGCCCTCAGGGTTTAGGGTTTAAGCTTGAGTTTTTTTCAAGCTTAAACCCTAAACCCTGAGGGCTACATCGAACCCCCTTAAGCCACGAAAATCACTAAACCCTAAAACCCCAAACCGTAAACCCTAAACCCTAAACTCGAAAACAAGATCAGCTCAGCTCAGACACTCCCGGTTCCATCCCAACGGGCCGTGCAGCATCACCGCCAAGACGATGTACAGCAACGGTACCAGCACCTCACAGAACTAACCCTAAAGCCTAAAACCCCAGAACCCTAAACCCCAAACCCTAAACCCTAAACCCTAAACCCTAAACCCTAAACCCTAAACCCTATCCAGCACCTCACAGAGCTCCACCAGCCCAAAAACCACCATGCATCTGGTGAAGCAGCCGAGTAGGCGCACGTCGGCCAGAGGAAGATCTGCCTGCTGGAGGCTGTCTTGGGTTTAGGGTTTAGGGTTTAGGGTTTAGGGTTTAGGGTTTAGGGTTTAGGGTTTAGGGTTTAGGGTTTAGGGTTTAGGGTTTAGGGTTTCGGGTTTAGGGTTTCGGGTTTAGGGTTTCGGGTTTGGGGTTTGGGGTTTGGGGTGGGATTTGGGGTTTGGGGTTTGGGGTTTAGGGAAAGATCTCTGCCTGTTGGAGGCTGTCTTGGGTGTGGAGGCGGAAGATGGTGAAGATGTCAATAAGCCTCTCCCTGGCGTCCATCAAGAGAGACCACTTCTGTCGAGTTACAGCCAGCAGCTCGCAAGGCGTGATGAGGGGCAGCCGTGGACAGGAGCAAGTTGGACAGGAGGAGGTACCTGCATCACCTTAGCCCTAAACCCTGAACCCTAAATCCCGAACCCTAAACCCGAAGCCCTAAACCCTAAACCCTAAACCCTAAACCCTAAACCCTAAACCCTACACCCGCCTTCGCGAGAGGCCTCCATGGCCTCAGAGGCCTCGGCCTCGGCCTCCGACAGCAGCTGAAAGCACATCTTCAGGAAGATTGCCGCCGCCTGTAGGGTTTAGGGTTTAGGGTTTAGGGTTTGGGGTTTAGGGTTTAGGGTTTGGGGTTTGGGGTTTAGGGGTTTAGGGCCGTTTAGGGGTTTTGGGGTTTAGGGGTTTCGGGTTTCGGGTTTAGTGCTTCGGGTTTAGGGCCCAGCCTTTGCCGCATCTTGGGCCAGCATTAGCAGGAGCACGGTCGTGGACTTGGCGCTGGAAAGGAGGGCAGCTGTGTAGACGAACGAGACGAAGATAATCATGACCTTGATTTAGGGCTTAGGGTTTAGGGTTTAGGGTTTAGGGTTGCCCAGTACCCATACTAGGATAAGGGTACCCTTTTTTGGGGTTGGTTACTTTATAAGGGAACCTTGCACGAAAAAATGGGAAAAAGGGTACCACTGGGCCACCAAGCCTTGATTTCGTACAAGAGGTAGGTCGGCAGGGCCAACCACATGCCTATCCTCTCCATCAGGATTGCCGAGACAGCGAGCAAGCTGGTCAGTGCGAAGCTGCCCAGCACCTGTAACACTTCCGTGAGCTTGGGGAAAACTGCTAGCCAGAGCATGAAGAGCATGCTCTGACCAGGATAGGCGATGAATCCGAAGGTGACGTACATCCACCACCTGCGAACATCTGCAGTCATGAGATCTGCCGGGATGGACAGGCCAGCAGCCAGGAGTGCCACCATTTGCGCCGGTACAGCCGCCGTGAGAACGAGGTAGGGCATGGGAAAGAGGCCGCAAGCGCCCGCGATGGTCTGAATGGCCACGCAGGCTATTGGGCCGACGACAGGAACCCAAAGGCCCTTCCAGCCCATCTGCGCCCTGAATGCCGGTGAGATGCTCCGAAACAGCAGCAGAACGCCGGAGCCACTCACCACCTTAGTTGCTGAGTTCATAAGCCCCCAAAAAAGTCTACACTTTCAGTTCTATAGGGGAGTATAGTATCCCAAAAATTGTAAAGTGTACTCACTCAGCACCTAAGCCACATACATCATGGAGGGTATGGCCAGGAAGTTGAAACGCCAATTGGCCCAGAAGCCTTCCGAAGGGGAAGAAAAGGGCATCACCTTAGTTGCTGAGTTTTTTTACAGGCCCCAAAGACGTGCACGTTTTCAGTTCTATAGGGGATTATGGTATCCCAAAAAGTGTAAAGTGTACTTATTCAGCTATTAAGTCACCAAGGACCAAAAGGACGTGGTGGAGACCAGTATCAGAAGGCCAAGGACAACCAGCATCGTCTTCGCAACACGGGTGCACATGCCTAGTTCCATGGTTGGGATAGCATTTTGAAAGCTGAAACTCAATTCCTGTTTGAGTTGGGGGATAGTATTTAAAAGACTCAAACGCTTATTCCTTATTGAGTTTAGGTACCCTTAAGAATGCAAAATGCTACCCCACTATGACAACTAAGTAGCCAAGTAACCATGTTCTAATAAGGGTGCCCTTTTTTGGTTGGTTACTTTGTAAGGGAACCCAGAACCAACAGTAAACCCTCTACCCTAAACCCTAAGCCGTATGACAAAGATGCTCGGTCCCTAAACCTTAAACCCTAAAACCTAAACCCTAAACCCTAAACCCCAAACCCTAAACCTAAACCCTAAGCCGTATGACAAAGATGCTTGGTCCATCCGCACAGCCGGCTTCCAAGTAAAGCTGCATGACGGGCTCAACTCCCTCGAGGAACGCCACCTCAACCCTAAACCCTAAACCCTAAACCCTAAACCCTAAACCCTAAACCCTAAACCCTAAACCCTGAAACCCTCAACCCTAAACCCTAAACCCTAAACCCTAAAACCTAAACCCTAAACCCTAAACCCTAAACCCTAAACCCTAAACCCTAAACCCTCCCTCCAGAAAGGCCACCCTGTCCAGGGAAGACTTCGACTTGTCCATGGTCACCCTGGCCTTGATATCCCAGAGAAACCATTCTCCTAATAAGGTTTAGGGTTTAGGGTTTAGGGTTTAGGGTTTAGGGTTTAGGGTTTAGCGTTTAGGGTGTGGTTATTTACGTTCGAATACGCACTTTTTGAATAAGGGCAGGGCACCCTTTTTGGGGCAATATGTAATAAGAGAACCTAGAGCCCCAAAAAGGAAAAAAGCCTAGGGTACCACGAGGCTGCCAAGTCGCAATCGTGAAGGACCCCCGGCGCTTGCTGCCCTGGCTACCGCGACTCACACTGTGCTGCTCGTTCACATCGCTAACCTAGTTCATGGTAGGGATAATATTAAAAACTGAAATTTCTATTCTTTATGGGGTTTAAGTAGGGATAATATCAAAAATTGAAATGTCTATTCCTTATAGGGTTTATTTAAGTAGCCTTAAGAATGTAAAATGGTACCCAACTATGACAGAGCAACGGACTCTTCAGACCTCCGCGACCTCTGTGAGCTCATAGGGCTCTTGTTGGGATCCTCACAGTGATCCTGATCCTGAAACTCTGCAAGCTCTTTGGGAAAGGTACCCGGCAGTGGTAGGGCTCCTGCGCTGGGGTCATCCACAGGAGTCTTAGCTGGAGACGTCGTGGGAGGCTTCTCAGATGGTTCGGGCACCGCTGCTCGGTTTGGCGGTGTGATGAAGATGTGCGGGCTCACGGCGCTGCCTCTCTCCGCAAGCGACTTGCTTGGCAAGTTGGCTTCATCCGGAAAGATCGACGAAAACTCACATGGACTGGCCATGAAAACCGTGCCCCGGAACGAAAAACCATGTCATGCTCCTCCGCGCATCTTGGCCCGCTCCAGCTTGTCCGACAGCGGGCTCGAGCCACCGAAGCACAAGCGACTTGGTCTGCGTCTTAGGGCGAAGGCTGTCACCACTCAAGCTCTCAAAAGCCTTAAGCCCGAAACCTTCTGAACCTCCTAAACCCCCAAAAGAGGCACCTAAAGCAGATGAGGTTTAGGGTCGTGTTTCCCCTTCCCATTTTTTGGTTAAGAGCACAGGGGTTTAGGGTTTGGGGTTGTGGGTCAGAGGCTTGATACAAGGTTGAACCCAGCCTCAACTTAACCCTAAAGCATCCTCAAGCCAAACCAAGACCACCGGTATCTTCGGGTTCTAGCCTCATCAATCATGGATAACCCTAAACCCCAAAACTATTAAATCGTAAACCTGACCTCGAGGGTTCTGGAGGTAAGAAAGATTAGGGTTAGGGTTTAGGGCTTAGGGTTTAGGGCTAAGCCCTGTAGGGCTCATGGGGTTTAAACGATTGCGGTTGAGGGTTTCCCGAAAGCCATACCCGAGCGACGTATCCTGGAGACTACTCAACAGAACACACTGCCTGACTGTGTCGCACATTTTCTGGCGGTTAAGGCTTAGGGTTTAGGATTTAGGGTTTAGGGCTTAGGGTTTAGGGTTTAGGGTTGAGGTTTAGGGCTTTGGGGTTTCGAGCTTTGGGGTTTGGGGTTTCGGGTTTAGGGTTTAGGGTTTAGTGCTTGTGCTTGATGGGACGTTTAGAGGGGCGTGACCCCTGAGAAAGGCAGATCCCAAACCCTAAACCCTAAACCCTAAACCCTAAACCCTAAACCCTAAACCCTAAACCCTAAACCCTAAACCCTAAACCCTAAACCCTAAACCCTGACCCCTAAACCCTAAACCCGAACTTAAGCGCTGAACCTGAAAACCCTGAACCCGAAAACCTAAAACCCTAAGCCTAGAACATAAAACCCACCCTGATACTTTCCCAAGACCCCTAAACCACCTAAAAGCACTAAAATACGGCAACCCCAAAACCCAAAAGCATACCCCCAAACCGTAAGAAACCTGACACCTTCAACCCTACAGTCTTAAGCCACCATTCGTAAACCTATGCCCCAAAACCAAAACCCTAAACCCTAAAGTCTCAAGCCAACACTTCTCCACGCAACGCGAGGAGCCCATCTCAGGCCCTGAAACCCTGCAACGGTTTAGGGTTCAGGGTTCAGGGTTCAGGGTTCAGGGTTCAGGGTTCAGGGTTTAGGGTTTAGGGTTAGGCACACCTAAGGCCCCCAAGCAAAACTCACCACCTAACATCCTAAGTCCCTGAAGACCCTAGAGCATCCGACACCTCCATCCTCAAACCCTAAACCCCTTTTTGGAGTTTAGGGTTTGGGCTTTGGGGTTTAGGGTGCGAGTTTAGGGTTCAGAGTTGAGGGAGCACGGATCTGACTTAACCTTGAAAACTCTCACGCACCCTAAACCCTAAACCCTAAACCCTAAACCCTAAACCCTAAACCCTAAACCCCTCTTTACAGGCTGCCGAGCGGCCCAAGCCTCCAAAATTTGTGACGCGTGCAGCTCAGGCAAGGCGCGCTTCTGCTGACCTGGGTTGACCCCAAAGCCTACACCCTAAAACCCTAGGTTTAGGGTTTAGGTTTTATAGGGTTAAGGGTTAAGGGTTTAGGGTTTAGGGTTAAGGGTTTAGGGTTTAGGGTTTAGACTAAAACCCTAGCCCTAAACCCTGAACTCTACAGCCTAAAAACGCTAACCCTTAAACCCTAACACCCTGAGGCCCAGACCCTCAACACCACATGTTGTGAGCCTCAAGGCACCAAAGTATAGCTTCCCAGTCCCCAAAGTTGTTGGGGTTTTTAGCGTCGAGGGTTAGGGTTTAGGGTTTAGGGTTAAGGGTTTAGGGTTTGGGGTTTGGGGTTTGGGGTTCAGGGTTGAGGATTAGGGTGTAGGGTTTAGGGCTTGAGGGCTTCTAAAGCGTGAGGATATGAAGGGTGCTGAGGTTTGCCTGCGGTTTTAGGGCCTTTCTAAGGTCGGAACCATGGGCCCTTCGTGTGACCCCTTACCCTTGTTTAAAGGGATCCGAAGTGTGGGCCCTAAAGAAGAAGAATAAGAAGAAGATGATGATTTTTCTTTCCATTCTTCTTCTTATTCTTATCACTATGAATACTTATATTTGGTGTATATAAGAGTTATAGAACAAGGGCCCCACATTAAGGGTCCATACGTGGAACCCTAGAGCCTTAGGGCGCCTAAAGTGGTGAGGTCTTTGGGTGTTAGGGTGTTAGGGTGTTTGAGTTAACATTAAACCTTAAACCCTAAACCCCAAACCCTAAACCCTATACCCTAAACCCTAATTAATCCCCAAACCCTAAACCCTCAACCCTGAACCCTAAGTTTAAGGGTTTAGCGCAGGGTCTGCAGAGCTGTCCCTGCGTGAAAGTTTGAGTTTACGGGTTCAGGGAGTTTAGGGCTTGGTGGTTTAAGGCTCACCCTAAACCTAAACCTTAACATCCTAATTTTGGGTTGTAGGGTTTTGAAATTTGGCCTTCAGGGAGAGGGGCTAGCTCGCCGTCGCTAAAACCCCATGCACCCTGAACCCTAAATCAAAGATCCCAGTCTTATACCAACGCCCATGCCCCAAACCCCCATCCCCAAAGCCTAAACCCTAAACCCTAAACCCTAAACCCCAGACCCAAAGTCCAATCCCCAAGCCCTAAACCCAAAAAACTCTCCTGGACCCGAAGCCCTGCACCGCTGACCCTAGGACGAGCAGCTCATGACGTCATTGACCGTGCTCCTTGGGCTTTGATGGTGCTTATCTGGTAGGGGTTTAGGGTTTAGGGTTTAGGGTTTAGGGTTTAGGGTTTAGGGTTTAGGGTTTAGGGTTTAGGGTTTAGGGTTTAGGGTTTAGGGTTTCACAGTAATTAGGTTGGAAGCAACTGAGTTAGAAGGCATAATTAGATGCCAGGTTGTTCTGCCACCCAGGAGCCCGATACCCTAAACCCTGAACCCCAAACCATGAAACCCCAAACCCAAAGAAAACCCTAAGCCTTAAGCCCGAAGCCCTAAGCCCTAAACCCTAAACCCTAAACCCCTAACCCCTAAACCCTAAACCCTAAACCCTAAACCCTAAACCCTAAACCCTAAACCCTAAACCCTAAACCCAAACACAATGAAAACCTACCATAGGGAGTCGGGGCTGAGGCGCTTCATCTTCAGAAGATGCGGCGCTGCCGGGAGTCCTGTCGGTTTGGGGCATAGGGCCTAGGACCCCTAAACCCTGAACCCTAAACCCTAAACCCCAAACCCTAAACCCTAAACCCTAGTGAGCTGCAGGGCATCGAAAGCTTCGGCGTTTCGTTGCTGGGTCTTTAGACCTTTGGCTCGGGAGCACGACGGCTTCGAGTTTTAGGGTTTAGGGTTTAGGGTTTAGGGTTTAGGGTTTAGGGTTTAGGGTTTAGGGCTTTAAGGTATCGGGTGTTAAGCTTTAGAGCTGTAGGGTTTGGTTTTGGATTTATGGTATAAGGATTTAGGGCTTAGGGCTTAGGGGTTTCAGGTCTAGGGTTTTAAGGTTTAGGGCCTTGGGGTTTAGGCTTTTATGGAGTGATGCTTTAAGGTTTAGAACTTAAAATGGAGGGTCTTTGGATTTAGGCTTCTGTTTTGGAGGGTATAAGTGTAAAATCAAGCCCCTGTTGGTTTAGAACTTCTTCCAGGATCTTGGGCTTGGTACAGAACAGCATGAAGTCCCATAAGGGTAGCTAGTGACAGCCCCTAAACCGTTTCTCTCCGGCAAGGTAGACCGTGCCACCAGAAAAAGGACACCCAACAACGAAAAACTCCAAGTCTTTTGTAAACGTAAGGGCCCGAAATTCATTGAAACCCATATTCTAGACACCCTAAACCTGAAACCCTAAAACCCTAAAGACCTAAACCCTTAACCCTTCAAACCCTAAGCCCTAAGCCCTAAGCCCTAAGCCCTAAGCCCTAAGCCCTAAGCCCTAAGCCCTAAGGCCTAAGCCCTAAGCCCTAACCCCTAAACCCTAAACCCTAAGTTGTTTCGACAGCTCGTGGCTGTTAGGGCTCCGGGTTTCGGGCTTTAGGGCTTAGGGCTTTAGGGATTACGGCTTGGGGCTTAGGGTTTAGGGCTAGCCCTAAACCCTAAACCCCTTTGGGCTCAGGCATCCAGCAACCTGACACGGGGTCACGACACTGCTTCCCCTAGTCCCTAAACCCCTAAACCCTAAACCCCTAAACCCCTAAACCCTAAACCATAAGCCCTAAACCCTAAACGTCCCTAACTTGCTGAAACGCATGGAAGCACAGCCTGTTGAGGCCATGTTCTCGGAATTGCCGCTGCACATCTCCAAGTCCTGCTTTCGCGTTTTAAGCTCTGGTGGCCACACATCCTCATGATGTGTGTCTCTCTCTACATATATATATATGTGTACATGCACTCATACATACATACATACATACATGCCTGCATACATACATGCATGCATGCATACATGCATACATACATACATACATACATACATATGCACGTACGCACGTACATACATATACATGCACACATACCTGCGTACGCATGTATGCTTATGTGTATCTATCTATATACATGCATGCATGTGTGTATGTATATATATATATATATGTACGTATGTATATACATATATATATATACATATGTGTGTACATGTATAGACATATATATATATATACATATATGTCTTCACATGTGCGTGCATTTTTATGTAGACATATGGTACACTTTCTATGTGTGCACAGTGCATGTGCACATATATAGAGATATATGCACACACCAACGAAGAAGACGAAGAAAAACAACACGACGACGACGACGACGACGACGACGACGACGACGACGACAAACAAATAAGAAGAAACAACGTCGTCCTAAGCATTACCATTACTGCTGTGTACTGTGCATATATATATATATGTATATATATATGTACATATACATGTATGTATATATATATACAATTTATGTGTATGTGTGTGTGTATGTGTGTGCGCGTGTGGGAGGTTTTGGGGTTAGTGTTTCTAGGGTCCCACCCTAAACCCTCAACCCGACACACTACGCGGAGTGTCGGGCAGTTGCATCGAGGGGCCAGGGTCTTGTCTGATCTGGGGTCGGTGAAGACGCTCGACTCCTGCGGGGCCGTCCAAGATCACACAGAAGCCGGCTTGGGCTTGGGGTTCAGGGCCTAGGGTTTGAGTCTGAGGTTAACCCTAAACCCTAAACCCTAAACCCTAAACCCTGAACCCTAAACCCTGAACCCTAAACGGCCTTGGATGCGGGCTCGGAGGCGGGGATTGGGAGGAGGGAGGGACGGGGCCTTGTTCCGTGGTCTGGACGCCTTCAATTGAATGGTTTAGGCCTTGGGGTGGGTGTATTGATACTACTATTGTTTCATTTACTATTGCTATGAGTATCCTTATGATTATGATGAAATTATGATTGTTTCCATGAAACTTATGACTCCTCTGACAATTCTTATTATAAAGTACATGATGTGTAGAGAAGTAGAGTATGTGCACCGCATGATGTTCATAAAACATATGTCATAGAAAAGAACCAAACGTAGACAAACAAACACTCTGTGTATGCACGTATGCATACCCATGCTTCGCCTTAGACTAGCAAGCCCCAACTCAACGCCCTAACCCCGAGTACAAAAACCACTGAAACCCTAAACCCTAAACCCAAAACTCTAAGCTTCAAACCCTGACTGAACAAAACCTCGAGGCCCCTCATCCCAAAACCTTGAGTCATCAAACTTGAATTCCTGAACCCGAACCCCCCCCCCAAAACAAAAAAAAAAAAAAACAAACCCTAAACCCCCCCCAAAAAAAACAAACCCTAAACCCAAGATCATCCCAGTGCAGGCTCGGTGCCTCTATCTTGTGTCTAAGGGTGATCTGAAGTACGGTTTCTCGTACCCATATCCCGGAGAGGACACGTAAGATGTATATACCCTAAACCCTAAACCCTCAGTTACAACGAACCCTGAGTACACTCACCAAGCACAGGAATATATGTAGGCCGACCCTCATACCCATCCCTGGGGCCCCCAGAACACAGCACCCCCGAACCCCAACACGGTCGAGGGTTTAGGGTTTATAGGGTTTAGGGTTCCTGAACCCTAAACCCTAAACATCCCTAAACCCTAAACCCTAAACCCTAAACCCTAAACCCTAAACCCTAAACCCTAAATCCTGACCGGCGGAACCGTTTTGGCACCTCGGTCCGCCGCCGCTCAGAGCTCCGCTCGAAGCGTTCGGAGCGCGTGGCGCCCAACCTCCGGGGTTTAGGGTTTAGGGTTTAGGGTTTAGGGTTTAGGGTTTAGGGTTTAGGGTTTGGGGTTTGGGGTTTGGGGTTTGGGGTTTGGGGTTTGGGGTTTGGGGTTTAGGGTTTGGGGTTTGGGGTTTGGGGTTTAGGGCTTCGGGCTCAGGGTTGGGGGTTTGGGGTGTCGGGTTTGGGGTTTAGGGTATAGGGTTTACGGTTTAAGGGTTTGGTTTAGGGGTTTGGGGTTTAGGGTAAGGGTTTCGGGGGTTGGGTGTTTAGGGCGTAGGGTCTGGGGATGAGGGGTCAGGGTTTAGGGTTTAGGGTTTTGGGTTTAGGGTTTATAGGGTTTAGGGTTTAGGGTTTAGGGTTTAGGGTTTAGGGTTTCGGGTTTCGGGTTTAGGGTCACTAAAGCCTGCACCCTTACATGCTGAGTGCAAGCCCAGTTGCTCGGTGATGTGCTGTTGGATCAGCTGGTCAATGAGCATCTGGAACGAACGCGAAACTTCCTGCTTGGAGGCTTAAACCCTACTGTAAACCCTAAACCCTAAACCCTAAACCCTAAACCCTTAGACTCTGGATGTGGGTGCCCTGTGAAATTCAGGAATAAAAAAGGGTGTCCCTCTTGGTTGAGAGAGTTTGTAAGGAAACCTGTACCCTAAGAAAGGGAACAAGGGCCTTCCCTGGGTCCTAGTTACACCCTAAACCCTAAAGCTTCAACCCTAAACCCTATGTTTCTGCATCCTACGAAATTCATCGGATCCCAAACCAACCCCAGCTGTACCATGTGGAGCACCGCCCCAGGGGGCCTATTCCCAAAACTGCTCCGGCTCCCGCAAGGGTTTAGGGTCTACGGTTTAGGCTTAGGGTTTAGGGTTTAAGGTTTAGGGAGTTATAGGGTTTGGGGCAGCACGTGTTGGCAGAGTGGGTGCCGATGAAAACTGTGTAGTCTAAGCAGCTTGTATCAATGCCAAAGGAGTATAAGTACAAGAGCCTTATCTTGGTCCCTAACCCTAAACCCTGAACCCTGAATCCTAAGCCCTGAACCCTCAACCCAGGAAGGAAATGGGCTTGGGGTTTTGGGGCTTCAGGTTGTGGGATTCATGGGGTGTTCAGGGGACTACAAGGGGCTACTTAGGTACGTCGGCACTGTATACAGTATATGTAGGGGTAATATATAATGTAGGGGGAATAAGATTAAGGATCCCTTTGGGAGTCCCTCCTTATACCCCTTAAGGTGTGTTCAAGGCCAGCTACTGCGGGTGCTCGCAGGTGCCCGGTGCTTTCGAGCGCGAGTTGGGTTTAGGGTTTAGGGTTTAGGGTTTAGGGTTTAGGGTTTAGGGTTTAGGGTTTAGGGTTTAGGGTTTAGGGTTTAGGGTTTAGGGTTTAGGGTTTAGGGTTTAGGGTTTAGGGTTTAGGGTTTCGGGTTTAGGGTTTTGCGTTCCGGGTTCCGGGTTGAGGGTTTGGGCATCTCGTGTGTGGTCGACACTCTGCACTTCCAAGTCAGTAGGGTCAAGAATCACGGACCTGCACCCAGAACCCTAAACTCCTAAACCCCTAAACTCCTGAACCCCTAAACTCCTAGACTCCTAAACCCCCAAACTCCTAAATCCCTAGACTCCAAAACTCCTAAACTCCCAAACCCCTAAACTCCTAAGATCCTAAACCACTAAACTCCTAAAACTCTTAAACCCTAAATAAACCCTAAGCCCCTGCTTTGACACGCATTCAACTGATGCTGGGGGCCTTCACCGGCGAGGAACTCCTCGGCCGGCTGATGGAAACACCTTTCACACCTGCACCTGCGAAGCAAGCGTCATTTAGGGTTTAGGGCTTAGGGTTTTGGGTTTAGGTTGGGCCAAGGTCCACCTGCGACTTTATTTACCTACAGTTTAGTAGGAACTACCCCTTGAGAGGTAGGCATAGCCGATAGAATTGTAGGAAAAGAGAGTCCCAGGCAGAGCTTAGGGTTTAGGGACCCTAAACCCTAAACCCCAAACCCCAAACCCTAAACCCTAAACCCCAAACCCCTAAACCCTAAACCCCAAAACCCCATCGAGGTTTTAAGGTTTAGGGGTAGCCTTGGACCTGAACAACACATTGGAGGCGTTGAGGTGAAGCTTAAGGATCCTGTGAAAGACAGCCTCATGGAGGGAACCCAGAGGCGTAGAATACCTTCAGGGTAACCCTAAACCCTAAACCGTAAACCCTAAACCCTAAACCCTAAAACCCTGAACCCTGAACCCTAAACCCTGCAAACTTCGCCAGCCCTGAAGGCCCCCCATAGCGGTTTAGGGTTTGCGGTGTAGAGAGTTGGGGCAGGAGACACACAGATCGAGATAGCGAGAGTAAACAAAAAATCGATAGAAACAGAAAGAGAACCAGAGAGAGAGAGAGAGACAGAGAGAAAGAGAAAGAGCGAGAGGGAGAGAGGGAGAGAGCAAGAGAGCTAAAGAGAAGACGGAGCGGCGCTTGAGAAGGTGCAGTTTCGGTATGCTTGTGGCTTTGCGCGCGTGCGTTGGGGCATTGCGGCTTCTGAGGCTGTCAAGGGCTTTGGCGGTTCGTCTGTCATTCTGGTTGCTATAGCAGCAGCAGCAGCAGCAGCAGCAGCAGCAGCAGCAGCAGCAGCAGCAGCAGCAGCAGCAGCAGCAGCAGCAGCAGCAGCAGCAGCAGCAGCAGCAGCAGCAGCAGCATCGTGACCAGAATGAGATCCGCCGACAAGCCCCAAAAAAAATTGCCAGGCCAAAACTGCATTCTTAGCGAGCGGTGCCCCAAACCGTTGAACCATGACCCCTGATCAGAAATGCTTCGTCGGTCTTAGTGAAGGGTTGGCTACCCATGTTTCAACTTACACCATGCACAAAAATATACTCAAAAAGCTTCTCCATGCAAAACCCAAAAACCTTCTGCCCCAAATCCCTAAACCCTAAACCCTAAAGCTTTGAGCTTTTAGCGCCTCTTGCGGCTGGAACTTCGTCCTCAGCAGGAGGCTCAGCCGGCCGAACCGGCCTCAGCCAACGTGATCCCGAAGGAGGATCTACCCAAAGGCTCCAATGTAGTTCCTTTTTGGGTTAGCTATAGGGGATTCTCGTATACTACCCCCAAAAGGTACTACATAGGAGCCTTTGGGTATCCCTCAGGCTCCCAGAACTCCAATTCAGGTTCAAGGGCCTTGGGGGTCCAAACGCCCTGGTTGTGTTCGGTTTTTGGGCTGCTTTTTGAGCCAAAGGGTATGGGTTGAGGGCTTTAAATTTTAGGGGCTTAGGGGGGGGGGGGGGGGGGGGGGGGGGGGTCCGTGGGGTGTAGCCCCCCTCCCTCCCCTCCCCTCCCCTCCCCTCCCGCCACTCACGAAGCCAACCAACCGTGAGCTACCCCAAGACGGGTTTAGGGCTTAGGGTTTAGGGCTTAGGGTTCAGGGTTTAGGGTTTAGGGTTCGAACCGACCAACCAGTACCGCTACGCATTCAATTCCGGGACATGTAAACGTCATTGACAAACGGACCCTGCTCTAGCTTCAGGGTTTTGCAGAAACTTAAGCTTAAACCCTAGCCCCTGAACCCTATAAGGGCTGCGAATCCATGATTTGTGAGGCCCCAAGCCTCTCAAATCCTAAGCCCTACCCCCCAAAACCTAAACCCTCAACCCTAAAGCCTACCCAAAGGCTCCAATGTAGTTCCTTTTTGGGTTAGCAAAAGGGGATTCTCGTATACTACCCCCAAAAGGTACTACATAGGAGCCTTTGCCTAAGCTAAGACCATAAACCCTAAACCCTAAACCCTAAAACCCTAAACCCTAAACCCTAAAACCCTAAAACCCTAAAACCCTAAAACCCTGAAACCCTAACACTACCACTTCGCACTTCGCAGAGGGACCGGATGTTCTCGAGGTTGCAGAAGCCGAAGCCATGTGGGCCAAGGTGCCTTAGGAAGGTCTTCTGCGGGGCCTGGGGCCTCTAAACCCTAAACCCTAAACCCTAAACCCTAAACCCTAAACCCTAAACCCTAAACCCTAAACCCTAAACCCTAAGGTTTAGGGTGTAGGTTTCGGGCCCACGGAAGGGCACCCCGATGACAGGGACACAGCAAGCATCATCGAGCCCTACGTCCGAAGGGCGACCAGCTGAGATAAAGGAAGAGAGGGATTGGGGCCCAGATTTGGGCTTAGGATGAGGAACATTGGTGGCCTCACCCTAAACCCTAAACCCTACACCCTAAACCCTAAACTGGCCTTAAACCCTAAACCCCACGTTTGCAGGACGTCTCTTGGGGCGGAGGTGCTCAGCGGGAACTAGAACGCCGCCCAGCTCCGCCATAGCGACGAGAGGGGGCGCGCGCGCGACGCCCAGCTGTGAAGGGACCAACTTCTGACTAGGGTGTAGTTTAGGGGTAGGGTTTATAGGGTTTAGGGTTAGGGTTTAGGGTTTAGGGTTTAGGGCTAGGGTTTCTTCTTCTGAGCAGGCTTCGTCCATACGGTGCGCGATTGATTCACGGGGTCTAAGTGCTTAAGGTTTGAAGTACAGTCTGAGCCCCAAACTGAAAAATGGAGGCCATTTGAACCCCAACGCCCTAAGGTCTCAGGCCTACTAGCGTGTTTAGGGTACCCTAAACCCTAAACCCTAAACCCTAAACCCTAAACCCTAAACCCTAAACCCTTCTAGCGGGCTCCCTGCAGCCCCAGTGGAGTGCTGAGGAGCCAAAGTGCGGGCCAAGAGATTTAGGGCTTTAAAGTTTGGGGCGAAGGGAGGGTTTATGGGGCATGGGCCACCCCTCAGGGCTTATTCGGGGGGTGAATTTTAGGGCTTTAGGGTTCTAGGGTGTAAGGCTTAGGGTTTATTCGGGGGTCTGGGGTTTGGGGACCCAAAAGACGCCGTGCTGGGTAGCCCCCTAAACTCCCTAAACCCTGAACCCTAAACCCTAAACCCTAAACACTAAACCCTAAACCCTAAACCCTAAACCCTAAACCCTCCCTTGGATTCCTTTGAAGCGGGTCTGCCTTGCAACATGTGCTAGCCCTTCAACCCCGAATTAAACCCTAGCTGGGGTTTTGGCGTTTAGGTGTAGAGGTTTAGGGGGTTGGGGTTTAGGACCTAGGGGTTTAGGGGTTCAGGGGTTCAGGGGTTCAGAGGTTCAGGGGTTCAGGCGTTCCGGGGTTCAGAGGCTAAGGGGTTTAGGGTTTGGGGTTTAAACCCCACAGGCCCAGAAAAGCAATGCACACAGCAGGCGTGAAATCTACAGAGACGTGTGACCCCACCGCCCTGTGCAGCCGCAGATCACTAAGCGGCTAAACCCTAAGCCCTAAACCCTGAACACACGGAGGTTTCTACAGAGCGGTTCGAAGTAGGGTTCAGGGTTCCCATCAACCCTGAACCCTACATACGCCTTTAAACCAAGAAATCCCAAACCCTAAACCCTAAACCCTAAACCCTAAACCCTAAACCCCTAAACCCTAAACCCTAAACCCCTGAACATCCTGAGGCCGCCATTGCTTACGCGCCTGTGTTCGGCCCATCTGCTTCACCTTGCCATCCACCTCGTGAGATTCAGAGGATCCTAGGGTGCTTCCATGGTCACTTGGTATGGGCCCTTAAGAGGGTACGAGTACCCCTCATATACCCTATACAAAGTAAGGACCCTTACATCAAAACCCTTTACAGGCGGTTAGGGGGCCATATTAAGGACCCGTGAAACCACCAGGATGTAGGGTTGAGGGTGGGCGTGTCGTTCAACCAGCACGCAAGATCGGAGGGGGCCTCTCTGGAAGACAAGTTTCTCGACCATTTCAGGGCAGCCCATTCCCAAAGGGTCCATGTACCTATATAGTAGATACTTGGAGTCTTAAGCGGATTCCTATATAGTAGCATTTAGGGCCCAGGTATATACGACATAGGTACATGGACCGCCATCGCTCGGGGGGGCAACCCCCTCGTTAACTGAAAATCTTCAGGGCGTGGTGGAAATTCCGGCGGGAAGCCTTTGCAACGTCTAGGGCAACATTGCTCCCGTGTGCGTGTGCGTGTGCGTGTGTCCGTGTGTCAGTGTGTCAATTTGTCTGTGTGTCAGTGTGTCCGTGTGGCCGTGTGGCCGTGTGGCCGTGTGTCAGTGTGTTGTCGCGTGCCTGGTGGAGATGGCGGGCGTCGCAAAACCCCAAACGCCCTAAAGCCTAAACCTCCTACAGACCCTCAAACCAGCTACCCCCAAACCCTCAACCCCTGCAAAGCAAAAAACACGTGCCTCAAAGAGGAGGCCATCGCAGAGCCCCAACACTGCGGAGAAAAGCACGTCGCCTGGCTCTTGCCAATGTAGGGGTGTTTGGGGTTTGGTGTTTAGGGTAGTTTATAGGGTTTAGGATTTAGGGTTTGGGGCTTGTGTATTAAGATCTACTTCAGGATGTACGAAGGGATCCTTACTCTACAAAGCAGGAAGTAAGAGTACTTCTGGGTTCCTCAAACCTACGCCCCACGGACTCAACTCGCTCCAGCGTCTCTTCACCAAAAAACCACACTCCGGCCGACCCTCTGAAGAATTGCCAACGACTGGAAATAAAACATGTTCTGCACCTTTCTGAGGTGGATTGATTTTGGGGGACCGATGAAACCTCGTTTTCTCATCTAGGCTTGTGTATCTTAAACGTCTTTCTCTCCTGCTTAGGACTCTAAACCCTAAACCCTAAACCCTAGACCCTGAACCCTTAGGGCCTGAAAGGTACCCCGAAGGCGGCAAAATCTAGAGAACGAACCACTTCTCTTGCCGGCCTATAATCAGTGCGACGGCGGCACCGCAGCCGTCCTGGCGCAAGGATTCTTTTAGGGTTTAGGGTTTAGGGTCTAGGGTTTAGGGTTTAGGGTTTGGGGTTTAGGGTTTAGGGTTTAGGGACATGCAAACATAGGACGAGATATTCCTCGAAAGTCTGTATCCTGAGCTCACACCTGGATCAGCTTCCCTAAACCCTAAACCCTAAACCCTAAACCCTGGGGACTTGGGCTTTAGGGTTTAGGGATTTCTTGAAGACCAGCAGCACCAGGTGTTTTTGGGCAGGTCGGAAGTGTGCATTCCAAACCAGCCCTTGCTGTAGAAAGCAGCACCGAACATGGACAATATGGGCAGGTTCCTCAAATTAGGATCCCTTTTGGATACCCATGCTAATGGTTGGGCATATGCATCTCTCAGCCCAGTTAATAGCAGGCCCGACAAGCCGAAATCCTCAGTTAAATCCTAAAACCTATGCCTAAGCCTCAAATAACCCTAAACGTGAAACCTTAAACCTGCAAACCCTAAACCCTAAACCCTAATTGAACTCCCCCAAGTTTCTGAACCCTGAAGCTCAGAACCCTCAACCCGATGACCAACCTTAAATACCAGTGGCCCGGTTCAGGGTTGAGGGTTTCGGGTTCAGGGTCTAGTTTAGGGTGTGGGGTTCAAGATTTTGGGTTTCAAATGCGCCCGTGGTGTGGAGAACTGTCCCTGAATAAGATCCTCTTCTAACAAAGAAGTGCAAAAATGTACGATATCCTGTACCCCAAACCTTATAAAACTTGTGTTTCACGCTGCTCACAAGTAGGCATTAACCTATGTCAGGTCAGATACCTGCTTGCTGGTTCGCAGGTAAGTAGTGAATCTAGTGCCCGAGATAATGCCTAAAGGCTTGTACAAGGGGAAATGGCGTGCCTAATTCCCTCATTCCCAGCGAAGATCCAGCAACCTAAACCCTAAACCCTAAACCCTGGTCCTGAATGTCCGGCTGCGTTTCTAGAATTTCCTGCATGGCACGGAGTGGCATGTAGGGATGTCGGGATGAGGGGCTGGCAGGCTCAGGGTTCAGGGTTTGCTTGGGGTGTAGCGTGCGGTCTTACTGCACCATTGCTGGCGTACTTTTGAAGTCAATCATCTTTCTTCCTTTTTGGGTTTGAGTATTCAGAAACATGTAAGATGATATTCCACAATGACCCAGCTTAGGGACTTAGGGTTTATCATCTTATTCATGTCCAGGCTTGGGGATTTCAGGGTTTTCGGGCTTCGGCAACGACGTCCGCGGGCCTTATCCAGATCCTCGAAGCTCTTGACCAGTGCGGCCTGCAGGGAGGTAAGGGTTGTTTGCAGAGTTAGCCCTGAACCCTAAACCCTAAACCCTGAACCCTAAACCCTTGTTTAGGGTAGCTTCTGCTTGCGCCCTGAAAGCCCCTGACAAGACCTTAAAAAGGCGGATACCTAGGATGACTCCCTGAGCCCCCAACCCTAAACCCTAAACCCTAAACCCTCAAACCCCACCTGACTAAGGCTGAAGGCCCGCAAGGGATTGCGCTGTCCTTTCGGGTCGTCCAGGGGTTGAAAGGGCCCCACCAGTATGCCCGTTCAAGGGATTCTACAGGGTACCTAAATCCCTCCCCACAAAGGACCAATAGGTACAGGGAGGTCTTGAGGAGTCGACTCAAGGGAATTCATACCGATGTGGGCTTTAGGGTTTAGGGTTTGGGGTTTAGGGTTTAGGGTGTGTCGGCCTTCACGTAGGTCTCGCTGGTGCAGTTCGCAGGAAGACTTGATATGTTGTCCATCACCTGGCGAAGGAATACTTGGGGGTACCACTAGGAGGTTCAGGGTTTAGGGTTTAGAGTTTGGGGTTTGGGGTTTAGGGTTTAGGGTTCTAAAAGCAGTTATACCCCACATACAAGCCCTCAAGTACCCTAATAGGGTGATACTTGGGTGATAAGTACAGTGATCATTGGGTTACTAAGTACCATGAGCTTCCAAGCATCAGCTCTCCTATCTAAGGCTTCTACCTTGAACCGTCAATGTTGTACCCTTGGGTTTTGGGGTCCCTTTTAAAGGATCCCGAAGAAAATATAAGGCTGTAAACCCTAAACCCTAAACCCTAAACATGCTAGTATATTAAGGGGAACCTTTCGGGTACAACCTTAGGGGTGCGAGTCTTCATCCCTCGAAGCTGTCCTACTCCGGCCCTCAGCTCACCACGTGCCACATGGCGGGTTTAGGGTTTAGGGTTTAGGGTTTAGGGTTTAGGGTTTAGGGTTTAGGGCAAGATCCTCGTGGGATCTTGCGTACCCGGAAAGCCAAGGAACAAAGTCTGATTCATCCAAGACTTTGGGCGGGGGGTATGCAAGACTAACGCCAGATGCCCGGACCCTTGTCAACAAGCCCGTGAAAGTCTTCGAGGTGTGCGTTGCTGAATGAACTCAGGCTTTGGCGTTTGGGGCAAAGGGTCAGGGCCTTGCGAGTTTTGGGCTCCTGGGCCAAGCTTATACACCCTCAAGCCCTAGACAAAACTGGCGCCACCCCCTAAACCCTAAACCCGAAACCCTAAACCCTAAACCCTAAACGACAGTCTCGCCTTCTTGTGGAAGTTTTTGGCGCAATACCTGGGCCGTCAACGGAGCTGTTGAGGCATACTAGGAGGTTCATGGTACTTATTAACCAATTATCAACCCTGGGTTTAGGGTTTAGGGTTTGGGGTTTAGGGTTTAGGATAACTGTACTTATAACTAGACTTATAAGCCCCGTAAGTGCCGTAATATGGTCATAAGTATAGTTATAAGTATAGTTATAACTGGCTAAGAAGTACCATGAACCTGCAAGTACCTTCCACCCCCCAGGGAGGGGGCCGTGACATGGGGGCTTCCATTTGAGCATGTGCTGTGTGGAGTGGTTGCGCCCTGACACCCTAAATACTAAACCCTGAACCCTAAGCCCTAAACCTGAACCCTAAACCCTGAACCCCAAACCCTAAAGCCTAAACTAAACCCCACACCCCGGCTGTGCGCCCACCGGTCTGCAAAAGGGATTCCCAAACTAAGTCCACAAACCCTACACCCTAAAAATTCTACGCGGAGATCCTGAAATGAGAGGCCACCCACCCACCCACCTACCCACCCACCCACCCACCCACCCCCCCCCCCCCCCCCCCCCCCCCCCCAAAAAAAACAATCTGAGACCCTGGAGTCGATCCCCTAGGGTTTAGGGTTCAGGGTTCAGGGTTCAGGGTTTAGGGTTTAGGGTTTAGGGTTTCGGGTTCGATAAAGACTCATCTGCTGGCCCTAAACCCTAAACCCCAAACCCTAAACTCCAAGCTAGGCCCCCGACTCGGCCGCTAAGTGGCCAGGAGTACTTGCCGCGGACGATCTGAGTGTTGCTTCTATCGGTTCCGAGGTTCGGGTCTGGGGTAGGGTCTAGGGTCTAGGGTTTAGGGTTTAGGGTTTTAGGGTTTTAGGGTTTTAGGGTTTAGGGTTTTAGGGTTTTAGGGTTTTAGGGTTTTAGGGTTTTAGGGTTTTAGGGTTTTAGGGTTTTAGGGTTTTACGGCTTTAGGGGTTTAGGGCTTTAGGGTTTTAGGGTTTTAGGGTTTTCGTGTTTTAGGGTTTTAGGGTTTTGGGGCTTTAGGGTTTTAGGGTTTTAGGGTTTTTAGGGTTTTAGGGTTTTTGGGTTTTAAGGTTTTTAGGGTTTTAGGGTTTTTAGGGTTTTAGGGTTTTTGGGTTTTAAGGTTTTAGGGTTTTAGGGTTTTAGGGGTTATAGGGTTTTAGGGTTTTAAGGCTTTAGGGTTTTAGGGTTTCAGGGTTTTAGGGGTTTTAGGGTTTCAGGGTTTTAGGGTTTTAGGGCTTTAGGGTTTTAGGGTTTTAGGGTTTTAGGGCTTTAGGGGTTTAGGGCTTTAGGGTTTTAGGGTGTTAGGATTTTAGGGTTTTAGGGTTTTTAGGGCTTTAGGGTTTTAGGGATTTAGGGTTTTAGTGATTTAGGGTGTTAGGGATTTAGGGTTTGAGGGTTTAGGGATTTAGCGAACTATTTGCCGAAGATCCCCCAACAAATGCAAGATAATCATCCCTATTTTGCCCTCACATGGAGGAATTTTTTTGTGGGGGATCTTTGGGTTATGTAGGAGATCAGGAACTGAGGGGTTTGGGGTTTTAGGGCTTAGGGGTTTAGGACTTAGGAGTTCAGGTTTAAGGGTGTAGGTTTCTTTCCGGGGGGGGGGGGGGGGGGGGGGGGGGGGGGGTTCAGGATTTTAGGGGTTTGGGATTTAGCAGTTTAGGGCCCCGGTTTGGGCTTGAGGCCTTTTGGGCTTGAGGGCCTTAGTAGTTTAGGACTGCAAGGCTTGAGTTCAGTTCCAGGGCTGAGGCTCGAACTTATGAAAGCGCCACCTGAATCACTGAAGGCTCCTCCCCAGGAACCCCCTTACTTACGTGTACTGCTTTGGGGCTGTACCTCATGGGGAGTACTTCGGGTTGCACCCTCAAGCCTAAACCTCCCCAAAACTTATTGGTTCTTCGCAGGAAATGAGGGAATGAGGGAATTAGGGGTATTCTATATCCCCCTTATACGACCCTTTTCTGGATTTCTACAGGGTGCAAAACTCCCGACTTCCCTACTAAGAACCACTAAAGTCTCCCTCGGAATCCTAAACAACCCTAAACCCTAAACCCTAAACCTAAAACACCTAAAACCTAAAACCTAAACGCTAAAACCCTAAACCCTAAACCCTAAACCCTAAACCCTAAACCCTAAACCCTACAACCTCCCCTCAGAGCCCTCCGTATCTTAAGGACCGGGCTGTCCGTCGAAAAGCGCGTACAGGCCTATGGGTGCCTCTGGGCTTGCCAGGGAGACGCTAGGGTATAGGGTTTAGGGTTTAGGGTTCAGGGTTTAGGGTTTAGGGTTTAGGGTTTGGGGTTTAGGGTTTAGGGTTTAGGGTTTAGGGTTTAGGGTTTGGGGTTTGGGGTTTAGAGTTTAGGATTTGGGGTTTAGGGTTTAGCGTTTAGGGGGGTTCCCAACCCTCAGCCCCACACCCTGCAGGCGGCAGAGCGTTCAGTTGCGGCGGATGAGCTCCATATGGATAAAGGCTCCAGTGTTCCACAACTGCTCAAAGATATCTAGATGCTCCCCCCTTATGCTAACAGTCCTTAATAGGGATTGTAGTAACCCCCCCTAGAATCCCAATTAAAAACTGTTAGAATAAGGGTGGACATCCCAACCTACAAACCCTCAGTTGCCCTAAACCCGAAACCCTAACCCCTAAACATCATTGCCATTCCTACTTCAGAGGTTGCAGGTGTAGGGTTTGGGGTTTGGGGCAGGCGAAGCCTTACTTCTCTCTTTGGGCGCGTTTTGCCCCCTGAATTCCAGCCTAAACCCTAGCCCTAAACCCTAAACCCTAAACCCTAAACCCTGAACCCTGAACCCGGAACCCTGAACCCGAAACCCTAAAGTCGCGGGATTGGGGCCAGGGCACACAGGATTGATCCCTCGACTTTAAACCCTCAACTCCAAGCCTAAATCTTAAACCCAAAACCCTACAAGCCTAAATCCTACACCCTAATTCCTGACCCTCAATACCCTAAACCCCAATACCCTAAACCCTAAATCCAACCTAAACCCTAAACACTAAAATCCTAAATTTAAACCCCAAACCCCAAACCCTCAACCCTCAGCTGCCTGGTCCGCAAACAGGCCCGTCGTCGGAAAGTCCACTTTGGAGCGATCCGCAACCTTTCACGGCACTTAGACTTGGGTTTGAGATGTGGGGGTGACAAACCAGGCGATGTGTAGGGTTTAGGGTTTAGGGTTTAGGGTTTAGGGTTTAGGGTTTAGGGTTTAGGGTTTAGGGTTTAGGGTTTAGGGTTTAGGGCTTAGGGCTTAGGGTTTAGGGTTTAGGGTTTAGGTAACCTCATGCCGAAACGTGACTGACACCATGAATGCCATGGGAGGCGTGCAAGAGGATGGGTCAAGACCCTAAACCCTAAACCCTAAACCCTAAACCCTAAACCCTAAACCCCTTTAATCCGCGTCAGCTTGCATGGTCATGTCCACAGGAGAACCCAGTTTCATCCCAAAGGCAACTATAGGCCGAAGCCCCGAACCCTAAACCCAAAACCCCAAACCCTAAACCCTAAACCCGAATAGGAGCCCACGCAGCCATTAAGGCCGAAACCAAGATGTTATATATATATATATGTATATATATGTATATGAAGCAGGGTTTATATTTCTGTTTTTGGTGAGTGTATATAAGGTTCCTTTCTAGTATTGGTGAGTGTATACCTTGGGTGTCCTTTTTTTGGGGGGTACAAGAAACATAAACCCTACTTCATATATGGCCAGCCCCCCACTATGCATAAAGTCATAAATATGTACATAACTATAAACAAAGACATAATACATATACATTTATACACACATATATATATATATGTATATATATATATATCGTTCGAATAAGCCTGCAACCCATAAAAAAACAAAATAGAAAACAAACAACAAAACGCGTGGAGACAGTTGGGGATCAGGCTTTCCTCAGGTCCTGGCTCGCAACGCGCAGGGAGCTTGGGCAGCTCAGGGCTTATAAGGTTTAGGATGATAGGGTTTAGGGTTTAGGGTTTAGGGTTTAGGGTTTAGGGTTTAGGGTTTGAGGCTTGAGGGCGTTTGCATGGCACCAGGTGCCCTGCTCAAACACAAAGCTCCCTAGGCCCTAGGCCTCAACTTTCAATTCTAGTTCCTGTCTCGGGTACCTCACTTTAAAAATCAATGGCCTGAAGTTAAATTAGCAACCAGAAAAGTACAGCCGACATCCGAAGCTCCAAGCCCCTAAACCCTGACCCACACATGGAACTAGAAGTGGTATTAGTGCAGCTGCTTTAAGACTTCAGCCCTACCCTAAAGCCTAAACCCAAAGCCCAAAACCCTAAACTCTGTACGAAGGGATGCGGGCAGGCTTTCGGTTGACGTTTGAGGGTTCGGAGCAGATTCTGGAGACCTCCTCGCTTTTGCCAAGCCCCAGCAGTCACACACTGATAGCTGCGTAGTGCATAGGGCTGAGTCCAGTTTAAGGCTTAGGGGGTAAACTCTGAACCCTAAGCCCTAAACCAGAAAGCCCAAACCCTGAACCCTATTAACCCTATATGGATCACGGGTTTGTGGCGTAAGGATTTGTCTCCCCCGCATTTCGCCTGCAAAGCCTCGGAGAGCTTAGGTTGCAGGGTTTAGGGTTTTAAACCCGAAAAAGTCCTCGGCCCTGAACCCTGAACCCTGCACCCTAAAACCTAAACCCTAAACCCTAAAACCTAAACCCTAAACCCTAAACCCCAAGTGCTTGGTCTTGGCCTCATACCCATTAGAATGCAAAACACACCACACGACAAGACACACCTTTGATAATACGGCTTTCAGATTTTTCAAGGGGTTTGTAGGGCTTTTGGGGATCTAGGGTTCAGGGCTGTGAGCTGACGATAGGGTTTTAGGGTCAATAGGGTCTAGGGTGTTTGTGGTCTCTACCGCCCCAGATCCTAAAACGCCCTGAATCCCTCCAAGCGCTAAACCTGAAAGGCCGAAACTTTCTGGCTCAACCCGAAAGCCCACAACTTTCTGGGTCAACACGGCTCCTTGACCAGGGCGTGCCGTGTAAACGGTTTGGCCCCGCCTCTGCCGCACTGGGAATGTTGCGGCCCCAAACCCTAAACCCTAAACCCTAAACCCTAAACCCTAAACCCTAAACCCTCAGAGGGCTGACAGGGTGAGGGCTCCCGGCTTAGGGGCTTGGAATGCTTTAGGGTTTAGGGTTTAGGGGTTTGGGTTCAGGGTTTAGGGTTTGGGGCTTAGGCTTAGGGCTTAGGGCTTAGGGCTTAGGGCTTAGGGCTTAGGGACTTAGGGTTTAGGGCTTAGGGTTTAGGGTTTAGGGTTAATTACAAGTTGGGTCTCTAGCGTGCAAGGCTTACGAATGTATCGGGTTGATGGCTTACTCGCTTTAGGGTAGGTCCCTGGCATATGCGGGAAGAATGAACTAGCCTTCCGTTCTCATGGCTCCATGGGGCCTTAGACAAGTCTGTGGCACTGCACCTGAAACTGCCGAGCTGCCAGGTAAAGCGCCAACGTTCAGTTCCTAATCCTCGGGCTCACCCGAACCCCAAACCCTCAACCCTGACCGAAGAGAACATTTCTCTGGCCGGTCAGCCTTTCTAAGAACAGAGCTCTTCTCGCAGCAGGCCGAAGCTTCACATGTAAACCCTAAACCCTCAACCCTAAAGCCTAAACCCTGAACTAAGGTTCGGGGTCTAGGGTGTAGGGACGCGAAGAAGTACCGGCTAGAAAAGGGCTTATCATATAGTCTAGACCCAGGAGTAACCTAGGAATAGGAAGGGCACCCTTCTTGGTTTCAAGAGGATGGTTAAGGGAACCCCAACCCCAAGAAAAGGAATTGAGGGCCTGCTCCGGGTCCTAGTATCTAAGAAATATTCACCATATCCCTTGGGCATACCTTCACTTATTGTCTCCTTCTATATGTGGCATGGGTTTGGGGTATGTCGAACTATTCTTAGATAGCAAAGGGCTTCTCATATAGGGTTAAGAGCCCTAAACCCTAAACCCTAAACCCTAAACCCTAAACCCTGGGCTCGTGTAAGCTTAGGGCATGTTGGGCCCTCCGGGATCTGATACCTCGGCCCCCTAAATGAACCAAAAAACCCTAAACCCCAAACCCTAAACCCTAAACTGCCCTACACACTAAACCCTAAACCCTAAACCCTAAACCCCAAACCCTAAACCCTAAACCCTAAACCCTAAACCCTAAACCCTAAACCCCAAACCCTAAACCCCAAACCCTAAACCCTAAACCCTAAACCCTAAACCCTAACCCCACCCCCCCTCCCCCGCGTGCCTCCTTGCCCGCCCATGCAAAGACCGTCCACCAGAATGTTTGGCGGGATGATCGGCTTGCTCCTGCGCGTGGTGATTTTTTGAAGCCCAGTCATTCAGCAGCGCATGTTTCAGCGAACCCTAAACCCTAAACCCCAAACCCCAAACCTTAAATCCAAACAACTCAACCTCACGAGGCTCCTCTGCGGATTTGGGGTTGAGTTTTTGATATCCCCAAACCCTGAACCCTAAACCCTAAACCCACATAAGTAGGCCACAGCCGTGCAACAACTATAGCTGCCAGGTCGGAGACGTCCTGTCACATTTTAGGGTTTAGGGTTTAGGGTTTAGGGTTTTCAGAACAAGCCCCTTGTGGTCAAAGGGTAGCTGTAAATAGGGTTTAGGGGTTTAAGGTGTGGGGTTTAGGGTACCTTGAATCCTAACCCTTGATCCCTACGCTCTGAAGCGCCAACCTGGAAACCTTAAACCTCAAGCTTTACACCTTCAACCCTGAACCTTGAAATCCTCCAACCATCAAACCACTAAACCATTAAACCATTAAACCCTTAAACCCTTAAAACCCTTAAAACCCTTAAACCCCAAAGCCTAAACTGTCCTGGCGGCCACGTAGGCCAAACTCTCGGCCATGGACTGCTCACGCTGAGCTGCATACCTTGGGTGCGGGTTTCGGGGCTTTAGGGCCTTAGGGTTTTGAGGCTCTAGGGTTTAGGGTTTAGGGTTTAGGGTGCGGAGCTGCAATTGGTATTGTAGAAAGGAGTTGGTATTGGAAGTTGAAGGGTCAATGAACCCGGTAATCTTTGGCTCAAGCCATGACCAAAGCGGTCAAAGGTTTCGTAAAAAGTGTGCCCTTGGTTTGGGGTCTTGTTGTTCGGTTGTTGGTTGTTCCAGGGGTATTAAGGGCTTCTGTTGGGGTTGACTGTTTTGTTTCTTGTCCTCCTTCGGTTGCCCCCGTAGGTTATGAGCCCAAATTAGGCTTCCTGCGGAATTGGTAAAGATTTTTCGTTTGTTTAACGCCATGGACATGATGCGGCGTCGCTCTGAGCCTGGACTGTCGCCAACGGCCAATGAAGCCGAAGGAAATCGTGGTGATGGGGGTGAAGATCGACAACAAATGGTACAAGCACTGACAGATGGTAGGGAGGTTGCAATGATACAACCAACGCCTCAGGTGGAAAACGAAGTGGTTCCGGTTCAAGCAGCAAATCCTTTCTGGAGCGAGCGGGCTCAAGAAGAAATGAGACTTAGGCAATCAAGGCCGGCAAGTCTTCCCGCGAGCGGAGGGGATAGGAGTGGTGAAGGTACGAGGAGACCGCCTTCGCTGCAAGATCTTTTGGGTCAGGAACCTGCACCTGTTGAGAGACCATCGTCAGGCTTAATGGGACAAATGGAACGAGGTACTATTGGTGGAGTGCAAGCCGACGAAGAACTCATTCCTGATGTTAGTGGTGAAGAGCAAACTGAAGATATGGCGGTGGTGAAGCGTGCGCTGAAAGAGTTGCTTGTGCAGACAAAGGAGCTGGGGAACAGGTTGCATCGGGCGGAAGAAAAGAGCTATACATCTGCTGCATCTGGGTCAGCTTCAAGGGCACGGAGCTCTGGAGTGGTGGACGCAAACACGGCATATCCTCTAGGAATGACTCCAGAGAAGCAGTACCTGCCAGGACAAGTTTTCTACACGGATGGTATGGGTGGTTTTTGGACTGTGTTGCCTGATGGGACATGGCTGCCTATTGAGGGCTACGACCTGCCAAAGGGTTGTGATCTTCAATCCTTGCCTGGGTCCAGGAAGGGGGATGTTCAAGTGGAGGATGAAAAAGAAGTGCCAATGATGCATGTAGCTGAAGGGAAGAAACCCTCCAGATTGCCTCCATTGAATTACCCCACGGGAGGTCCTGCAAGTGGTGGATATGCAAGTGGACCACCTGGTTTAACACATGTTCCGATTACTTCCGTGCCATCAGGTGTTGATGGTTCTGTCGCACCTGCGGGGAACCAGCCCGGTTTTGTTTCAGCTCGGGAAACTGCAACGCAAGAGAACTCAGCAGGATCGGGTGGATATACAATGGTGGATGATGTTCCGTATCGGTGGAAAATGGTCGCTGGGAAGTTGGAATTAGAAAAGGTTCCGCTCACAGCTGTTACGCCCGGTATAGGACATGGACTACCTCAAGGGCCTGGTGGAAGGGTCAGCTTACCTCCTGGAGCAGTGGTGCCACGCGGTATGCCAATCACTGGTGATAGTTCTGGAACCGAACGTCCGGAGGCTCTCGGGAAGCATGTGATGAGCCTTCCAACTTTGGCAGACTACACACCAAGCAATCCGACGGCACTGGGTGATTGGATCGCAATGATCGAACCAATGTTGTCTTCGCTGACAGATACAGGAAGAGTGTGGTGGCAATGCGTCTACTCAAAGGCATATCAAGCGTATGCCAAATGGTTGAGTGTTTCTCCACTGGAAAGGTTGGGCATCAAGGCTGAGCTAGAAGGGCTCAAGGTGGTTCAAACTGTGCATGTTTTGTTGGAGCAGAGAGCGGTGTCTTTGCTGCTACAGGCGATTCCGGAGAGATTGAAGACCGAGATCGTTTCCACTCGAATGTTGGGGTCAGTGATGATATTTTACAAATTGCTGACGGTCTACCAACCAGGTGGAGCAAATGAGCGCAGCACAATGTTGAACTTCTTGGTGCAACCATCTTCAGCAACCTCGATCTCAGAGGCTATTAAGGGAGTGCGACAATGGGCGCAATGGCGTTCCCGATTAAGGGAGCTGCGAGCATCCGAGCCGGACGCTACCTTGCTTATCAAGGGATTGGATGCTTTATCATCCGCGTTGCTGGCAAAACACCCTACGGTGCATTTCAGAGTGGCATCCTTTCGGGAGAAATTGGGGGTGGACTACTCGCCGACCTCTGAAACTGCGACACAACTAGCTGAAATGTTACAGGCAGAGTTTGAACTGCTATTGCATAGTGCTGGTGAACAAGAGGTGAAGCAGGACTCGGACGCCAAGAAAAGGGCCAGGTTAAACAAGGCCCAAAAAGGGAACTGGTGACGAGACAGAGGAGGGTGACAAAGGCAAAGGGAAAGGAAAAAGGTACAGCGGAGATGGTGAACGTCCTTTCTGTTGGATATATGGGAAGACCGATGCAGGTTGCAAGTTCGGATCCCGCTGCAAATTTCGCCATGACAAAGACTCCCTTGAGCGAGGAAGATGTTTTGAGTGTGGGGCCGTTGGCCATCTGCAGCCGCAATGTCCATATAAGGATGGTGCAAGTTCCAATGTGGACTCAAACCCTGAGAGAAGCAGATCTAAAGGGAATTCTCCCAAAGGGGGAAAGGGCGGCAAAGGTGCGAAATGGGGAAATGCCAAAAAGGCAGAGGTAGCTGAAGGGGGAGATGAGACGGCTAATGCGGGATTGGATAAAGGTTCTGCAAGTCCCTCATCACCATCAACACCCAATCAAGTCCTTGCTGAAGCGTTGGAAGTGCTGAAATCTATGAAGCTGTCATCAGCGCAGTCAGCATCGAGCGGGGATCCCAGTGTTCGAATGTTATGCGGATCTGGATTGTTTCAGCAGGAAGGGAGAGTGGCGTTGGTGGATACAGCTGCTACGCATCTTGCGCGGACGCTTTTTCCATGGGAATGTTTACCCGACACTACTGTTATGGTGCAAAGCGCGCTTGGTGGTGTGGCAATGAGGATTACAGAGAAAGGGACGTTGATTAGGGAAGACAATGGGCCCCTGATTATCCCTCTCTGGTTGATTTTGGAGTTTGGGGCGAACCTCACGTGATCAATGGGATGTGTCACGTGGGTGCAAAATCTTCGCTGGACCAGCTCTTGTGGTTTGAACATGGCTGTTTGGTTATGGATTACAAAACAGCTGAAAAAATGGTTTTGCATGCTGAAAGGCAGCGTGTGTCTTGGTCCCATTCTCAATGGAGGAATGGAAGGGCGGACTGTGGAGTCGGTTCGTCGGATGCCACGTTGTTGCCGAAGCAGGGAGAAGGCCGAGGAGTATGCGTTCTACATGTGGCCAGGGTTTCTGACACCAATGAGTGTTCGGGAATGGGCATGTTGGACTCGGGAGCATCACATCCTCTCAGATCACTTCGTCCTGGAGAACAGCTTCCGCAGCAAAAGGTGTTGGTGTCTTTAGCTGTTGGATCTCGGGAGATGTGTATTACCCCAGGTGGGACCCTGGTAACTCCTGAAATGGTAGATCCACTAGTGCCAATTGGCAAAGCGAGCGCCTTGGTTGGTCTCAGAGTTCAGTGGCGTGGTGGCAAGTGCACAGCCTCACATCCTGTTCTGGGGGAACTTCGCGTTCGTGATCTGAATGGGTGCCCTTGTTTGGAAAAGGAAGTGGCGCTTCAGATCATTGATGAAATGGATTGGTGCTCACCAAAGCAAGCTTTGAAGGTGGCACGTATGGTTCAAGGGTGTCCGAATACGGACAACGAGGTGGCTGTAAAAACGTCGTTGCAAAGCGCAGCGCGGACAGCGTCAGCGAATGAGGAGGAGTTCGTCCAGGCATGCTGGAGATTTCTTCGGTGGTATTATGGGGATATACCAGAAAATATGCTGATGGAGCTGTTGCCACGTGGAGATATTGCGGCGTTGCCTTTCAACCGTCATAAAAGGAGACGGCTGGCACGAGCAAAAAGGGTGGTGGTACACCTATTTTCAGGAAAACAAAAATGGCATTTTCCCAGTCGGGATGTGGAGGTACTGGAGCTGGATTTGACAAAAGGTGGTGACCTACATAATTCGAGCGTCTGGAAGTATCTTCTGCATCTGGCGGCTGAAGGAAAGGTGGTTGCTGTGGTGGGAGGACCTCCATGCAGGACAGTGTCAAGGTTGAGAGGTGAAGACGGTGGTCCACCTGTATTACGCCGACGCTGTGGACCTGAACGGTTGGGGTTAAAGAGTCTTCCTTGGCCACATCAAGAATTAGCCCAAAAGGATGGTGTTTTACTTCTGAAGATGCTTTTCCTATATGACGTGGCGGTGCATTCAAGGTGTGGAACTGCTGAAGTCATCAATGGAAGTTCTGTCTTCTTTGGCATGGAAAGCCCTGGGGACCCTGAACTCATAGGGAAAGATTTCTCTCAGAACGGCAAAACGGTCTTGAGTGCTGAGGATCTGGTGGATGGTTCTCAGGAAGGGCTCTCAAGTCCTACCTTCTGGAGTTGGCCAGAGGTGAAAAGCTTTTGTGAGCGTTATGGAATGTACGCTGCACACTTTGATCAAGGAGCATTGGGACATGCTCTGGTGAAACCTACGACTTTCCTGGTGTCTGATATGGAACTATGGGAATCGTTGGAACAGGTTCGCGTGGTTGTTCCGTGGTCAGCAACATTCGCTTCTACCCTGGAAGAGCGTATTGGACAATCCTCTATATGGGCGCGATGGGCGTTTGGATTGGTTAAAAGAATACGTCACAGGTTGGCACAATGGTTGCATGAGAGCGATGCTGAACGGGAAGCTACGGTGTTAAAAAAAGAAGAACGAGAAGGGACGTTACGGAGGTTGACGACCGAGGAGCGAGCTTTCCGTGACCATTGCCTAAGGGGGCATATTCCCTTCAGACGTGATTGTCAAATCTGTGTGTCTGCTGCTGGAAAAGAGCGTCGCCATTTGAGGCGAAAGCATGGGGATGCTTACACTTTATCATTGGACTTAGCGGGTCCATACAAGTGTTCAAAGGATGCTCACCAGCAGAAGCCACGACACGCTGTTATTGGTGTGTATCAATTTCCAATGTTGGATCCCAATGTGGGTCGCCCTCCAGAAAAGGAGGAAGATGCGGATGAGGTGGAAGATCAGGTGGTAGATGATGGTGCTGGTGTTGGAGAATGGTTAGGCGATGCAGTCGCTAACTTCGAGGAGGAAGACTCTGCACCGGTGGAACCTGCGCCAGTTCTGGAGGCAGAGGTGTTGAAAATTCAAGCTTCTGAAAAATCCTGGAAGGAACTGAAGGACCACTTGACCCAACCGGTCCGTATGATCAACTTCGTTATGGTGGAGCCGATTGTGGACAAACAGCAAACAACTGTTTTATCGGCAGTTCAAAGAATGATGGTGCGCTTGCAGAGACATGGGTATCCGGTGTTGAGAATCCACTCAGATCGAGCGGGGGAGTTTGTCAATGCACGCTTCCGGTCCTTTTGCGAAACTCGTCTGATATATAGGACCACTGGTGATCCTGGAGTCCCGCAAACAAATGGGCGCGCTGAAGCATGTGTGGGTTTATTCAAACGTGGTGTCAGGTCGCTCTTAAAGGAGGCGCGACTCGGGCCGGCGTACTGGGCACTGGCTGCTCGCCATTGGTCAATGTTACGGTGGCAGAAAGCTGAAAGGGAGTTGGGGTTGAATCCTAAAGCATTGCTTCCCTTTGGTGCTCAGATTCAAGTCAAACGTCGTCCGTGGGAGTTGCTGGGTCCGGATGGAACAAAGAAAGGTCGGCAATGGGTCGATCGTACGCAGCCTGCACTTCTTTTGGGTCCATGCGATGACCTACCTGGTGGTTATTGGGTGGAAGCTCAAGGGACTGCAAAAGATCCGGATGAACTGGTGTTATTTCCCTGCACTACGATTTTTTCCAATATAAAGGAACCGCCTGAATTGGAGCTGGAAGGGGTGGTAGAAGAACAGGAGCCTTCTCCTCCAGAGCATCGTCTCAAGGGGAAAAAACCGGCGCTTCGGTTCGCTGATGAGGAAGGTCCTCCTTTACCTCCGCCTCGCGATCCTCCAGTTCGTCATCGGTTAAATGAAAAAAGCCCGGCCTCTTCACTGCGTGGTCATGTGGGCTCCTTGCGCTTGCTTCGCAAGCGGGGGGAGAGTCCGCCCTTAGAAATTTTCGAGGATGACATGCAGGGTCTGGGGGAGCTGGAAGAAAATGCAGATGTTGAGGACAATGTTCCTGGTGATGAGTATTGGCCGACTTGCTGTTCTCCTCATGAAAATGCTTATTTGGTCTGCAAAAGTGAGACTGCTGAGGATGGAACACAGTTGGAAAAAGAAGAGCAAAAAGCCAAGTCAATGTATGAAAGGTCTATGTATGATTACGTGGACTGTGAGGAGCTTTTGGAAGGGATTGTATACCCAAAGAGGGTGAATCGAAGAGGTGGTATCAACAATTGGTGTACAGTACGCGAGCTCTGGTGTTGGGCCACTATACTCATGGCGGAGTGTGTGGTATCACAAAAGAGACTCATCGAAGACCATGGCTATGTCGTTATTTGGCATCATTCGTGAGGCACCACAATCCTGAAGCCAAATTTTCTGCTCTTCAAATCTCGTGCAATGCTCCGGTGTCATTGCATAGGGATAGTCACAATGAAAAACATTGCTGCAATTATGTGTGTGGCTTTGGTGACTATAAAGATGGTCAGCTGTGGGTTGAGGATGAAAAGGTTTTAGAGGAAGGAGCTGAAGTGGTGGAGCAATCTTATGGGAAGAAAGTCCTACCTGGAAAATTGGTGGATATCCACTGGAACTTCATGTCGTTCTTTCCGAGAAAGCTGCATGGCCCTATGCCTTGGAAAGGAAACAGGGTATCCTTGACAGGGTACACACCTGTTTTTATGGAGCGTTTGAGCTACAAGGATAGGTGCTATCTTCTCCAATGCAAGTTTCCTCTTCCGGAACCACAGGCTGAAGAAGGTGAAAAAAGGAAGTGGTTAAAAATGACGTTGAAAGAGACCTCGCTGGACGACCTTGCAGAAGAAGTCGACTACGCTGTGTTCGAAGCGCATCAATGGGCTCTAGAAGAGCATTTGAGTATTCGACGCCTAATTGCTGAACAGGAATGTTGCATCTTGGACGAGTTCCATGGATCGGCCAATGAGTCGAGTGAAGAAAAAGGATCAGAGACTAGAGAATGGCTGGTTAAAGCAAAACGGGCTGAGGAACAGCTATCGAAGTTTTTGGTCAAAGCAGCTCAAGTTCAGCAAATGGTACAAGAAAATACTGCGCTTGAGGCAGCAGAGGAGGTTGAGTTCCTGCAAACAAAAACAATCCCTACACAAGAAGCCATGCAAGAGCTGGAAAAGTGGAGGGAATCATTGTCGGACGAGGTGACGTCTTTGGTGAAAGAGTTGGAGGTGGTGGAACCAACAACTCAAGAAAAGCTGGACAAATTGGCGGAAGAGCCTAATGCACCGGTGATTGAGTACGTTCCCAGTCTGGTGGTGTTTACCCGGAAGCAAGGGACAGGGAGGCGACGTGCCCGTATCTGTGCATGTGGAAACTTCATTTCGTCAACGGCAGCTACAGAATATGAAGGGCCGAGGTCACTCAGTCGTCACTCGCTGTACGCTCCAGGTTTAGATTCAACTACATTCAGGTGTCAAGTGAGGCACGCAGCATATATGGTGTGGATCATCGCTGGCTTAGACATTTCCAAAGCTTTTCTGACGGCGCCGATGAATAGGGCGCAAAGAGAAGGGCGTTTGGTGGTGGTGCAGCCCCCAAGGGCGGCGGTGAAATTGGGTCTTTGCACAAAAGAGGAGCGGTGGATTGTGAGGAAGGCCTTGTACGGTTTGGCCGAAAGTCCTGCAGCATGGGTGGAGTGGCGAGACCAACGTCTTCAAGGGATGTCTTGGGTGTCAAAGGATGGACAAGCGATGAGCTTTCAGAGGTCCAATGCAGACCCAAGTCTGTTCCTTATTATGGCGCAAGAGAAGCTGGAAGGTGCAAGCAAGTTGGTAGGGACAATGGGTCTTTACGTGGATGATTTTTTGATGGCTGGGACTATGACAGTGCTCCGGGAGGCCTTGGAACAGATTAGGAAGGAGTGGAAAACTTCTGAACCCGAGTTCTGTGGTCCAGGCTGCGGTGATGGATTCCTGAAGTTTTTAGGTGTCCAAATCTGGTATCGAAATGGCAGCTTCTTTCTCAACCAGGAGGACTTTGTGAGAGATTTGCTGAACCGACGAGGGTATCAGATCGATGAAACTGGAAAAGGGAGTAACCTGCCAATGGTGAAAGAAACTCCAGGTGAAGAAGAAGAGGTGGATATTCCTTCCTTGCGAGCGGCTCAAGGTGCCGTAGGGGAGTTCCTCTGGGTGGCAATCAAAACTCGACCTGATTTGGCGTTCTGCACGAGCCAGTTGTCTTTGTGGACATCCCGAAGGCCGCGATTTGTGGTTACAAAGGCTGAGGAGGTTTTCCGATACCTTGCTGCAACTCCAACGTTAGGCTTGACGTTCGGAGCAATCGCAACATGCGAAAAAGAAAGAAATGAGGTGTTGCGTTATGGACGAGGTGTCAAGGTGGTGGAGTCCTACGCGGATGCCATTTTTAATGCAGGTGAAAATGAAAAGAGCCACTCAGGAGCGGTGGTGGTGTGGGGTGACTGTCCAGTGATGTGGGCAACACAAAGACAATCAACGGTGGCTTTAAGTACAGCTGAAGCTGAATTACATGCGTCCATAGAGGGAGCAACGATGATTCAGTCGTGCACCCCTATAATTGCCGCTTTGGTTGGAACAGGTGAAGAATCGCTGCAAAAAGTGCTGTATACAGATTCGGTTTCAACGTGCTCGATCATTCAATATCCTGCTGGAAGCTGGAGGACAAGACACCTGAGAATTCGAGCAGCCGGTGTCAGGTCTCTGGTGGACCGTGGTTATATGGTGATAGCGCATCTTCGCGGTGAGTATATGATCGCTGACCTGTTGACTAAGTTGATGAGTGGACAGGTGTACGCAAAGCAAAAGGCACTTTGGGGTCTCCGACTGTTGGTACAAGGGACTGACTTGAAAAAAGCCTCGCTTGCAATGGCGGTCATGATGGTGGCTGCATCTCTGCAAGGGATGGCAACTGGTAGCGAAGAAGTGTCAACTGCTGGATTCTTTTGCTCAGAAGAAGGGGTGTGCAAGGTCGCCAACACGTCTACGGTGATGGTTCTGGCTCAAGGTATTGAAATGGTTGTCAACAATTCAGACCTTGTTGCATATTTGGTGGCAGCAATTATACTCTGGGAACTGGCATGGTGCCTCTTTCGACGGCTGTATAAATGGCTGTGGATCAGAAAGCGGTGGTTATTCCTGCGAGTGCCACTTTGTATACAACAGTGGGTGGGAACTGTATGCACGCAAGCAGTGACTGTGATGTTCTGCGATATTCACAGCTCAGAGCTAAGACGCTTTGTAAGCATTGCCTCAAGGATGGCTGGGTGGTGAATGCTGAGTTCCTTGGTGAGGAACGAGCCGCTGGAACGTGAATTTTCCAAGTGCGAGGTGAAGAAATCCTCAATGGTAAAGGATTCAGCCAATGAGCTGAAGGTTCGTCCTGGAAGACGTTAAACCACAATGTGCATTTCAAGCAGCTGGCTGCTGCCTAAATGGCGGTTTTTGGCCAAAGATCTGCACCTCCAATGTGTCCTAGGAAATCCTAGGACAGGGGGAGTGCGGAGCTGCAATTGGTATTGTAGAAAGGAGTTGGTATTGGAAGTTGAAGGGTCAATGAACCCGGTAATCTTTGGCTCAAGCCATGACCAAAGCGGTCAAAGGTTTCGTAAAAAGTGTGCCCTTGGTTTGGGGTCTTGTTGTTCGGTTGTTGGTTGTTCCAGGGGTATTAAGGGCTTCTGTTGGGGTTGACTGTTTTGTTTCTTGTCCTCCTTCGGTTGCCCCCCGTATAGGGTTTAGGGCCTTGGGGTTTTAAGGCTTAGGACTGTAGGGCTGAGAGGCTTAGGGTTGAGGGCGTTGGGTCGGTTGGGCCCGGTGCAGAGGATTTATGGGGTTTAGGACATGAGGCCCCAAGCCCCAAAACCGAAACCCTAAACCTAAACCCTGAACGCTAAAAAGACCTAAGTCCCCCACTTTCCTGCTGGGTCTAGCGCTTTAGTTAGGGTTTAGGGTTTCGGGTTTGGTGTTTCGTGCTTAGTAAACCCTCAGCGACTGGGATGGGGGGGGAGGGGCGGGGGGGGGGGGGGGGGGGGGTGGCCCTAAACCCTAACCCTAAACCCTAAACCCTAAACCCTAAACCCTAAACCCTAAACCCTAAACCCTAAACCCTAAACCCTAAACCCTAAACCCTAAACCCTAAGGGCAGGCTCTGGGATGCCAGGCATCAGGGTCTTAGCGTCTTTGGACCCCAGAGTAGCCCAGGAACACAAGGGGTGGCCTTTTTGGCTTAAAGGGGCCGTGTATAAGGGAGGCTGGACCCCAAAAGAAGGGGAAACAGGGCCTACTCTGGGTCCTAGCTCTAAACCCTGAACCCTAAACCCCAAACCCTAAACGCTAAACCCTGGGTCCGTGTTGCCCTGAACACTAAACCCTAAAACCTTCAAACAAGGGAATAGGGAACTATCCTGGGTCTTTGTAGGGTTCTTAAGGCTTTGGGGTCTTAGGGTGTAAGCTTTTGGGTTGTCGGGTTGTCAGAGCTTTCGGGTCCCGGGCCGGTCCTGGGAAAGGGGCGCTTGAACCAAGGCTTTGCCCGGAGTATCGCAACTGAGCCCTCAACCCCAACCACGCCAAGACCCCTAAACCCTAAACCCTAAACCCCTAAACCCCTAAACCCCTAAACCCCTAAACCCTAAACCCTAAACCCTAAACCCCTAAACCCTAAACCCTAAACCCTGAACCCTAAACCCTAAACCCTGAACCCTCCCATAGTCACCCAGGGCCACGGCTGCTCTCTAATCTTCCAAAGCGGAGTGCCAGAAAAGCCTTCATGGCCACCTGCGCAGGGGTTTAGGGTTTAGGGTTTAGGGTTTAGGATTTAGGATTGAGGGTTCAGGGTTTAGGGCCTCAGGGTTTAGGGCCTCAGGGTTTAGGGTTTAGGGTTTAGGGTTTAGGGTTTGGGGTTCAGGGTTCAGGTTTTAGTGTGTATATACGCCTGGTTGGGAGAGCTGAGTGTTGAGGGCTGCAGGGTTGCCCTGAACCACCTCAACAGCACTCAAAACCCTCAAAACCTTAAACCCCAAAGCTGCAATGCTGGGATTTAGGAAGCCCTCAGCCCTACAGTCTAAACCCTAAACCCTAAACCCTAAACCCTATACCCTAAACCCTGTTCAGGGTTCAGCTTTTGTTTCGTCCTGCAGTCTTGGCGTGGTTTGTCTCAGGGGCCAACCACGTCATAAACCCGTCGAAGAAGGCCCCATGAACCCCGAAACCCTAGAATTCACTCAAGTTCTCTAAGCCCTAAACC
Organism: Symbiodinium natans; assembly: GCA_905221605.1. Classification (NCBI taxonomy): domain Eukaryota; class Dinophyceae; order Suessiales; family Symbiodiniaceae; genus Symbiodinium; species Symbiodinium natans. The sequence goes on along the minus strand of CAJNDS010002135.1, from coordinate 845,060 downwards.
TTAAACCCTAAACGTCTCTCTGAAGTCCACCCGCCCAGTGTCGCGCGCCTTGGCCTTGGCTAACCTCGGCGCCCAGGAAGGTGCTAGAGGGTCTGGAGGCCCATTACGCTTGTGGGATTTTCCAATCCCTAAACCCTAAACCCTAAACCCTAAACCCTAAACCCTAAACCCTAAACCCTAAACCCTAAACCCTAAACCCTAAACCCTAAACCCTAAACCCTAAACCCAAATTTAAAAGAAGCCGGGGGGGGGGGGGGGGAAGGGGGGTTGATAAGGGTTTTCCTAAACCCGAAACCCTGTAAACCCTGAACCCTCCACCTTAAGCTCCAAGTTCAGGGTTCTTTCGGCTTCCAGGCGGGGCTCTTACAGGTTTAGGGGCGGCCTCCTAGGGGCTTAGGGGGGGGTCCTATTTAGGGTTTAGGGTTTAGGGTTTAGGATGGAACAGTTCGAGTCCTGGGCTCATGTGGGTGACACCGGGGCCGAAGAAGATTTCTTTCCAGATGGGGGCTCCAGCTGTTGATGGATTTGGGGCCCAGGTCTCTAGGAGGCTCTGAGCTTTAACCCCCTGTACCCGAAACCATAAAGCACCTAAGCCCCCCTAAACCCTGCACCCTGCATGCGGGCTAACATCTCAGGGTGTGTAGAAGCTTAGCAAAAGAAAGGCCCAAGATCCCCTGTTAGAACTGGTTTAGTGTTTAGTGTTTAGGGTTTAGGGTTTAGGTTTAGGGGATACCCTGAACGCAACCGGTCTCTAAGCCACCTGGAACCCCAAGGCCCTAAACCCTGAATCCTACAAGGCTACTTGGAGGTTCATGGCTACTTAATAACCCCAATCATAACTGTACTTATACGCAGTAGGTTACCCTAAACCCTAGACCCTAAACCCTACTTGGGTTAAAACTCCAAGTACAGCCCTGAACCCAACCATCCATCTCCCGGCCGTGGAGCCATAGTGGCGAGGTCGCCGGCGTGCCTCGCAACTTCAGGTTTAGGGTTTAGGGTTTAGGGTTTGGGGTTTAGGGTTTCGGGTCCAGTGCTTCCTGAACCCCGCAAGACAGAACGAGGGCCCAGAGCCCTCGGCTCCCGGAAAAGCCCTCTTATCCAACCCTAACCCGAAACTAAACCCCACCTAAACTCCCCAAAATACTGAAAATAATTGCCCAAAACCTAAAAACAAAAGCCAGGTTGTTACACATTTTAGGGCTTAGGGTAAGCCCTAAACCCTAAACGCTAAACCCCGAACCCTAAACCCCTAACCCCTAAAACCTAAACCCCAAACCCCAAACCCCGCCCCCCCACCCCCCCACAAAAAGCCCCTTCAAGCGTGCGCCTTCGCTCGGCCGCGCTCCCCACCGCGGCTAGTGAGATTTGTTGGAGCCCGGCGAAGGCGGTTCAGGGTTTGAGGTTTGGGGTTTAGGGCTTGGGGTTCAGGGTTTAGGGTTTAGGGCTATTTAGGGCCGGCAGTGCTGGTAGGGCTTTAGAGGACTAGGGCTGATAGGACTTGTAGTTGAGGGCGGTAGGGCTTGTCAGGGTTATAGGGCTTGTAGGGCTACAGGGATTGTAGGGCATGTCCTCTAGGGCTGAGGGGGGGGGGAGCTTGCATGATCTATTGGGCAAATTGGGCTGTGGGCGCTTATAGTGCCTTTATGGCTTGGGATTCAGGGTTTAGGGTGCTTTTTGGTGAATGGAGGTGAACGGAACCCAGCTTTAACCACTAACGTGCATTGGAGTCAAGCTCACGATGCTCTTGCTCACATGGGGGTTTACGTAAAATAAGGGACCCCAAATATAGACCCCAAAGAGTAGGGATCCCTTTGTACTAATAAGGCCCCCAATAAGGTACCCCCTATGCAGGGGGGTTTAGGGTTTGGGGCCGAACCTAAAGTAGAGAAGCTCTCAGCAAAGCAAGCTGTCATGCTACGCATCTCCAGAGCAGCGGCACCCCCACACTCTACAAGCCCTAAACATATCCTCTCAACCCTCAACCCGAACACCCTAAAGTTACCCTAAACCCTAAACCCTAAACCCTAAACCCTAAACCCTAAACCCTAAACCCTAAACCCTAAACCCTAAACCCTTCAGAAGCCTGGCTCCTCTTTGTCCAACAGCGGCTTGGGACTCCCGGGCTTCGGTCGCTTCAGGGTTTTTGGGACAGGAAACTCCGAGCTTCAGGGTTTGGGGATTTGGGGATTTAGGGTTTAGGGTTTAGGGTTTAGGGGTTGGGGGGTTGGGATGTAAGGATTAGGGTTTACGGTTTCGGTTTAGGGATTAGGGTTGAGGGTTTAGGGTTTGGGGCTTGGGGTTTGGGGCTCAGGGTTTAGGGCTTAGGATGGGCTTGGGGCCTGGGGTTTGCGGGGTTCGGGCTTAGGCCCCAAGCCTTAGCAAGTCACACCTCCGACACACGCTCGAGCAAGGTTCAGGGTTTTGGGGCTTGGGTTTCGGGGTTTGGGGGTTCAGGGTGAATGGGGCTTGTGGTTCCTAAAGCATGACATCCAGTAGGGGGTCTTACGTGTGGCTGCCAGCTCTCACAAGTCCTGTCTGGCTTCACCCGCACGAACCTGCTTGAAGTAGTGCGGCCTGGTAAGACGAAAGGCTCACTAAACCCTAAACCCTAAACCCTAGGCCCTAAGCCCTAAGCCCTAAAAACCCTGAGCCCCGAGGGCGTGAGAGTGGAACGTATAAGCAGGAGGTATCGTATCTGTATTGACCCAAAGCAAAGCCAAGCCCAAAATTCTGAACCCTTCCACCTTGACATGCGACATCCAACACTCTGACTAAGCCACTAATCCATACACTCTGACACCCCCCCCCCCCCCAAAAAAAAAAAAAAAAAAACTTCGTACAGCGGGAGCTTGATGAATGGTCCGCAACAGTATGACTGTGTGATTAGGGTTTAGGGTTTATATGGTGGCTGGCTGAACCCCAAACCCCAAATCCTGAAGCCTAAACTCTAAAGCCTTGTGGATTTTCAGTCCCGGCCCACCTTGGGATTTAGGGTTGAGGGTCAGAACCTTCAAGAAACCCCGAATTACCACCCCCAAAAAGACACACGTATGCCATATTCACTTGGGCGGGGCGGGGGGACCCTAAACCCTAAACCCTTGAACCTGCCCTGCTTGGACATTGTCCGAGTGGGTCTCTCTGGGTGCCCTAAACCCCTAACCCCTAGACCCGAAACCCTAAACTCTAAACCCTAAACCCTAAACCCTAAAACCTTAAACCCTACAGTAGGTACACGCAAGCCAGGGCACGCAAGCTCGGTGAGCCACTCTGGCTTGATACGAGTGTTCTGGATCAAGAAAGCCTCTCAGCTGGGTACCGCGGATTACTGGGTTTCGTTTAGGGTTTAGGGTTTGGGGTTTGGGGTTTGGGGTTTGGGGTTTGGGGTTTAGGGTTTCGGGTTTGGGGTTTGGGGTTTGGGGTTTGGGGTTTCGGGACCCTGAGGACAGCAGTACATCGGAATCCTACCCTCATTCTGAGGGTACCAACTCTACTTCTGAGTCCATCCGGGGTTCCCACAACAACCTAGAAGGCTTTAGCTGTAGGGCTTGCCCTAAACCCTAAACCCGTAACCCGAAACCCTAAACTCTGAACCCTAAACCCTAAACCCTAAACCCTAAACCCTGAACCCTAAACCCTAAACCCTAAACTAAACCCTAACCCCTAATTAAACCCTGAACCCTGATTCTTGCCCAGTTGGTGCCCTAGACCCTCCGCCCGGTTTGGGGTTTAGGGATTAGGGTTGAGGGTTAATTAGGGTTTTTGGTGTTGAGGCTTTAATTATTGTAATTTAGGGTCCTTCATCCAGCAACCGCAGGTCATTCATTAACCCTACAATCCGGAAACCCGAAAAGCCAAGACCCTGGACCCAAGACCCTATAATTTTCCCAAAAACCCTAAACCCTAAACCCTGAAACCTAATCCCTAACCCTAAACCCTACAAAAACGGAATAAGGGCCGACTCGAATTCGCCCTAAAACCCTAAACCCTACAGGTCGTTGAGCCCATAGCCTAGGCCCAAGAGTAACCTAGGAATAAAAAGGTGCCCGTTTTGGTTGAAAGGGGATTCTAAGGGAACCTAAACAGTAAACGAAGGGAATAAGGGCCTACTCTGGGTCCTAGCTACCCTAAGCCCTAAACCCCTAAACCCCTAAACCCCAAACCCTAAACCCTGGGGCCTTATAAGGGAGCCTAAACCCTTAAAGGGAAATAAGGGCCTACTCTGGGTCCTAGTTACCCTAAACCCTAAACCCTAGACCCCTAAACCCCTAAACCCCTAAACCCCTATACCCCTATACCCCTAAACCCCTAAACCCCTAAACCCCTAGACCCCTAAACCCTTTAAAAAAAGGGACTCCGGGCCGGCCCCACTCTGGGTCCTAGTGACGGCGCTTGGGCCTGCCCACCGATGCCCTGGACTTCTGCGCAGACGACAAAATCGGCCGGGGCGTGACCGGACACCTCCGTCAAGGGGTTTAGGGTTTAGGGTTTAGGGCCTAGGGTTTAGGCTTTAGGGTTTGGGGTTGTGGGGGTTTTGGGGTTGAAGGTTCAGAGTTTGGGGCTTAGGGGTTTCTGGAGTTTAGGCGTTCAGGGCTTGGGGTTTAGGGTGGTGCGGGTTTAGGGCATTTTGGAGTTTAGGGGTTCTGGGGTTGGGGTTTGCGTAGGCCCGTGGAAAATGGAGGGCAACATTTGCCTGATCTGAGCCTGTGTTTGTTTTTGGAAGTTAACTAGACCCGGGAGTAACCTGGGAATAAAAGGGTACCATTTTGGGTTTTAACCCCAACCCTAAACAGGAAAAAGAAGGGCCTACTCCCGGTCCTAGTTGATTGATTGCGCATTCTTGCAGTGTGGGGTTTTTCGTGATTAGGAATCAAGTTGCGGATTGGGTGCCAACAGTGCTGCGTTGCATTGGACGTTGTCAGCTTAAAATCCCAGCCCCATGCTTCGTACAGCACTTCGTCCCTGATCCCTCTCAACCCTAAACCCTAAACCTTAAACCTTAAACCCGAAACCCTAAACCAAACCCTGTCTGTGTTCAGGGTTCAGGGTCTGGGGGGGGGGGCTCAGGATACCCCAGCAAAGCCCTAACAGCCAAAACCCCAAACCTCAGGGCATCTAATCCAAGCGGTCTGAGGGACTCCCCGCTGAGCCCTTTGATGAACAGCACTCTTCGGGGGACCCTAGACCCTAAACCCTAAACCCTAAAGCCCTAAACTCTAAGGTGCAGGGAGTGCGCCTTGGCGAGAACTGACTCCGAATGCAGCTGGAAGCGCGTGTGTGGGGCGCGCGCCTGTCCAGGATTTAGGGTTTACTGTAGGGTTTAGGGTGTAGAGCTCAGCGGGCTAGTAGATGAAGAGCCCCAGACCCCCTTAAGCCTTGACTTGGATGACGAGCCCAGTGTATTTAGGGTTCAGGGTGTAGGGTTCAGGGTTTAGGGTTTAGGGTTTAGGGTTCAGGGTTTAGGGTTTAGGGTTTAGGGTTCAGGGTTTAGGGTTTAGGGTTTAGGGTTTAGGGTGATTGAGAGCTCAGGTTGAGGGCCTCTTGGGACATAACGCATCTGAGCCTAGGGGAGGGTTGGTTTCGGGTTTACATGTCTTTGCAGGCCTCGTCGATGGGTCGGCCTGGGCGCCAGCAAAGGCATAAACCCTAAACCCGAAAAACTAAACCCCGAACCCTAACTAAACCCTAAACCCCAGTCAAAACCTAAACCCTGAGCCCTAATTAACCCTAAACCCTAAACCATAAACCCGAATTCAACCCTGAAACCTGCATGCCACAGGGATAAATGCGAAAGCTCTGAGCAGAAAACTGGAATCCTTAATCTGAACACAACCAATTGAACCCAGACACAACACGTCAACCGTACACCCCAAACGGCTTTCCGCACACGACAGGGTTTCGGGCTTCAACTCTACAGTTAGATGTTTGCTGGATGTTCATGATTTAGGGTTGAGAGTTTAGAACCCTAAACCCAAAACCCTAGACCCTTTAGGGCTACCTGCCTGCAACGAAAAGTCTTCCACCAGCTGGAAGGTGGATAAAGGTGGTTAGGGATTTCTTGCCAATATCTCCCAAAAGACACCCTGTACACACACACACACACACATAAGATTTAGGGTTGAGGGTTTAGGGTTTAGGTATAGGTATGTATATACACATATACCCACTCATCAATGAAGGAACGATAGTATACACTCACCAATGGCAGCAAAGTAAAACTCTACACCTAGGTTCGAAGGGTTGAAAAAGAGCTTCCGAGTTCAGGGCTTTAGGGATTTACTTACTGTTGGCTCGTAGGGAATGGGGAATGAGGTACCCTATATAATCCCTTAAAGGGTATAGGTATATATATATATATATAGGACCCCTAATTCCCTCATTTTCTGCGCACCAGCAGTCAGTAAGTTTAGGTTTTTTTTTTTCGGGTAAGTCGGTCTATAGCCTTACAGCGTTCTCGGGCCCAACCCTCCAAGCCTGAAGCCCGACACCGCAAACGTGCAGGTTTGGGGTTTAGGGGTTTAGGGTTTAGGGCTTGGGGGTTTGTGGTTTGGGGCTTAGGACTTTAGGGTTTAGGGCTTAGGAGTTTAGTGGGTTACGGGGTTAGGGCTTAATGCTTAGGTTTTACACAGGAGCCCTCTTCAACTAGAATGGACACTCTGGGCAGTTCGATCTGTTTCTTATTTGCATACTGAATGTATATGGGGAAAATATGCTTAAACCCTAACCCTAAACCCTAAACCCCCAAAACCTTTTAGGCCTCTCAACGATGAACCTGAGATGGCAATCCTTTCACTTGGAGACACCCCCATGGCTCGTGGCGGAAATGTCTGGAACCGTCTTAGGGCAGTCCCATGGTCCCTTACAATGGGCCCTTAATGGGCTAGGGTTCAGGGTTCAGTTCAGGGTTCAGGGTTCAGGGTTCAGGGTTCAGGGTTCAGGGTTCAGGGTTCAGGGTTCAGGGTTCAGGGTTCAGGGTTCAGGGTCTAGGGTTTAGGGTGTAGGGTTTAGGGTTTAGGGTTTGGGGTTTGGGGTTTGGGACTCTCTACTATGGGCCCCTAATTGGGGAACCGAAATATACCCTTTCTATACCCTGTAAAACCCTAGGGCCCACGCTTCAGAACCCATGAGGAAGGTACGAGACCATAATAAGGGACCATGTAGCTCCCTTAGAAACCGGATGGCAACACATCCCTAGGCAGTGCCTCTTAACGTCAGGCCTTGCGTCATAGAAAGGATTTGAATAATCTTGGGCAGCAGAGTCTTGGCTAAGAATCCATGTCTAGCCATTCTACTTCCAGCAATCTGCTTTGGCAACGCCATGAGCGCTTTTCTAGATAATCATACTGAAGCGGCCTGACGTCGGAGGAAAGCCCGGAGAATGTCGCGACGTTGGGAAATAGGCCTCAGAAGCCTTCGGTGCATTAGCACGGCTTGGTGGAGGCAGGAACCCTCAACCCTGAAACCCCAAAGCCCTGAAAGCCTACACCTTAAACCCTAAACCCTACACCATAAACCCTGTTTCCTATAACTTTGAGTTCACTGCCAATGTTCCGCCAGCCCCGCAAAACAACTATTCCAGCTCCCTTCCCGGGGCCTTAAACCCGAAACACTAAACCCTAAACCCTAAACCCTAAACCCTTCAGCCCACAGTCTCCGAACCCAAAGCCCCTGAACAAATATCCTGAACTCGCCCTTTTTTTACCTCACCCCTAGAGAGGGGAATCTAGGGTCTAGGGTTTAGGGTTTAGGGTTTAGGGTTTAGGGTCTGCGGGCATCCGCCCCCCCCCCAAGCCGTTGTGGATTCACTGCTTCGGCAAGTCTTTGTGCCGGATCGCACTTTCACAGTTCGGACCCGATTCGCGACAGCGGTTTAGTGTTTAGGGTTTAGGGTTTAGGGTTTAGGGCTTAGGGTTTAGGGTTTAGGGTTTAGGGAAATGTAAACAGGATCCTTATAGGTCACATATAATTTAATTGTAAAGCCCCTTAAGCCCTACCTAAACCCCACAACATATGATGACCCCAATAAGTGAATGAAGAACACCCAATAAAATATACTAAGCTGGGACCTTTGTGGCGGCCATAAAATCTTCTTTCCAACTCTTAGAATTCGTATTATTCGTTCATTTCTTACTCCTTGTTATAATGCTGTTGTTCGTCTATTCCTGCGGTTACACATTAATTGTATGATTCACGCTGTGCCCAAGAAAGCCGTTTTGAAGCACTATTTTTAACCAAAAGAATCCAAGGGTTACGACAGGAGAAGAATACAGTACGTTTATGCCCTTATGATTGTAGCATAAAATATGATAGAGTTTTTGCCCTTATTTTCTCGTTTGTGATCTTTACTTCGTTCCTCATATAATATTTGGTGATTGAATGTACGCCCGGGATAATGAGAAAGGTGTGAACACAGTGAACGAAGTCAGCTGCAAATGAAAGAACGAAGTGAATGATTGCGCAAATTGAATGAGAGAGCGAAGTGAGCACGAAAAAGCCCAAGGAAAAGGTCAGTCATTAGTACCATCATTTACATATGGGTTTTGGGCATCTTGTTAGCCCCACAGCCCTAAAGGCTTGACAGCTGGTGCCAATAAACCTATCCCAAACTCCTTGTGGGGTCCGATGGGTCTTGTGGCTCCGGTCAGCTCCTTGGAAGCTCATAGGCGCGCTTTCAGAGAGCAGGTAGGGCTTTGGATTATAAAGTTCGGGATGAGGGATTGGGGCTTAGTGTGTATAAGGTAGTGGCCGCCCACAACACCCTGAGTGCTAAAACCCAAGATCCTAACGGGCTTAAGATCCCTAAGGCCCTAAGACCCTTGAATTCTGAACCCCCAGCCCAACATCCTGAGGCTCTCAAAAGCTGCCATGAACCTCCCCACGCCGGAGTTGAAAGTCGCGGTTGGCTCAGCTCAAGCCAAAGCCCTGCGCACGGAGGGTTCGGGATTGGGGTTTAGGGTTCCGGGCTTGGGCTTTGGGGTTTATGATCTGAGGACTGAGGGTTTCGGCTGACTAGGGGTTAGGGGCGAGTCGTCCCGAATCCGATAGCCCAACCAAGAAGAACACGGTCTCCTGACTGGAGAGAAGCCTATTCCCGTGTCGCCCAGAGTTGTTTTCCATGTGCAGTACGCACCATACCATACTCTACCACTTCTGTACCTCTACTATAGTTACTAGTTGTGGGACTTCTAATATTTGGCGGGGCGAGGGGCCTATGGGGGAGAGGTTCACAATGCATTGGCTGCTCCTGCCAACCCTGCATCCCAACTGACTGAGAAACACAAGCGAAGACGATGGAGCCTAAAATCCCAAATGCCCCCATCATCTTTGGCCCTCCCTACATATATACATATATATATATACATATACATACAAAAAGGTATGTATGTATGTATGTCTGTATGTGTGTATGTAGGTATGTATGTATATCATATGTATGTATGCATGTATGTATGTATGCATGTATGTATAGACCATATAACCTCCCTAAACCCCAAGATTCCTTGAGGCCTAAAACCACGATCCCTGAAATTGTCCGACAGGCCTCCGTCTCCGAAATTGCGGAAAGAAGCCGCGCACGCAAGACCTGTTCTTCTTTTGAGGCTCCAAGCACCAATCCACCCCAAACCCCAAACCCCAAACCCTAAACCCTAAATCCTAAACCCTAAACCCTAAGTACCAAGCTTCCAACCGGTTTGGGTGCCAGGGTATTTGGGTTTTTTTAGATTTCGTAGAGTTGAATTCGGCTTACTGGGGCTTATTCGGTCCCTAACCTTAAAACCCTAAAACTTAAACCTTGAACGGCTAAATGGGGGTTTCCAAAAATGAGGGACCCCTCACATAGACCCCAAATAGTGGGATTCCCTTAATCAGAACCCAAATAAGGTACCCTAATTTGGGAAACCCCTAGATAGGGTTTTCTGTGGAGATGGGGTTGGGACCCCAGACTCGCTTGCAATGGCCTATGAACAGCTAGAGTCTAGAGTGGGATTGCACCATGCCGGCTACACACGCCAATTATTGTCAATCATATGCAAAACGTCTGCTATCTGGAGCTGCACCCGGGCAAGACATTCGAATAAGGGTTTGAATTATCATATATCACCAGAAATAGGGGATTGTTCTAATTCCGACCCCTATATTATGCAACCCTCCAACACCAAACCCAATGAAAACCCACACCAGACGCCTCAGCGGATGAATAGCGCGGCAGGAGAAGCAGCGTGTAGCAGGTGAACGCCTCAAGTTTAGGGTTTAGGGTTTAGGGTTTAGATGGGTTTAGTCAAGAGGTTTGGGGGGGCAGAGGGCTCAGGGCTAGGGGCTAGGGTGTATTCCTTCGAGACCCCGATGCCAAAATCCTTAACCGCGCGAAGGAGCTCGGCGGTGATGGACATGGTCAGGAGTTCGAGTTCAGGTTTGGCGTTTAAGGTTCAAGGCTTCGGGACATTTGGGAGTTGGGTGTTCTATAAATGAAATTGTGCTTTGGGATGCCTGGAGGCTTTTGAAATTGTAAACCTTAAACCCCAGGCCGGTTCTGCGGTACGATGATGGTCTTGGGCTTAAGGTTTGGGTTTATGGTTTAGGGCTTACATGCGGCATGAGGTTTGGGGTTCCGGGGTTCGAGTGTCGGGTTTAGGGTTTAGGGTTTAGCGTTTAGGGTTTAGGGTTTACGGTTTAGGCCAAGGCCAAGAGTCTCGGCTTGGGCTTTACCAGAGGAGCAACAACAAAAACAACAACAACAACAACAACAACAAACAACCAACAACCAACAACCAACAACCAACAACCAACAACCAACAACCAACAACCAACAACCAACAACCAACAACCAACAACCAACAACCAACAAACAACAACCAACAACCAACAACCAACAACCAACAACCAACAACCAACAACCAACAACCAACAACCAACAACCAACAACCAACAACCAACACCCAACAACAACAACCAACAACCAACAACCAACAACAACAACAACAACCAACAACAACAACCAACAACAACAACCAACAACAACAACAACAACAACAACAACAACAACAAACAACAAACAACAAAAAACAACAACAACAACAACAACCAACAACAACAACAACAACAACAACAACAACAACAACAACAACAACAACAACAACAACAACAACAACAACAACAACAACAACAACAACAACAACAACAACAACAACAACAACAACAACAACAACAACAACAACAACCAACAACAACAACCAACAACAACAACAACAACAACAACCAACAACAACCAACAACAACCAACAACAACAACAACAACAACAACAACAACAACAACAACAACAACAACAACAACAACAACAACAACATTTCATTTCATTTCATTTCGAACGCATGTGCGGGTTATGTCCCGCACCTTGGCGGGCATCGAGGGTGAAAATTAAGTGACCTACTCGTTCGGGACCTGGTCTGTTTCGATGTCCTGGCCATTGTAGCCAGGCGGGTTGCGCTTCTGTACACTTCTCTGCGAGATTGGTCCTCAACCTCAGCAGGCAAGCTGGCGGGCAGGCCGAGTCTGGGGGGCATCAGCTTAGCAGGCTGGCGCTTGTGCATTATAAGGCATGGAGGCTTTTCTTCTGCAGTGCGAGCAGTGGTCTGGAGGTGTGATTAAGTCCAGAATTCGGACTAGAGGAACTTAGGGATTTGATGGTTCAGTTTGCTGGAGGCGACCTCACTCGCATACTGGAACCAGGCTGGTTGTCCGATGTGGGGACGCCAGAATGACAGCTTCTCGAGCTCGAAGGAGGGACCGAAGCCGTCCACGATGAGAGGAGGTGAGCATCTTGAACACTATTGCATAGGGCTTGTGCTCTTCGTAGATGTCATCATAGAGCGGATTGATGATTTGATAGAAGCGGAGGGCCATGCTGTTCTGGAAGTCTTGAGAATGATCCTCAGGGTTAGGAATACCAGCATTAGCTTGAAATGCAGAGTTGACTTGCTTTAGCAGGGCATCCTCGAAGAGCTCCAGTAGTTCACCTCGCGAGATAACCGTGTCCGCGATCAAGGATTGAATCCAAGAAACTTCCTCTGCGTTGATTTCTCGAAGCAGCCACTGCCTGTAGGTGACCAAATCTTCGCGAATTTGGTCCTGGTAGTGAGTAAGATGAGGCAGCAGAGCCAGGAGATGTTGGTCGTAGGACAAACCATTGAGGTGATGGTCCTGATGTTGAAAGCGCCATCCATTCTTAACTGGCGATGCCCCTTCGGCGGAAGAAGAGACTTTGAGCAGCTGCTGCACCCGGTATACTGTGGAGGCTCGCCTTAGCGCCTGCAGGTCGAAGTATTGAAGGTCCAGTTGCTTGTCATCGTGCAGACGAAGATTGACAGGGAAGTAGTCCGAGCCCTGTCCTGGAGCATACGATGGCTGTGACTGCTCAATGCCTGAGAGTAGGCATGGAGTTGACGATCGCATGAGAAGGTGTAGATGCGACAGGGCGTTAGCAATCATAAAGTGCACCTCACCTTGGCCGAAGTGGCGCGTCAGGTACGTCCAGATGCGCTGGGTGGTAGGTTCCGCATCTTCGAGCTGGAAGGAGTTCTGGCCAGGGCCATCGTTGGTGTAGTCTCGAATCGCCTGAGAGATGAAGAGGAGCTGGCGCTTCTGATGGTACGTCAGAGTAGGAGAGCGAGGCTCTGTCAGCATCATCTCTTCATGCTTCCGTTTTGCGGCCAAGTTTCGAGGTGCGGTTTTGGGAAGGTAGAGCCGCAAGTCTCCCATGTGCCGGTGAACTTTCTCCGCGAGCAGCTTCAAGAAACTGCAGGTGCGCGAGGCTATCCGTATCTGGCGGTTCAAGTGTGGGATCGCTTCTCCCGCAGGGGTGCGTGAGGATGCCAGGTCCAGATTGCTTGCTGCGGCGGCACCAGATGGAGTTGTAGGGTAAACCGGCAGCGGTAGGAATAGAGACTCAAGAAGTACCTCCATTGCCTGTTCACGGCTGAGAACGGGGTGAAGGTCTGCCATGGGCCTAGGTGGAAGTTCGCCAGGAGGGGACCTCACTCGTGCGAACCTGAGGGAAAACTTTGCGAGAAGAGCTGTGCTTGTGAGGCTTGACGTGGAAAGATTGGAGCTACAGGCTTTTTCCCCGCAATTTGGGAAGATAGTGCAGCGAACAGGAGGGGACCTCACTCGTTTGGAAGTCTGTGGTGCTCGGATGGTCCCTAGCCCCGAATTTTGTCGTCTAGCGTCTGTTTCAGACGTTGACGATGTCGAACGAGGAGCAGTGTCAGCGCCACAGCAAAGTTCTTATAGTCATCATAGACCTGGTCGTGGAGCGGGGAAAGAATTGTGATGACTCCTTGGGCCTGCTCGTAATCTCCTTGGTCTCCTCCATATCTGTGTCGTATTTGTTGCCAGAGACTGTCAGCGAAGTAGCGATGCAGAGTATCTCTAGGTAGTAGCTGATTCGCTACCAGGTTGCGCACCCAATGGAAGTCCTCATCGGACAGAGGGGTGGACAGCCATAGGCGATACAGTGTCAGGATCTCTCGGAGTGTCTCCTGATAGTGCGGGATCATTGAAACCAATTTGGTGTGGTAGTCCTCGTAGTCAAGCTTTGAGAGATCACGGTCTTGTTCAAGGAAATCCCAGCCATCTCGGATCTGGTCGCTGGCCGATGTAGGTGTGGAGGCCGTAATAGTCCGCAGTTGTTGTAGTAGGCGAAGCTGAAGTGATGCTCTTTTGAGCGTTCTGAAATCATATGCTTCAAGATCAAGCTGATGTGGGTCTTGAAGCCGGAGGCCTAGGGGGAAATATGCTTGGCCTTGCCAGGTCTCCGCCGTCGTTTGGGGATGCAGCTGGAGTAGGTTCCGTTGATGTGCTGGAGTGAATTCAGACCTCAGAATGACCTTGGCTTGCTCCAAAGTGCGGAGCAGAATGGCATTCAGCTCTGATTGCGAGAGCTTCCCGGTAAGATAATGCCAGGTTAAAGCACCAGCCTGATCAGCTTCAGACGTGCTCAAGGACGGCGAGCCTTCGCCGTCTTTTGTGTAGTTGTGGATCATGAGGGTGAGGTACATGATTTGCTGGCGCTGGAGGGGCCCCATACTCCGGGGTAGGTGCGTCGAAGGCTGCTCGTCGTCAATGTGCTTGCGCTTACCTGCCAAGATACGTGGGCTAGCCTCTAGGGGCAGGGCTGTGTGTCTGCCCTCGCGCCAAGCCAGGTACCGATCCAAGTGACATATGAAGCTGCAGAGACGTGATGCTACTCGCATGCTTCGTTCTGCCGTGCGTTCAAGGTCTTCTGTAGTGAAGAGGAGCCTCCTCGGGGCAAGATGAGTTGTTGCTGAGGCTGATGTGGCCATGTGCTCACTGATGCCGTCGGGTAGGTAGATGGTCAGTGGGACGTGGAGCGACTTCAGGAGAATCTCGAGCAGAATCTCGCGAGACGGTGAAGGCATGGCTTGTTTGCTAGCTGGATGGAGACCTCACGTGGCCAGCCTGTGTGGAGAGGCTGAGCCCGGCTGTGGCAAGCTTCAATGAAAGCAGAAAGCTGCAGACTTGAATGTGTTACTAGGTGAATCAGCCAAGGCTGAGGCATTGGCTCTGCAGCAGGCTCCAACTATCCGCAGAAAGACCTCATTGCCGGAGAATGCCGCTGTGATCTTAGTGAGAAGGGACTGTGCTGCAGTTGGAGATGGAGACTTTTCCGCTGCTTTATCTTGGCTTGCTAAAGGCTGCTGGTGTCCTAGTTAGACAGAGACGTTGCTAACCTGGTGCTCTACTTTGCAGGAGGTGACCTCACAAGCAAAGTTGCTAGCAGGCTAGGGTTCAAAAAGACGAAGGAAGGACTGGTGCCTCTCGTGCGACAAAGTACGATGAAGTGATCGAGCCCGTTGGCGGTTCGGGGGAGTGAGCATCTTATAGACGATCGCAAACGGCTTGTACTCCTCGTAGACGTCGTCATGTAAAGGATTGATGATTTGGTAGAAGCGAAGAGCCATGCTATTTTGGAAGTTCGGAGTAGAATCAACGCGGTGAGGAGACTCAGCACTGGCCTGAAGTGTATGGTTTACCTGCTTGAGGAGAGCATGCTCGAAAAGTTCGCGGAGTTCTCCTCTCGAGACTGCCGACTCTAAAAGTGTGTCACGGGCCCAGGCCGTCTCCTCTTCAGTGATGTCTCGTAGGAGCCATTTCCTGTACATCACCAGGTTCTCTCGGAGTTGGTCCTGGTAGTCCGGGAGGTGTGGCAGCAAGGCCTGGAGATGCTTGTCATAGGGCAATGAGTCGAGGTGTTGCGCTTGTTGCTGGAAGCGCCAGCCATTGGTGATGGGCGACTCACCGCCCTGGGTTGAGTGAGATATCTTGAGAAGCTGCTGTACTCGGTATATCGTCGACGCGCGCCTGAGTGCCTGAAGGTCGAAGTATTGGAGATCCAAGTGTTTGTCTTCGGGTAGGCCTAGATGTGGGGGAAAATAACTCTGACCTTGTCCCGGAGCCATGGACGGCTGCGACTGCTCCATGCTTGACATCAGACATGGTGTCGCCGACTTCATCAGGAGGTGGAGATGCGACAAGGCGGTGTCTATCATAAAGTTGATCTCTCCTTTGGCAAAGTGGCGGGTTAGGTACGTCCAAATTCGAAGTGCGGTATTCTCCGCATCTTCGATCTGAAAAGAGTTTTGGCCTGGGCCATCATTTGTGTAGTCTCTGATCGCCTGAGATATGAAGATGAGCTGACGCCGCCGAATGTAGGTCAGAGTGTTCTCCTGAGGCTCGTGGAGCATCATTTCCTCGTGCTTACGTTTGGCTGCTAGCTGTCGAGTGGCAGTCTTGGGGAGGTAGAGTCGAAGGTCGCCCAGTCTCCAGTTGATCTTCTCCGTGAGCAGTTTCATGAAGCTGCAGGTGCGGGAAGCTATGCGTATCTGACGGTCCGAGTGCCGGAGGGCGTCTTCTGCCGGGATGCGTGTAGATGCCATTTGTATAGTGCTGGCCTCGTGGTCTCCCAGGGAGGATGCAGGGTAAACCGGAAGCGGGAGGAAAAGGGATTCCAGAAGCACCTCCATGGTTTTATCCCTACTCAGTACCGGAGGGAGGGCCTCCATGGTCAGGCTCATACAGGAGGGGACCTCACTCGTATGAAGGCTCTGATGTTAGCCGGAGCAAACACAGCTGCCTTGGTGCTTTTAGGCCGAAGGTAAGGAACCAGGAGGTGAAATTCAAGGAAGGCCTCTCTCGGGCTAAGCTGCAGGGGTAGGGTTGCGCAGCAGAGTTCAAGCTGAAGGTGGGCAGAGCTGAGGCGCTGGCGCTGGTGCGTGTTTCCCTCTTTCTGGTTAAGGACCTGAGGCTCTGCTCGGAGAGGGAGAGGGGTGTCTAGATTTGTGTTTGGGAGAGGCGCAGAGTAGCGGGAATAATTCTCCTTTGTCTGTTAGCAGCAGGCGTCATCGATCTTCTTGTGAGAAAGAAGTTGACTAGGTTTGTTAAGTAGCTGACCAGGAGGGGACCTCACTCGGTCTGCGTAACCGGCGCTGTTGCCGAGGGGCCCGCTGCCGTAAGAAGAGCATATCGGAATATCATCCTGCGCTCAGGCGTGAGCATCTTAAAGGCCAGAATCCAGGGGAAGGCCTGGTCCAGGACGTCATTCTCCAGGGGAGAGAGTATGGTAAGTAGTCTGTCCTGTGCTCTGGAGTCTTCCGGAAGGTGTGCAGCAATTTGCCCTTTGAGCTGGAGAGTGAGGTGTAGCTTGGCAAAACTCTCTGGTATCGTGGTATTGTGCCATATTGCTTCAAGCGAGGCCAGTTCGGATGCTGTGATGGGTCGCGATAGCCAGGTTCTGCCCAGGCGGAGGTCTGTACGCATCTTTTGGTACGCATCAGTGGTCAGGAGATCATGGAGTTCCGTCAAGTGCTCCGCATATGAAAGGAGTGCCATGGCTTGATCCTGTCGCAGGACGTCCCAGGGTTCGCTGGGGCAGACTTCGTCTGGCACTCGTGCTCCTCTTGCTCGGGCGACCATGAAGTCGACCATGGCCATGGTCCGGTAAATCTTGGACGCTCGCTGTAGCATGTGAATTTCTGCGTCGAGGATGCCCAATGCATGTTCGTCACTTTGAGTATGTGGATTGGTGTCTGCCTCTCGCGGCCACGGCGAGATATCCGAAGGGAAGAGACAAAGGTGTATTCCGTTCAGAACTCGTGTGGAGTCACTGGGTAGGATCCAGCGCAGATGCTGGGCAGCGCCATTGACAATGTCCCTGACGGTTTGCCCGCCCATTCCCAGATTGTACAGAGTCTGGGAAATGATAAGGGCGGCTAGCTTGAAGTCGTCCGGCTCCATGGTCTCCTCTTCAGTGTAGATATGCACCGTTTCGAGTATCATCTGCAAGGTAAGTGAGCTCCGTTCCGCCTCGTAGTGCTTGATATGAGGGGGAGGCTCTGTGGGTGATAATAGGGATGCCATCTCAGCTTCGGCCAGCAAGGGAAGATTAGGCTGAGCTGATTGGGAGAGAAGTCGAATCCAGTTGTAGCTGCGTGCTGCCAGTCTCAGGGTTGGAGCCAGCATACAGTTCTCACGTCGAGCAAGACCCTTGGCCTCATCCGAGAGGTAGAGGTTTGCATCCGGATCACTGGTTCTCTTGCCTGTGTACAGCATTGCCTTGCAGAAGAGGTTCAGCGCGGCGAGCTTGGACTTCATTGGCATCGTCGATGAGTCTGGTCGTAGCGGGAGCAACGGGCATGTATGCAACATGACGCAGGGGTTGAGAGGGGGGGCTAGGCAGCAGGAGGTGACCTCGCTTTTCTGCCTTTGAGCCTGGAGAGAGGGTTGGTGAAAGCTATCAGTTCTTGGCAACTCGAATCAGCTGGATTGTGCTACGGCAGTTTGTGCTGCAGAGGAAGACTAAGAGTGAGGAGCCGGCTTTGTCTGTGGTAGAGCGTCCCACCTTGGCTTGTCGGTGCATAGAGCATGGCTTCGGTGTGGCACGTCGAGGACTAAGTCTAGGCAGCGGTAGCAGTGTGATGCGCGGCTGGATTTCGTCTCTGAGATACTGCTGGGTTGAAAAGGTGTAAGCAGTGACACATGCACTCCCTAGCAGGAGGTGACCTCACTCGCAGGGAGTGCCAAAATTGAGCTCTGTGCATGCCTCACTCCTGCGGATCTCGTCTTGGGACAAGTGGGCCTTCGGTAATTATCCAGGTCTGGACTGTGCCCGGAGGAAGTGGGCTTCCTGTGGCAGACAGTACCGAGGTGCGCGCTGGGGGGGACCACGGGCTGAAGGGGTTAGGAGCAAGGGAGACAATCGGTCCAGGAGTGATGATCCAAGTGCCCACTAGCGTTGCAGCTTCTTGCGCGGGATGAGGATGAGCTGCGGCTGGGGGAGACATTGAGGCCCCCGACGTTGAAGTGCCACTTGTCGAGGAGGGACGTGCCGTGGTTCTGGGAGCACCTTCCGCCATGGGAGGGGAGCTATGGCCTGAGTGGTCCTGCGCTTGGAAAGGCTGGTGAACCGGAGTCGGGGGAGGGGGGCCCGACGGCTGGTAGGCCTGCTGGGTGGCTTTGGGTACGGTTTGAGCCTGGTTCGCCGGCGAGAGTGCCTTGGTTGTTATGGGAGTGGGCGGAGGCGGGCCTCCTGGGGCCAGTTGGGCGGGCTGGTTCCGGGAAGAGGCTGTCCGTCTCGAGGAGCTCCTTGACAGGGATTCCACTAGGTCGTCATCATCCTGAAGGGAAGAAGCCTCAGAGTCCAGGTCAGCCTCCGTGATCAGACGGGAGTCTGAGTCCGCCTGATGCCTCTTGCCGCGAGGATGTCGTCGCTTGGAGGGCTTGTCTTCGCTGTGTCGGGTTTCTCGATGTGAATTGCCTTCCTCCGGCGCTGACATGGCCAGTTAGCAGTAGAACAGGAGGGAACCTCACTCGTTCAGGGCCGCTACTAACGATGGCTTGAGCTGTGAGCTCTGAGGTAGAGAAGAAAGAGCTGCTCTGAATGTGTCTTTGGCAGGATGACCTCAGCTGGTTGAGGCTGAGGCGAAATCCTCGATGTGAGGCGGGGCATGGCGAAACCTGAGCAGAAGCCAGGAGAGGGCAGTTGCAAGCGAATAATGCATGATGTAGATGATCAGGGGTATCACGCGTTTTCTGCACAAATTTGCGTTGTCAGTACAGTCGCCTCTAAAGAACGTAAGGAAAAGGTGGGGTTCGACAGGAGGGGACCTCACTCGTCGAAGTCGTCCATGTCCTGAGGGTCATCGTCTGGTGTCGGTCTGAATGCGTCTCCACAGGCCATGCATAGGTACCCCAGAACAGACTTCTTGCATTCTCTGGAGAGCCAGTGTAGCGCGAGAGGGAATTGATCTCTTTCCTGCCAGTAGCGTTGACCTGGCCTAGCCGAGAGTAGAATCGCTATCGCTTGTTGAGCAGTGAGGTGGTAGCGAACAATCAGGTAGGCACAGAGGGCAGAAGTCGAGCGATTGATGCCCGCAAGACAATGGAACAGGATGACCATCGGTTTGGTGCGGCTGCACTCCTGGCCCTCAATTTCGTCGATCATCCTGATCCAGGTCCTGGCAAGATTTGACACCACATCATGGAAGCCTTGATCGTTCCGAGAGATGCGCACATCCGAGAGGTGGTAGCGCAAGTTGGAGATGCCCTCCATTTGGTACATGAACTGCCAGTCGGCATCTGTGTCATAACTCTCCCTGAAGCGCGATGATGCGTTGAGAGTCACGATGATATCAACCTGGTGCGCTTTGAGTTCAGGTATGTCGAGAGCAGTGCGCTGGGTGCCAAGCATCAGCGTGCAGTAGTCATCACGGAACACCACCGTGGAGTCCCATTTTGGCCAGTAGGCAACTGAATTGGGGAAGGAATGATCCGGGTGCTCGGCCATCAAGGCGCTCCATTCCGATGCCAGTCTGTGATCTTGCGTCGTCCATTGTACTCGATTGTAGAAGGCGGCCTGGGTCTGCGCGTGGATGTCGTCCATTGCTTTGTTGTCAGTGATTGATGGTTCGAAGTTGCACCGCGGTTCCGGATCCTGCATTCTGAATAGGCCATTGCGTTCAAGGCAAACGCTGTGTTCCGGGCCTCGAAGCCTGATGTAGGGAGCAGCCAGATCCATGGCGCAGGGGGCAGAGAGGGCTATTTGCCTATCTGAAATGGCTGTCAGGAGGAGACCTCACGCGACATTGGATGGAAATGACTGGAGTCACATACACAGATGTTACTTCAGCCTTGCGTTTGTGGGCTAAAGCAGGGTTGGTGACTGAGCGCCAAGCCTGTGAGCTCGTGACCTGAGCTGAGCTAGTCTTGGAGCACGCAGGCATCGTGCTGTGCTAAATGCGCATTGAGCCGGCCTAGAAAACCAGTCAGCTTGTTTTTGTGCCGTAGCGAGAGTTGAAAAGGTAGCTTGGGTGCTTGTGCCGGACACTTGTCCCGGCGTGCCGTTTCAGGAGGGGACCTCACACGAAATGGCTACATAGTGCAGGTTAGCTGAAGGCGTCCCACACTTCAGCAGAGAGCGCCAGAGGCGTGTCCTTAAAGATTCTCTCTGCCTTTTCTTTGCCCACCGGAGTCCGGAGCAGGGAGAAGAAGTGCTGGACAAGAGGAGGGACCTGTCGCTGATGATGCGTGAAGGCTTGTTTGGCTGCCTGGATTGCCGGCTTGTCCTCCGCCAGGTACTCTAGGGTCGAGAAGAGTCCTCGGACATGATCTGCGGTTGAAGTTGTGGCTTGTTGAGGAGCCGGAGGTGTGCGTTTGTGCCAGGCCGACGTGTCGAGAGCAAGAAAGAAGGGCAGATCCGTGCTGGAGTCCGGCGAGATTCGTCTGCCCAGGTTGGACCAACCACAGTCTCGTACATAGTATCCTAGGAGCGCCGATTTGAGTACTAGGAGAATCAGCAGGTAGCACTCGTCCATGCTGGGGCGTAGATGCGGTGGGAGGTTATCCAGCGGCTGGACCTTTTCCACCATGATGCCGTAGGCTTGCTGAATGAGGAGATACTTCGGCGGGCCCGAGTCTCCCCGCCAGGAGGAGACCTCACTCGGCGTGGGAGACTTGGGAAACTCCAGGGGATTGACCGCGGAAGCCACTCTGAGCTGGATAGCAAAGACGTTTGCCACCGTAGGGACCATCTCTGGGAAAACGTGTGCCAAGTCAAGTTCCGCTTCATGAGCCTGAAGTCCGTCTTGGGCCTGTTCTTCCTGGGGAGCAACAACTGAGAGTTTGAAGACCGAGTAGAATTCCCCGCCCTTGAAGTTGTATACAGCTCTGGTGACGCCCTTCATGGATGCTGTGCGGATCAGTTTTAGAACCATGCTGACTTGCTCGTCCTGCGATTTCCGAACTTGCACGTGAACATCCAATTCCAAAGGGAATTCCTGCGGGTAGGAGTAGGGGAAGGAGTGAATGACCGCCTTGCCCTTGTCTTGTTCCTTCTTGCTTGCCACGCGAGCCTGAACTGTGGCTGCTGGAAGAACTATCACTCCTTGATGCACCGGGTAGTTCAGGAACTCGTGCGGAGGAGGAGCTGCTTGCGTAAGATTGACGACCTGGAGCTCCTCTGTGGAAGTGAGGCGCGCGATGCCTTCAAGATGGCCTGAGTCGGGAGCTGATTGTCTTGCAGGAGGAGATGGAGGTGGGGGTGGCTGCCTGACGAAGGCCTCCTTTTGTCCAACTCCTGCACCGGTGTACTGAGATGAGCGCGACTTCTTCGAGTCCGCCCAGGGTGGTATGTCTGAGTCCGACTCTTCCTTGCAGGTTTCTTTCCTGCCCACGCCTTGGCCCGCATAGGGTTGCGGTGCATGCTCTCGTGTTGGCTCTGCCGTGAAGGTTTTCGCCTGCTCTGCCTGGAGCTTAGATGAGGAGGATGGTTCTGTTTTCGCTTCCCTGTGTCCGCTCCTCGGAGGCGACCTCACGCTGGAGCTTGCCGGTCGGGAAGTATCGACCGAGATCAAGGAAAGCGAAGAGAGATTCTTGTACACGTCCGAGGTAGGAAGGGCCGCTAAGTCCTCTGCAGTGAGTCCAGGCTTTTTTATTCCCAGCTCTTCTAGTCTCTTGCTTTCTTTATCCGCTTGTCTCTGGCTCGAGACCGGCCTTGTCGATTGACGGGCCATCATGCTTCTTGATATAGCACGGAGGCCCTTCTCCCAGCGGTAGTTTCTGATCTCGTCCATTCTCTTATGCGAGATGGGGACATAGTTCGAAGGCAGCAGCCTATCAGCTTCTGTGCAGATGTTGGAGGCGAGATCGAACGAGGGCAGAGTCGAAGCTTTCGACTGTCTTTTCCGCGGGGGCATGGTCCTAGGTGCCCTGCGCTGTAGACCTAGTGGACCTTCTTTGAGCACAGAATCTTGCCAGCGCGTAAGGTCAGACATTTATCTCAGCAATGCACAAGGACTGGCTGAGTGCTGGGCTCGACAGTGGGGCCTGTGCAGCAATTTAGGAGCGGAGAGACATTAGATAAGTTAAGTGCTGTCATGCATTTAGGGCAGATTGTTTTAGTTGAGACTGTTGGCTCGGTCGACGGCGCGCAGCTGTGAGAACATAGCTGCGTTTTACCTGCAGGAGGAGACCTCACTTGCTGGTCGCAAAAAGTCGAGCTCTATCCTGCTCATAGCTACCAGTATCTGGAGCGGGCTTGTTGCACCGCCCAGGAGTCTCTACACCCGAAGCAGCAGTGCCACAGATGTCCCGGCTTGTGTCGAACACATGGAGCACTGTGGCATTGGTCGCAGCCTGCTCCGCATGATGACTGTGGTGGCGGAGGTGCCGTTGCCTTAACCAGCGCTTGGGCGACATTGGCCTGGCTTGTCGTCGGCTGGGTGTGAATGCCAGGGGTGTTCTCAATGGCAAGAATCGTGCCCTCCGGGTTGGTTGCCATGGCGTGGTGATGATGGAGGAACAATCTGTACTGATCAATATGAGCAGAACGGCTGATGCTGAGTTAAGTTGGGGCTTCAGTCAGGCACATGGCGGAAAGTCTCTCAGCTTGTAAGCAATGCGAGAGCCTGGAGTGTGACTCGCTCTGGTCGACAGCTGACGTTAGTGTAGCTCGGCCTCAGTTGTAATGGGAGAAAGGCAGTTCGATGCAATAGTCAGTACGCCACTTGAAGCCTGACGTGTGGTGCAGAAAAGACTTTTCCTGGCAGGCACGGTGCGCACGAGGCGGCAGAGAAGGGAGAAAGAAAAACAGGTTGACTTATCAGCGCCCTCGTTCTCTCAGGAGGGGACCTCTACACGAGAGTAGGAGGGTTGTCTGAGGCTAAGTGACTTGCTAGATCCCCCAGGAGGGCAAGGGGGCCTTGGACAGCTCAGGAGGGGACCTCGACTCGGGTGTCCTGGAAAACTTTAGCCCTCGTTGCCTCCTGTGCGCAGCGCTTCTAGCTGATCACGGAGGGTCTGCATCTGTGGAGACCGTCTTAGGCCCTCCCTGCGCATGGTGACCCCCACTAGGTTCCAGACTGAGTTGTTCGCTAGAAGTCGAAAGGCGTGCATTGCCTCATGGTCGTCTCCGATGGTCAGGGCCAGTTCCAGGAGGAAGGCGATGACCGGCCTTTCTTCCGTCAGGTTGGCTCGCAGCGGTCTGGACGGCCTGAACTTGGTGAGCTGTTCTTGATCTAGCTTGAGCATAGCCGCCAGGTGGGTGGAGACAACCTTGGGCGAGAGAGGAGGGCGTTGGGTATCGATGACTACCTTCCGCTGTTTGGCGTCCCATCTCATGTAGTTCCAGTAGAAGGCAGGGTTCTCGTCCGTGTGGTGTCGACCTCGGGAGGCAAGTGCTCCTGGTAGAGAGATAAGTGCTGATTCCTTGTCCTGATTCGTGCTGTCGTAGGCGACGTGATCGAAGCCCTGGGCTCGAGTGTGCAGCTCGTGAAGGAGACCGAGGAACAGGGCGTAGCGAACGGGCTTGCCAGGGGTGTCCTGGGGCTGGTCCGACTTCCACTGTTGCTGGATCCGTGCCAAGGAGGGAACCACACTGTTCGCTTGGTGCACCGTGGCGTAGAAGATCCATCCATGATGGTATCGCAAGGCTGTCAATTCATCCTCGTGATTCAGCAGGGCCAAGATGATGCTGGCCAAGAGGTCAGCGGTTGGTTTGACCTCCTGCTTTGATTTCGGCAGACCGTTTTGCGAGGCCCTTGGTCTGGAGCCATTACGGCGACCAGTCCTCCTGGGCCTCCTGGACGGTGAGGGCAACCGAGTCGGCGGCATTTCCTCGTCCTGCTCCAGGTCCTTTTGCTGACGGCGCTGTTTGGGAGGCCTGTCCCTGTCGTGAGCAGGGACCAGTTCTCTGGACGTTGAACGTTCATCAGGGCCAAATGCCCGCGCAGCCATGGATGAAGCGGCAAGATGGGGGAGGTTCTTAAAGAGCACTTGGCATAGTGCAGGGTTGTTCAGCAGCTCCTGCTGGGCTTGCTCCATAGCGCTTGGGGAGGACACGCATGGTATCACGAGTGAAATCGCTTCCCGTTCACCTTCAGGAGGGGACCTCACACGAAGATGAACGGGACTTAACTTAAGCGTTGGAGGAGCAAAAGGTAAGCTCCTGACCCGATCTGTGCACGTTCCTCGCTCGTAGGCGAGAAGCCTGGGCTGGAGTCATCACCTACCTGGAGAGAGGGAAGCAAGGTGAAGGATCTGTAATGACCTGAGGTGGCTTCCTGCCCTATGTGAAAGAGTCCCGAGACGGATCTGTAGCGAACAAAGGATTGAGAGTGAGGCCCGGTCCATGCAGGCAGCTGTACTTCGTCCTGCAAGCCCGTGAGTCTCCAGTGCTGCTTCGCTCCGGCATTTGTGAACCTTGGCAGAGACACAAAGATATAAGGAGGTGTATACAACAGTGCCGCCTTCGAGTCATGCGGAGAGTGCCACTCGTGCACAAAAAAGGACAGTGAATAAGCTAAGTGGGGCGCCGCTAGGGAGTCAGGCTGGGACAGCCTGGTCGGGTCGGTGCCTTCCGGGAAGGTTAGTAGAAGGGGGGAGAAGCCAGTTGAGTCGGGTATGTCTGCATGATAGACTCGCTTCCAGGGGGTACCTTGTAAGGAGCCATGGTGGTTAGCCAACAAGAACGTCAAGTACTCGAGTGCATCACTTTGCCTATTAGCAAGCCTCCAGTCTGGATGACAATGCGGGAGCGATTCTAGTGCGAGAATAGAGACTGGGTGCGAGGCCCTTGCTCGAAGTTCCCGCTGGAGAGGTTGGAGGTTCGACCAGTCCACTGAGGGGTCTTCCCTCAGAGCGCTAATCATCTGCAAGACTGAAATGGCGTAGCACAAGTTATGAGGATTAATCAATTGTGGCATAGGCTGAGCTGCAGGAGGCGGTGGCGGAGCAGAGGCATCCAGGTCTGTCGGTGCTGGCTGAGGAGGTCCTGCGCCTAGCTGTGCAGCCTGGGAGGCACTCCCTGGGCGAAACCATCGCTGAAGCTGGCTTTGCTTGGACCTGGGATTAGGAGCCTGCAGGGTCCGCTGTTGGAACGTCTTTGGTTGGGGGGTAGCCTGTGTGGGAGATGCGTGTTGGTGTGATGTTGTCGTGCTCTGCCCGGGGTTAGGGACCGCAGGAGAAGATGCGCCAACCCCAGAGGTGGGAGGCGAGAGATGTGAGAGCTGAGTGTGTTGGAGGGACGAGTGCATTCTGGAAAGAGGGGCGTCAGGGTGCAGAAAGAAGAAGAGTTGTAATTGCTGAATGACCGGGCACTGCTTCGTGTGTCGGGGGGCGCTCTCCACTTTCACGCCACAGGCAGGACAGGGTGACAGGCGGGTCAGCACATACATCTTAGAGGTGTTATTCCCCGCCGAGGCTTTATAAGAGTCCCATTCTGCCCCGTGTTTCTTTGTGAGGTGGAAGGCTATTTTTGTCGTGGAGGCTATCCACGAGTCGCAGAGCAGACAGGTCCTGGTGAGTTGCTGGCCAAGGTGGCCGGTGAGGAGCTCGAGGAAGGTCTGGGTTCCGGCCTGTTGCAGCAGTTCGGTGCGCATGCGCGAAATGAGAGGCACTGTGTCCATCTGCAAGGTAAGCTGGACCGAGGGTGCGGCAGTAGCACGGCAGTCTGACGAGGGCACGAGCTCCTGGCTGGAGGAGACCTCACTCGCCTTGGAAGGAGCTTCGTCAGCCTGAGTGGCCGCCTCAGGTCTAGAAAGCTTGAAACCAGCCTGTCGGCAGACTCTGCGCTCAACGTGCTGTTGTAGATTATGCCAGTTTTTAAATTTCGCCTGGCAGTGCGAGCATTGAGGCAGGCCTCCCACGGAGTGCTTTAGGCGTGAGAATTCAAGGGGTGGCGGAACAGGAGCCGGGTGCTTGACTGTCCGGTGTGTTCTCAGGCCCGCCGCAGTACGAAATACCTTTCCACAGCATGTGTGCATGGGCACGTCCGGAGAAGGGTCAATGTCGGCCTCCCTGAGCAGCTTGCTGTAAGAGGCTACAATTTCCTCCGCCGTTTGCAGGGTGGAGGGAATAGTTAAGATATCTTCACGTGGCCAGGCGCCGGACTGAGTGAGGAGCGAAGAGCTCGCGTTGGCCGGCGTGGATGTTGAGCAGGAGGTGACCTCACTCGCTGGGGCTGCATTCCGGCGCTTGCGGAGAGAGTCTAGGCGCTGGGCGGAGCGATCATGAAGCTGCTGAATGGGAGAGACAAGTTTCAGACGTGCAAAAAGCGCTGCTGTAGTTTCACGAGTCTTATGCACAGGGTTGTGCGTTACCGCTCGCACCTGTCTGGCATGCCATGAGCGGAGAGCCCTTGCCCGCCTACCTGAGAGACCAACGGATTCCAGGCCAAAAGTGGCCGTGGACCAGACGGTGGCTCTCCAGACAAGCAGCCTAGATGCGGTTTTTGTCCTGCGCTTATTGTGAATGAATTTGCGCACTGTCTGCTTTTTCTTCGCCGCTCTCTCTTGTCTTAAAGAATAGGTAAGATCTTCCGGGTTTGAGTAGCTGATCATGACTCCTAGATACTTGAAGGAGTCTACCAGCTCGAAGGAAGGAAGAGAGGGGAGAGGGGGAAGAACTGAGGAATGCGAAAGCAGAATTGGCCGTCTTGGCTGCTCTGGTGCGTCTATATTCCAGACCGTGACCTTCCGGCCTGAGCGAAGCTCCTGTGACTTGAAGAGCTTCTTGGCCTGCTGTGCGTGGCGACCTGCCAGTTTAACCATGATGTTGCACTTGGCGTAATTCACTTCTAGTCCGGCTTCTTGCAGGTAGTGCAGTAACAGTCTAACCATGTCATGAGCCGCATAGAGATCAGACCAGTTGTGGATGTCTCGGTGAATTACGAGGTCATCTGCGAAGCCTGTGAGGAACTGCTGTATTGGAGAGAACCCTATGTGGGTGGCCATAAGCCGGAACGCCTCCGTGATGACCAGGGAGAAGAGGGAGGGGGCCAGTTTGCATCCTTGCTTTATACCTCTTGTGGAGGTTACTGTTTCCTGGCTTCGTCCATAGCGCAGATTATACTGGGCCTCCCTATGGAGGGATGCAACCAGCTCGACGTCTTCGGGTGAGGCTCCATAAGTAATTAGTGAGCGCAAAAGAGCTTCTCTGCTTGTTTTGTCAAAAGCTTGAGAGAGATCTAGTGAGAAGGTGAAGCCTCCGATTAGGTCCGGCTTGCCCTTCGTGCGCTTGGGAGTGCAGAATCTGTCTGGTGCTCGGGATCGAAGCATGGCACGGACGCGCCTTGCGTGGCCAATTACCCGGAGTTGGGCATCGGCGATACCGCGTCCTGGAATGTAGGCAAATTGAGGGGAAGCAAAGTGGGCCTTCTTGAAGAGGGGGTCAAGTCTTCTCCTAGCCTCAGAGGCTATTCCTTTGCCATCTGGCCTAATGATGCCCAGCGGTCGCAAGTTCTCCGGCTTAGAGGCTGGTTTAGAGGGCTTGGGTATGAAGCTAAGGTCTGCTGACTTGGCTGTTATGGGCAGCGAGGGTGGCTCGGCTGGATTCATTGGTGCTGTGTTATGCTGAGGCTCGCGCTTCCCTTGGCAGGAGGTGACCTCGCACGCCTGATGGGTCGGAGCGGGAGGCGGAGGCACCGCTTCGAGATAGTCGCAGTAGTTATTGGCCACAGTGGAAGCACAAAGGCGGTACATGGATGCGGGGGCAGATCCTTGCGGTACTGCCTTTTCCGGCTTTATAGAGGCTATGCCTTTGGACAGACTACTTTTGTCCAGCTTGGGCAAGGCTTGGCCTACGCCACTAGCTAGGGGGGGATGCGAGGAGAAGATGGAAAGACTATGTCTCTTTAACTCTGCCAGTCCCTCAGGCTCAGTTAGGATGCGGCCGCATGGCGATCTGAGGCAGACTCTTGGTGCAGGAGACCAAGGAGCTACATGCTTTAAGGAGCGATATGCCGCATGTGGATCTCGTTTGACCTTCTCAGAAATCTCTTTCAAAGTTCGATGAGTTCTTTCTCGGGCCTGATTCTTTATCTGGATGGCATGTGCCTTGGCTGCCTCGTCCAGCGAGCGCTGAGCCTGTTTGAGGTGCTCGGTGCGAGCCATCTTATTTATGACGTCGTCCTCACGTTTTAGGTTTCGCAGTGCGGTCTGCCGATGGTTATGAAGCCGCCACAGAGGTTGTGCTGTCGGAGCTGCGTCCGAGCTGCCTGCTTCTGGGTCCCTCGGCTGGAAAGTCTTGGCATGTTCGAGAAGAAGCTCGTTGACCTCATCAGGGTGAAGAGGCTCGCCTTTCTTCTGCGCTCGGAGTTTGTCGACATCCTTTGCTACTTGCTCCCGCAGGGTTTGGGCCAGAGGAGTGTTTTGTCTAACATGGTGAGCCAGTAGGGACTTTTGTTTGGAAGGGACTGCCGGTTGAGTTTTGGTCGAGAACGGGTGTCTCCAGACCTTCTTGAGGGGTACTGCCGTCCTGAGTGGCATGTGTTTGCCACCTTTACGCCATGCTCCCAGCTTGAAGTCTTTGAGGACACACACTTTGCGGGCCAGCTGAGCAGCGTAGAATTTGGAGGTCAAGATGAAATCTATCTGAGAGCTGCCCTGTGGCGAGATGAAAGTGTTTGCCTTGCGCCCCTGCCATGTGTTAAGCGCAACTAGGGAGTTTCGCTGAAGAAACTTCTGGAACTGCTTTTGAACCGGCTTGTGCTTAGAAGATCCTGCTGGCACCACTCCCCCTACAAAGGGGGGATTTGGTTTTAGGGAAGAGTTGAAGTCGCCCGCCAGTACCGGAACAGTGCGCTGTGACAAGTTGGTAAGGGACTTGCTTAGGGAGGAGAGAACTTTGCTTTGGGTGGCATAGTGGTCCTGCTCCGTCATGCCTCGTTGCTTGGTGTACTGGTAGCAGTTGAGCAGGAGCACTGGATGGCCTCGGATTTCGCAGTGAACCTCGTGAGCACGGCCTGGGTGTAGATCCTGCCAGCGTAGTGTTGCTGAGTCTATGCTAGGCGATAGTAGAGTGAGAACACCTGCAGAGCGCCTGTGCTTTGGCTGTTCGGGTAGCTGGGATGTTTGAGCGGGAGGAGACCTCACGAGCTCTTCATCCGGCAGCCCGCCTGAGACAGCTGTCCAGCCGTGCACTTTAAACTGGGAGGATGTAGTCCAGTGGGTTTCCTGGATAAAGATAACATCGAGGTCCTGCTGATATTGCAGCCACTCCTTGAACTCTGCCCACAATTGCTGGCTTAATCCACCTGCATTCCACGAGAAAACCCGCAGTGGTTTGGCTTCGCGACCGCCTCTAGGGTGACGCCTTCGCGGCTGCCTAAAAGGGAGCTGCGGTGCAAATGGAGCATGCATTTTTTCTTGTGTCTCATGGATTACACTGGGTGCAGCTATGCCTGCGCTTGCCTGTGCCTGGCTTAGAGGCAAATTGATCTCGCGATACGGTACTGCGCAACCGTCCCTTAAGGCTCGGTGACAGGCCCGACGATAGGAATGTTTACGAATTCTACCCTCTGCCATCCGCTTGTTTTGCCTGAAGTGCCGAAGCACGATCAGACTCCCCTCGTCCTGCGGAAAGACGAGAACCCTCACACTTAGGAGTGAAAGATGCAGTCTAAGACGATCTAAGTTCTCCCCCCGGAATTGGGACCGGGCCAGCTCGTGGATATGCTGTCTGCGGCAGAATCTCAGAATGCTTGAGGCTAAAGCCTCAAAGTGACCATCAGCTGGCAAGAGCTAGAAAGCCTTGAGATGTTAGAGGGCCCCGAAAAACTGTTAAAGAGATGAAGTTCGGGGCTTTGGCCGGTTCGACAGCTACCATGCGCGGGCGGCTTGAGCTGGTAGTGCTTCAACAACAACAACAACAACAACAACAACAACAACAACAACAACAACAACAACAACAACAACAACAACAACAACAACAACAACAACAACAACAACAACAACAACAACAACAACAACAACAACAACAACAACAACAACAACAACAACAACAACAACAACAACAACAACAACAACAACAACAACAACAACAACAACAACAACAACAACAACAACAACAACAACAACAACAACAACAACAACAACAACAACAACAACAACAACAACACCAACAACAACAACAACAACAACAACAACAACAACAACAACAACAACAACAACAACAACAACAACAACAACAACAACAACAACAACAACAACAACAACAACAACAACAACAACAACAACAACAACAACAACAACAACAGCGACACCGGATGACTTCCGACGATCGACAGAGCCGCACACGGCGAGAAGCCAAACTGCGAAGCACCCTAAAGCGGCCTAAGTGTAGGATTTTTAGGGTTGAAGGGTTGAGGGCTCAACGCCCTAAACCCTAAACCCTAAACCCTAAACCCTAAACCCGAAACCCGAAAACCCAAAGGTTCAGGGCCCTGCCAGTATACTGCTACATCCCACAGTGAAAAACCATTTGATGCCAGAGCCGGGGTGGCCACTGTCGGAAGACGCTCGTCGCCATCGCCATTCCTACTGCCAGGTGCCATGGGTTGGGGTTTAAGGTTTTAGGGCTTTAGGTTTAGGGCTTAGGGTTTTAGGGTTTAGGGGCTTTAGGGCTTTAGGGCTTTAGGGCTTTAGGGCTTTAGGGCTTTAGGGCTTTAGGGCTTTAGGGCTTTAGGGTTTAGTGCTTAGGGTTTTATGGTTTAGGGGCTTTAGGGTTTATGATTCAGGTTAAGGGTTGGGGTCTTGGGCTTTTAAGGGTTTTAGGGTTTTGGACGGACTCCTATTTTGGGTTTTTTGGGCCCAAAGGCTTTCTTATGTAAGGTTTTCAGGGTTTAGGTTTAAGGTCTAGGGATGAGGGAAAACTTTATCACCCTTCCCCCCCCCCCCCCCCCCCCCCACCCACCCCCACACCCTCCGCCCCCCCCACCCCCCCCCCCCCCCCCCCCCCCCCTCCAAGAGGTTCACAAA
This sequence comes from Symbiodinium natans, assembly GCA_905221605.1. Lineage (NCBI taxonomy): Eukaryota > Dinophyceae > Suessiales > Symbiodiniaceae > Symbiodinium > Symbiodinium natans. Next base: position 813,737 of record CAJNDS010002135.1, on the reverse strand, counting down.
CACCAAATCTCCGCTCCACAAAGCTCCTGAGCCCGAAGCCCACGAAGCCCAAATCCTCCAAACCCACAAAGCTACGCAAGGGGTTTAGGGTTGAGGGTTTACGGTTTAGGTTTTACCTAGACCCCCATGGTATGTAACAAATAGTCCCCAACCCTTAAATTTGAAAGGGCAAAGCTTTTACATATTTTGGGGGTTTAGGTAGGGTTTAGGCTTCAGGGTTTAGAGCCCTAAACCCTAAACCCTGCACCCTGGCCTCTGCACTTTCAGCTCCAGTCGCTGCCACCCTTCGGCAGGGCGCCTTTGGGCGTGGTGTTGAGCGAAAGGCTTGCACTACTTAGGGGTTCAGGCTTTAGGGTTAGGGTTTTAGGGTTTCAGGGTTTAGTGTTTAGGATTTAGGGTTTAGTCCCAGTAACCTAGGAACAAGAAAGGGGCACGCTTTTTGCTTCAATGGGTTTGTAAGGGATCCCGAAACCTACAAAAAAGTGAAATGGGGGTTTACCTGGTAGGTGTAGGTTGAAGATGAGGGTGTTTTGCGCCGTGAAGACCACGTTGAGGATCAAGCTGGCTTGAAGGTTCAAAGCCTAAGCCTAAGACAAACCCCCCAGAACCTTAACACCCAAGACCCAAACCCACAAACCCTAAGCCACCCAAGTCTGGAAAACCGCCCACCCCAAACCCTAAACCACCCAAATCCCCAAACCCCCAAAACCGCAAAACCCCAAAACCAAAAACAAACCCAAAACCCCAAAACCCCAAAACCACTGCTGAACACGTAAGCCGCCCCAAAGAGTTGGCAGCAACGATGCCTTTATCAAGGGACCTTGGCTGCATGAGGCCGTGCCCTTTCGTTCGGGCGAACCTTTTGAAGAAGCCTTAAACCCTAAACCCTAAGCCCTAAACCCTAAGCCCTAAACCCTAAACCCTCAACCCTCAACCCTCAACCCTAAACCTCAAACCCTAAACCCCAAACCCTGCCTCGCGCACGCGGAGACAAAGACCGCGAAGGCGCTCCGCTGCGCGGCGTCCAAGGAGCTCAGGACCCCCCAGAACCGCTCCTGATTGGGCAAGGAGTAGGGTTTAGGGTTTAGGGTTTAGGGTTTAGGGTTTAGGGTTTAGGGTTTAGGGTTAGGGTGTAGGGTTTAGGGTTTAGGGTCTAGCGTCTACGGTCTAGGGTCTAGGGTTTTGTAGCTGCATTCTTAAACATAAACGGGGAGTCTTTAGGACTCAGGTTCTTAGAGTAACGGGTATTGGGATGAGGGCCAAGGGTTTTGCAGCTTGTGCTATTACAACTGTTTAGGGTTTAGGGTTTAGGGTTTAGGGTTTTTTGATATCGGAGTTGTTAGGGTTTGGGGCGGAGTGAGGTCCTTTTGATTTTTAATGTGCTGAAAGGGTAAAGGGACTATGAAGGAAGACAGGGTGACTAGAGTTCTTAGGGCGGTTAAGGTGATTAGGGTTTGTGAAGGTTCGGATATGTATTTGGGCTTCCGAGCCCTAAGCTCAACCCTAACCCTGGTATGGTATGGCATGGTATCCAAGGCGAGCATGCCGAAAGGCATGGGGCACAAGCAAGAGGTATTACTCTCCCGCCAGGCTGATGCACAGAAAACAGAGGTGCACAACCCTAACCCTCAACCCTAAACCTTCAACCCTAAACCCTAAGCCCTCAACCTTAAACCCTCAACCCTAAATCCTCAACCCTGACCCCAGAGATTGGCGCATCAATCCCCGACCTCCTCGTCCTTTGTGAAGCCCGTCATCACGGTGCTCTGCCGAACGACGCTGACCTCTGTGAGTTCCGAAAAAAACCAAATCCTAAACCCTAAACCCTAAACCCTAAACTGACGGTCCGACTGATGCTGCCTCTCAGTCTTTCCCCTCAGAAACCTTGTGGGTTTAGGGCCTCTTTTAGATGGGCTCGCTGGAGGGCAGGGGGCCCCCCATGGGTTGAGGTTTAGGATTCAGGGTTTCGGGTTGAAGGTTTGGGGTTCAGGGTTCAGGGTTTAGGGTTTAGGGTTTAGGGCTACGAGTTACAGGTTTTCAGGATTTCTGACCCCTAAACCCTCTAAACCCTAAACTCCAACCTCAAGCACACTCGGGCCTTTTGCGAGCCACATTGCGCTGTCAGACGTTGCACGTTCGCTACAAATCGCTGCGCTAGCCGGCCATTAGCCACCTATGTATACAGGGAGGGGCCCCAGTTTGTAGGGTTCCGGGTTTAGGGTGTGGAGTTTGCGGTTTGGGGTTTAGGGTTATGAAGGCTCAAGATAGGGCTTCAGACTTATGAGTTAGGTTCTAAGTGCTTGAAGGAGAGTTCGTATAGTAAGGGGGCCCCTCACTGTAGATACCGCCATTGAGAGCGCAATGACGTACACCCGCTTAAACACAGACTACTTCAACATGTTCGCACAAGGGCCTGGTTGAAACGACGAGATCCTACGCACTTAGACCTTAAGCCCCGTAGGTTTATGGGTTTTTTGGTTTAGGGTTTAGGGTTTGTGGTCAGTGCCTCTATGTGAATGCCGGTCTCGTTTTGGGTCTGCCTGAATCGTATTGTAGCAGTGCCCGCCAAAAGGGACCACACAGCCGAAATCTGACCGTATGTGAGGGTCATGAGCTACCCTAAGCCCTACCTAGACCCCCAAAGTATGTAAACAAAATAGCCCCAAACCTTCAAAAGTGCTACTATTTTACATATTTTGGGGGGCTTGGGTAGACTCTGATAGCTTCTAGACCCCAAACATTCCGGATGCCCAGGTCTGGCCCTTGTACTGACACTGACCGTACCAGAACGCGCGGAAGCGCGCCTCAATGGTGTAGTCTGACCCCAACCCCCACAACGTGAAGGACGCGAACACTAGGGCTAAGAGGGTTTGGGGACCCAATCCTACTGTCTGGACTTGAAGGGCAGGGTTTAGGGGTTAGGGTTTAGGGTTTGGGGTTTGGGGTTTGGGGTTTAGGGTTTAGGGTGTACGGTTTAGGGTTTAGGGTTTAGGCTTTAGGGTTTAGGGTTTAGGGTTTAGGGTAGGCTGTAGGCGATCGACCCAGTACATGCTTCTAGGAGCCCATTGTTCATCTGTTTGGTCCTTCACGCAGGTCGTGAATCTTCACATCCCCAACCCCAAACCCTGGACCCTTTCATCCTTAAACCTTAGACGCTAAACCTTACACCCTAAACCCGAGTCCCACCCCTAAACCCTAAACCCTAAACCCTAAACCCTAAACCCTAAACCCTAAACCCTAAACCCTAAACCCCCCAAAAAAAGAAAAATCAACTACTGTCCCCCCAATCTTGGCCAACGCGTGGAAGGCCTGGGCAGAGACTGGAAGAGAGTCCTCAGTCCGCTTGACCTTTGCAGCAGGGTTTTAGGGTTCAGGGCTTATAAGGTTGAGGGTTTAGGGTTTAGGGTTTAGGGTTTAGGGTGACCTCCTCCAGCGAACTTTCAAAGGCACCCGACACCTTTCGGGGTTCAGGCGTAGGTCCTGAGGTTAGTTTATGCTCCACGATCAGCGACCATCCCCACCCCCCAAAGTTTAGGGTATTAGGGTTTGGGGTTTAGGGTTTACGGTTTAGGGTGTAGGGTTTAGGGTTTAGGGCTCGCCAAGAAGAGACCAGGAGACCGGGTGCTGGTAGTTTGCTGCAGCGCGCACTGCAGGGCCGTAAGCCCGTTCTTGTCGGCCACCTCCATGCGAGCACCCGCATCCAGTAGGCATCGTACCAGCAAAGGCGCGCCGTCCTGCGAGGTCGAAGTGGGGTGAACCTGCCAGGCCCTGAGCCCCAAACGTTTGGGTTTAGGGTTTTTTGGGCACCCTAAACTGGGTATGGGCCTTCGTGGTGAAGGGTAGCAAGAGAAGCTCATGGCCTGAGAGCTCTTAAAGCCCTATACACCCTGACAAGCCTCAACCCTAAAACTGGCCCTGAACCCTAAGCTTTGCCGTTAACCCTAGACTCCTACAATTTCAACCGCAGTCCTTCGATGTCAACGCATAGTGCAGCGCCGTGCCGCATTGGTCGTCCACTGCGTCCTTTAAGGGCGTATGCAATCTTTGGCTCCTGGTGTTTGGGGTTTAGGGGTCTATAGGGCTTTAGGGTTTAGGTTTAGTGTTCAGGGGCGATATTGGGCTGGCTTCCCAGCGGCACCCCAACTCTCATATCTTAAGTCTAACCGTTCATGCCCTTGGCATCGCATGCCAGGTTCACCGTGCAACAACTCGCATGCCAGGTTCACCGTGCAACAACTTGCAATCATGAGCTGGGAAACGAGCCCTTGTTCGCACCTCCTTGGTGGCCCAGGAACCATATTGTAAGAAGGTTACGTTTTTTGTGGGGCTGGTTGCTTTATATTGGAACCTTGAGCCAAACAAGAAGGGAAAGGGCACCACTGGGCTACTACGCCCCTGCGCTAGCACGGTTGCTAAGGTGTTTACTTTTGGGCTGGAACCTTTTCATGGCTGTGGGGTTTCGGGTTTGGGTTTTAGGGACTTCATGGTCGGACTCGTCACATCGATCATGTGAATTCCACGCGGCCACTTTGTGATTCAAGTGTGCCCTGAACGTAACTCGGCATGTGAGTTCGGAATGGCTTTGGCTTAGTTTGGGCTTGCACCGGCTTGGCTCGCAGTGAGTAGTGTTTGGGTGGCCTGGGGGTGGGTATGCCTTCATACTACTGCGCGCTTACCAGCGCGCGACCGAGCACACCCTAAGCCCTAAACCCTACACCTTACAAACCCTAAACCCTAAACCCTAAACCCTAAACCCTACACTCCAGGCTTCGGATCCCTGGCATCCTGGTTCGCTTTCGCCTTGAGCAGAAGCCGCAGAAGGTCCACGGCCCGGCTGTAAGGTACCTTCAACTTCGGGATTATAGGGTTTAGGGTTTAGGGCTAGGGGTTTCGGGTTTAGGGTTTAGGGTTTAGGATTTAGGGTTTAGGGTTTAGGGTTTCGGGTTTCGGGTTTCGGGTTTAGGGTTTAGGGTTTAGGGTTTACTGTAGGGGTTAGGATTTAGGGTTTAGGGTAGCCAGGTAGCCACGTATACTAAGGGTACCCTTTTGGGGTTGGTTTCTTCATAATGGAACCTTGAACCAAGAGCTTCGGGATTAGGGCTTAGGGTTTCTGGGGTTGATGGCTTAGGCTTTATGAGGCTGAATTATAGGGTTTAGGGCTTAGGGTTTCTGGGGCTGAAGGGGTTTAGAGTTTAGGGTTTATGCGGTTTGGGGTTTCTGGGGTTTAGGGTTTAGGGTTGCGGCGATTAGGGTTGCGGGCTCAGGGTTCGCGCCTGATATTTGCTTATAGGGCCAACATTAACTATAATAATTGTGTGGCTTTCGTGAAAGGCTCGTTTCTTGGGTTGAGGCTTCCCAGGGGCTTAGCAGCTTCAGGGACGAGCCTCAAACCGTGAATTGTATCCACACACAAAGCGGCTTTGGTTTTGGGCGCTCCAAGTCCCATTGTGCAACCCTAGATCCTCCAAACCCTAAACTTTCAGAGCCCTTTAAAACACCCTAAATCCCTAAACCCTAAAACCCTAAAACCCTAAAACCCCAAAACCCCAAAACCCCAAAACCCCAAAACCCCAAAACCCCAAAACCCCTAAACCCCAAAAACCCAAAAACCCAAAAACCCAAAAACCCAAAAACCCAAAAACCCAAAAACCCAAAAACCCAAAAACCCAAAAACCCAAAAACCCAAAAACCCAAAAACCCAAAAACCCAAAAACCCAAAACCAAAAACCCAAAAACCCAAAAACCCAAAAACCCAAAAACCCAAAAACCCAAAAACCCAAAAACCCAAACACCCAAAAACCCAAAAACCCAAAAACCCTAAACCCTAAACCTTGTACTGCCCGGATACTGCTTCGAGGCTCGCAAACACCGCATGCAGCGCCGTCCTGCCGAAGCAATCTTTGAGCGTGCAGCGGGCCCCGTTTTGCAACAAACCTCGGCAGCGGGGAGCTTCACAATTAGTCGAGGGTTTTGTGTTTAGGGTTTAGGGTTTGGGGCTTGGGGGTTAGGGTTTAGGGCTTACGTTTGGGAATTGGGTCTATATACGGGGCTTGATGATGTTTGCGGTTCTGGGCTGTGGATTGTTAACGTGCATGTCGTCGGGGATCAAGTGTTTTCGGGCTTTGGTTTGGGGTTTGGGGTTTGGGGTTTAATTCCCTAAGCCCGAAACCCTAAACCCTAAAACTAAATCCTAAACCCTAAGCCCCCCAGACTAAACCCCACACTTCCAAGGGGCAGCGGACAGTGTCCACGCAGCCCCGCTCGCAAGCGCAATGCAGCGGTGTGCTCTGATCGTCATCCGCTAAGTTGGTGTTCGCTTTGGCAGCCAGCAGCAACTCCACAAGGTGGCTCCTTAGGGTTTAGGGTTTTGGGTTTAGGGTTTATGGTTTAGGATTTAGGGTTTAGGGTTTATGGTTTAGGGCTTCGGGTTTGGGGTTTAGGTCTGCATGACATCCCAACCCCTTAAACACCCTCAAGCCAACAGCTCCGTACCCCAATTCATCACACCCTTTAATCGCCCTGAAATATACTGCCCCAGTGTGCAACTGAGTCCTAAGCGGGTTGTAGAGTTGCAATTAAGGTTTCAAGTTTCCCTAAAAACCCTAACCCCTAAATCAGGCCTAAACCCCAAACCCCAAACCCCAAGCCCCAAACCCTAAACCCTAAACCCCAAACCCCAAACCCCAAACCCCAAACCGCAAACCCTAAACCCCAGACCCCAAACCCTAAACCCTAAACCCGAAACCCTAAACCCTAAACCCTGTCCTGCATGGAGCCTCTATACAGCAGGCCAGATGGAGTGGAGTTCGGCCGTGCCGGTCCGGAGCGTCCACGTTCGCCCTGAAGTCCAGGAGCAGGCCAAGCTTGCTCTCCACGAGCTCCCAATCCTTCCTAGGGTTTAGGGTTTAGGGTTTAGGGCTTAGTTCTTAGGGCTTAGGGTTTAGGGCCTTTAGTTTAGGGTTTAGGGCTTGGGGTTTAGGATTTAGGGTAGGGTTTCGGGTTTAGGATTTTAGGGCTCAGGGAAGATTAGGGCTTAGGGCTGGTCTTCAGAGCCTTCTGTCACTATCGTCTTATCCTAGTCTCCGTTTGAAGAAGCCAAGCAAGAACACAAACCCGGAATGCTAAACCCTACACCCTAAACCCTAAACCCTAAACCCTATACCAATAGTCTCAGGGGGTCCACAGGGGCCAGCCATTCGTCTCATCCTGGGAATAGAGCACTTGGTGAATGGACCTCGAGCCAGTCTTCGTGCTGGCACAGTCCGGGTCGGCGTTCGCCTTCTCCGCTGCTTAGGGTTTAGGGTTTAGGGTTTAGGGCTTAGGGCTTAGGGCTTAGGGCTTAGGGCTTAGGGCTTAGGGTTTAGGGTTTAGGGTTTAGGGTTTAGGGTTTAGGGTTTAGGGTTTCGTGAGATAAGGAAGGAGGGGGGTTCGGCTTGTTTCTGGTTAGTCTTACCCCTCGTTGGCAAGAAGTGGCCGTGAGCAGGAGCCGCACCATGTCTGCACTCCCGTGGGCGGCTGAGTACCTGGGATCCCATGCAGCCCTGGGATACAAACAGGGTTTCCGGTTTCCTATTACTTTGTATATGTCCTCAGACCCTCAAGGGTTTATCAGGGGTTCCCCTACTACCCCCCTCTTTAGTACCATTAAGGCTATTTAGGTATAATTAAAGCCTTATTAAGGTTACTTAAGGGGGGAACCTAGGGGGGTAGTAGGGGAACCCATGAGTTTAGCATCTAGGGTTTTGGGTGTAGGATTTAGGGTGGTGTAGGACTTAGGGTTCCTCATGCTCCCCCTTCACCACTGGGAGATCTGGGTGCACTAGCGGCGTTTGGTCGTTCGGGACCTGGCCCCCGCGCGCGATTTCGGAGACCTCGGCTTGGGTTTAGGGTTTAGGGTTTAGGGTTTAGGGTTTAGGGTTTAGGGTTTAGGGTTTAGGGTTTAGGGTTTAGGGTTTAGGGTTTAGGGTTTATGTTTTAGGGTTTAGGGTTTAGGGTTTAGGGTTTAGGGTTTAGGGTTTAGGGTTTAGGGTTTAGGGTTTAGGGTTTAGGGTTTAGGGTTTAGGGTTTAGGGTTTAGGGTTTAGGATTTAGGATTTAGGATTTAGGGTTTAGGGTTTAGGGTTTAGGGTTCAGGGTTTAGGGTTTAGGGTTCAGGGTTCAGGGTTTAGGGTTTAGGGGCTTGCAGCTTAGGGTCTAGGGCTTTGAGAGGATGGAATGCACTCTAAAGCTACTCGGTACATGAAGATTTTGTTTAAAGGGAAGACATTCCACATTTGTTGAAGGTACTTGCCACAAACAAGAACCGTATGTACATACCATCCAGTGAGGAAAACACGAGTTTTGTTAAGGCCGACCGAGGGTCACACGGACCGTTCGGGTCACAGCCTGCCTCGAGCAGCAAGCCAGCAATGTGCACATTCTCAGTTCGAGCTGCTTCGAAGAGGGCACCTTGGTTCTGGGTTGCTGCTAAGAAGCCCTAAACCCTAAACCCTAAACCCTCAACCCTCAACCCTAAACCCTAAACCCTAAACCCTACTTAAATTCATTAAGGGCCCAGGAACTTGCACTAGGCTACCAGAACTGGAGCAAGAGAACCTCTTGCACGGCTCCATTTCTTGGAAAGCTGATTTGCTTGGTAGCCCAGTATCCATATTATCATAAGGGGTCCCCTGTCTGTTGTAGGTTACTTCACTAGGGAACCTAGAATCAAAAAATTGCAAAAGGGTACCACTGGGCTACCACCCTAAACCCTAAAACCCTAAACCCTAAACCCTCAACCCTAAACCCTAAACCCTAAACCCTAAACCCTGTTTAAATTTAAGTTCCTGAGCAGCCTGGCACCCTAAATGAGCTCAGGCGCCGACCTTCGGGAGTCTGTGAGATGAGACTACCCCCAAAGAAGCTTCAAAGTGACTGCCGAGGGGTTTAGGGTTTAGGGTTTAGGATTTAGGGTTTAGGGTTACAGGCTGTAGCCACCAAGGCACTTCGGCCAAAAGCGTCCAGTAAATTCGGATCCTGGGGCCGCTGAAGGAGCACTTCCACCATGCCAGTGGACTCGCCCTGGACCTCGACCCAGTTGGGACTTAGGGTTTAGGGTTTAGGGTTTAGGGTTTAGGGTTTAGGTTTTAGGGTTTAGGGTTTAGGGTCTAGGGCTAGGAGTAACCTAGGAATAAAACAGGGTGCCCTGTTTGGTTAAACAGGGGCTAAAAAGGGAACCTAAACCCAACAAAAAAGGGAAAATTAGGGCCAACACTGGGTCCTGGCCCTAGACCTTAAACCCTAAACCCTAAACCCTAAAACAAGGGGAAATTCGGGCCGACTCTGTGTCCGAGGGACTGCGAGGAAGAGCTCATCCCTCTGCTCCGTGGAGGTGTCGCAAAAGGGAAGGAGGACCAACTGTAGATGGAGGGGCAGGTCCAGCCTTGTGTCGGGTTTAGGGTTCAGGTTTTAGGGTTTGGGGTTTGGGGTTTGGGGTTTGGGGTTTGGGGTTTAGGGTTTAGGGTTTAATAGTTCATGGTTGGGATAGTATGAAAAGCTTAAATTTCTAGTCCTTGTTGAGATTAAGTACCCTTAAACAATGCAACATGTTACCCCACTATGACAAAGCAGCTGTGCGTCATCTGCCAGCTTGGCGTCATCTGCTAAGATTGACTGCTGGTTCAGGATCCTTTGCCTGAACCGGGAAACCCCGCAGAACTTCTGCAAGCGCTGCTTCAACATCTGCACGTCATCCAACTCCTCCTGAGCTCGGTCGCTGACGCAGAGTTGGGAAGTGTTCGTGTGCTCTCTTGGGTGCGAAACTATATTGCAGCTCCTGAAACATCCTAAATAAATAAATAAATAAATAAATATATATACACATGCTACCCCCCCCCCCAAGCGCCCACGCTTCAGCATGGTTTCCAGATAACAAGACTACGTTCCGCCATGCGCGGTGGTTTTTAAAGGGTGGAGGGACTCCCATAAAAAATCCAGCAGAAGTGACCTGAACAATTTGCTCGAGATTGTGGATTGCATGCTATGGATTTAAATAGAAATCCTATGCGTGTGAATAGCGTTCCTATCAAATTTCTGGGGTTCATAGGATTCATTTTGTTTTAATAGGAATCTGATTAAAGTGAAGAGGAAACCCTTTAACATGAATGAGAACCCTTAATTCTATTAAATTCTCTGGGAACCCTATTCAAATGACAGAATCCTATTTAAAATTGATAGGAATCATCCTTATAAAAATAATTAGGCAAACTATGAAATTTATTGGAATCTTATGAACAGAAAAATAGGAATCCTCTATTTAAATCCATAGGAACCCTATTGAAATTGATCGGACTGTATAAAAAGTTAATAGGAAGCCGATTAACATGAATAGGAACCCGATTAAAGTTAATGAGAACCCAATTATATTTGATAGGAATCCTAATAAAATGAAGAGGGCCCCACTTAAAATTAATAGGAACCAATGGGACTCCTATGAAAAATAAGATTTCTTTAACAAGAGTGAATAGGAATCCTACTAAATAAATATGATCCTAAACCAATAGGAACCCCTTTCAAACGAATGAGATCCCTATTAAAATTAATACGAATCCCAGTAACATGAATAAGAACCCTAAAATTGATAGGAATCTTATTACATTAGTAGGAGCCTTATTAGAGTATTTAGGAACCCTGTGAAACTTTATTGGAACCCTGTAAAAACAAATAGGAATCCTCTATTGAATTCATTGAATATTTTCGGAACCGATAAACAGTCAATAGGAAGCCTATTAAAATCAACAGGAACCCTTACCAAATTAAAAAGAACGGGTTAGAATTCATAGGAATCCTGTTGAAACGAAAAGGAATCTTACTAGAATGAATAGGAACCAATAGGACTCCTGTATAAAATAATGCGAATCGGCTGAAAAGATTGGTTTTTTGGGGACAGTACAGTTTTTGCAGTCCCAGGCCTCCAAAGTGCTGTCCCAAAAAAACTCAATGTTTTTCAAGCAAACAATGCAAAAATGCTGTACTGTCCAAAAAACAGCAAAAAACCAAAGTTTGTAGACCTCCAGGCCACTTGGCGTCCAAGGTCTCTAAACTTTGTTTTTTTGGTTTTTTGGGACAGTACAGCATTTTTGCTTGTTTTGGCTTAAAGAGATTGGTTTTTTTTTGGGACAGTACAGCGTTTTTGCAGTCCCAGGCCTCCAAAGTGCTGTACTGTCCAAAAAAACAATGTTTGTCAAGCACACAATGCAAGAATGCTGTACTGTCCCAAAAAAAAACAAAAAAAAAAACAAAGTTTGTAGACCTCCAGGCGCCACAGTACAGCAGTTTTGCTTGTTTTGGCTTAAAAAGTTTTTTTTTTGGACAGTACAGCGTTTTTGCTCTTTTGGGCCTAAAACATTGGTCCAGCGGAGCGCTTTCGTGCTCGCTGCCCTAGGAGGCTTCGAAATCCTAAACCTCTAAACCCTACCATGGCACCTGAGAGGAAAAAGTGTGGGCATATGGGCGGGGGTACCATATATTTATTTAGATTTAAAATTAAGTGTATTTGTTTTTATATGTACTTATTTGTGGTGAGAGGAAAAAGTGTGGGCATATGGGGTGGTACCATATATTTGTGTAGATTTTTATTTATTTACTTTTATATGTACTTATTTGTTTACTGAATTTATTGCTATGATTCTTATTGCGATTGTTATTAAAAATAATGATGTTCTTGTTATGATTATGATGATGTCTACTATGAACCCCAGCAGCTCTGATCCAAACGACCAAGACTAAATCTTAATGAGTTTAGGGTCCGAGCGACTACCTTGTTCAAAGTGGGTATGTCCCACGAAAGCTTCTCCCTCATATACCCCAACTACACACCAGAATCGCTGTACAAGGACCTCCACAAAAGCTACCCTCGCCCTAAACCCGAGAACCCGAAACCCCCAACCCCTAAATCCCTGAAGCCAACAACCCTCGAGCTCAAGCCCTAAACCCTAGAACCCCAAAACCCTAAAACCCGAACCCCCCCGCCCCTCCCCCCGCAAAAAAGAAAACGCAAAGCCCAAAAACCCTGAAACCCGAAAATAAAAAATCCGAAGCCCTAAGCCCTATAAGCCCTGAGCCCTAAGCACTAAGCCCTAAGCCCTAAACCCTAAACTCTTTCTCAAGTGTTGAGCCCGGAGTCCAGCCAGAAGGCGGCAACTTCAACTCCTGAAGTAGACCAGACCTGGATTTCGTAGGGTTTAAGGGTTTAGGGTTTAGGGTTTAGGGCTAGGGTTTAGGGTTTTAGGGTTGTAGGGTTTTGGGGTTTTGGGGGCGTTCCGGTTTTTTAGGGGTTGTAGGGCTTGAGGATTTTAAGGCTTGTAGGGCTTAGGAAACCCTGCGTTCGAGGCTACTTGGCCACAAATGGAGGTATTGAGGTCGGATCCCAGCACCCGAAACCCTGAATCGTAAACCCTAAACCCTCAGGCGTTTAGCATGGACCCAACAAGCTTCTGGTTCATTGTCTTTGTTTTTCCGGGTTTCGGGTTTCGGGTTTCGGGTTTCGAGCTTCGGGCTTCGGGCTTCGGGGGTATTATCTTCGGGGGGCCGCAGGGGGGGGGGGGGGAAGTTCGGTAGGGTCCCCAAGAACAGACACAAAGCCACCCAAAATCTATAGGGTTTGGGGTTGTAGAGTTGTAGAGTTATAGGGTTGTAGGGTTGTAGGGTTGTAGGGTTTTAGGGTTGTAGGGTTGTAGGGTTGTAGGGTTGTAGGGTTGTAGGGTTGTAGGGTTGTAGGGTTGTATGTAGGGTTGTAGGGTTGTAGGGTTGAGGGTTGCAGGGTTGCAGGGTTTAGGGCTTCTGCCTTAAAATCCCATAGGGCGCCATCGAAACTGCATCCGAGCGGCGTGCAGACGACCGGCTGGCGTGACCAGGGCGCGCTTGGGCATGGTATGTATAGGGTACAAGGCTAAGGGTTTCGGGCCCCAGAAACCCTAAACCCCACTGACAGTGGGCTTGGGGCTTTAGGTCCGTGGGGGAGTGGAGTATGGCTTGATTGAGGGTCGAACTTTGGTTCTTTAACTTCAGGCAAGGGTGGCGGTGCTTTAGGGCCCTAAACGAGAAACCCTACACCCTAAACCCTAAACCCTCAACCCTCAACCCTAAACCCTAAACCGGGAAGCCCTGAGTTGTGAGGACTACGGGGTGGACAGCATGAGGTGCACGGCTTGAACCTCCACGAAGAGGCAGGGAGGCTTCTAACGCTTCAGGGTTTAGGGAGGGTTTAGGGTTTAGGGTTTAGGGTTTAGGGATTAGAGCCGGGGCTTGGGGGGTTTAGGGTTTAGGGTTTAGGGTTTAGGGTTTAGGGTTTAGGGTTTAGGGTTTAGGGTTTAGGGTTTAGGGTTTAGGGTTTCAGGCACAGTTGGTCCCTTGCAAGCTCGGAAAGGCCCCAGGGCGCCAACATCAGAGGAATCGACTCTTAGGGCCCAAACCGAATTTTTTTCTCAGAACTGCACTCACAAGGATCCCCCAGAGGCGGGCCCAGGATCTATAGGGTGTAGGGTGTAGGGTTTGGGGTTTAGGTTTTTTTGTCCCCGACCCTGAAACCCTCAACCCTAAACCCCTGAAACCCTAAACCGCTCAACCTCTAAACCCTAAACCGCTAAACCCTAAAGCCTCTGAAACCCCCCAGAAATCCTGAACACTAAACCCTAAACCTCTAAACCCTGAAACCCTAGACCCCTGAAACCCTATACCCTAAACCTCTGAACCCGAATCAAGCCCCAAAGCCCTGAAACCCGATAGATCTAAAGCCCCCCAAAACAATGCCATCCTCAGAAACCCTAAACCCTAAACCCTATAAACCTCGAAACCTCTACGTACACCCTAAACCCCGCCTGAAACCCTAGAAGCCCTAAAGCCCCCCAAAGACATTGCCCTGAAACCCTACACCCTAAACCTCTAAACCCTGAACCCTACAAACTCTATAGACCCTATAAACCCCATGAACCCTCTGAAACCTATAAACCCTATAAACCCTATAAGCCCTATAAACCCTTTAAACCGTGTAAACCCTAAACACCCTACAAACCTTATAAACCCTATAAGCCCTATAAACCCTATCAACCCTATAAACCCTATAAACCCTAGAACCCCTAAAAACCCGATAACCCCTATAAAACCTAAAAACCCTAAAAACCCTACAAACCCTAAAAACCCTACAAACCCTAGAACCCCTAAAAACCCGATAAACCCTATCAAACCTAAAAACCCTAAAAACCCTACAAACCCTAAAACCCCCCCCCCCCACCCCAAAAAGACACTGCCATCCTAAGTCCGCGGCATCCATCGGCTCCTCGAAGCCGCACAGGATGTGCTCCTCCGGCTTTGGGGGCTTTTAGGGTGTGCAGGGTTTAGTGGGGTTTGGGGTTGGGGGGTGATGGTTGAGGGTTCACGTTTAGGGTTGAGGGCTGAGGGTTGAGGGTTGAGGGTTTAGGGTCAGACCCTAAAGACGAAACCCAGGTTTTGACAGAAGCGAATGCTAAGGGCCTGATCCGAAAACCCAAACCCCCCTCTCCCTCCCCCTCCCCCCAACAAAGCCAGCAAAATCGAGAGGTTTAGGGGCGGAAGCTTCGGTGTCTGGCTTAGCATGAGCAGCTCCGAGCTTGCGATGGGTGAGCTATTCTACGCTGTTCTTCCTGCGCTTTTGCTGGACCCCACCTAAACAACCCTGATGCCTGACATGCTGCGGAGCAGGCTAAGCCCTAAGCCCTAAGCCCTAAACGCCCCAAAGCCCTAACCCCTGGTCAGAGGGTTAGGGTTTAGGGTTTAGGGGTCCTGCATCTCACAACGTGACAAGTTCGGGGGTTCGAGCAACGGAGACAATGCAACAAAAACAAAAATCCCATAGATTCCATGTCGGGATGCCTTTACTCGCTGATCCTAAACCCTAAACCCTAAACTCTACGCTCTATAAACTCTAAACCCTAAACCCTGAACCCTATAACTCCCAAACCTTAAACCCCAAGCCCTACAAATCCCAGAATGCCCGTCCAGCTGGGTGGCGGAGACTTGCGTCTGGCGGGAGCGTTTGCTAAATCTGACCCCTTAGGTTTCGGACTTAGGGTTTGGGTCCCCTTGGGACCCTAAACCCTAAACCCCAAACCCTAAGCCCCAAAACCTTACTTTGGAGCCCCTTTAGGAATTCAGTTCGGATCCCCTTCCTGTGATCACCCCCCCCCCCCCTTCTGCCCCTGTTAAGCACCCATGAACTCCCCATCGCATGGGGCCCACTACGACCCTAATGCTAGCTGCCCGCCCCTTTTAGGGTTAAGGGCTTAGGGTTTAGGGTTAAACCCTAAACCCACCCACGTTTTGGCTTAGTAGGGCTGAAGCGCTTGGGGCTTCAAGACATGCAAGGCATGTAGGGTGGGAGTTGAAGACCTTGAGGGTGAAGTGCTCAGGGCTTAGGGTGTAATTAGGGCTTTACGTGCTTCGAGTATGCAAGGGTCTTCGCTTGTTCAAGCTTTAAGTCTTAAGATCTCGTGTGTAGGATGGTGGCAACGGTTTCTGCGAGGTTCAGGTTCTTGGAGTTTCTTAGGGTTAGGGTTTAGGGTTTAGGGTTTCTGACAGAGTTTCTTACGGAGGAAAAGCCGAGGTCCCTGCAGCGAATCGCAAAAAAAATGCCGAGCCCCAAGCCCCTAAGATCGTAAACGCTGAGCCCTGAGCCCTTTAGCAACTCGGGCCCAATTTTAGGCCCTAAACCCGAAATCCTAAACCTTCAGCCCTAAGCCCTAAACCCTGAACCCTAAACCCTGAACCCTAAACCCTAAACCCTAAACCCTAAACCCCACCCCTTCACCCCTTCACCCACCTTCAGGAAGTGGCTTCGGCCAAGGACGCCGCAGAATGCTTTGGCGAGGGGCGTCATCTGCCTGAGACCGATCAGGGTTTAGGGTTTAGGGTTTAGGGCTTAGGGTTTAGGGTTTGGGGTTTAGGGTTTAGGGTTTGGGGCTTAGGGGTTTAGGGTTTAGGGTTAAGGGACCCCCTGCCCTTGTGGAATGGAGGGTTCAGGGCTTAAGCTTTAGAATTTGGGGTAGGGCAGAGTTCAGGTCTGAAGGTTAGGGTTCAGGGTTTAGTGCTGCGGGTTTAGAATTTAGGGCTTTTGGGGGGGTGCATGAAAAGCACACGGAAGCCTGCACATAGGGCCCCAATGAGTTAGACTGCTTATTCTATACTGCGAAGAGAGTCAGGGTAGTTCTCTATTGGGGTCCCTTTTCGGGTCCCCTATCTTATCAGGCACCGAAGGACCCCAAAATGGGACGCCAATGAAGACAACCACCCATATGGGGAATAACAGGTTTAGGGTTTAGGGTTTAGGGTTTAGGGTTTAGGGTTTAGGGTTTAGGGTTTAGGGTTTAGGGTTTAGGGTTTAGGGTTTAGGGTTTAGGGGGCCAGGATTGGCGTATTTGATAAAAGCGTGTGTGCGGACTGGGCCTTGCGATCTCTTCAACCCTAAAGCCTAAACCTTAAACCCTAAACCCTAAACCCCAAGCCTCCAACTACATCTCGAGGCCGGGTCGTCAGTCTAAACCCTAAACCCTAAACCCTAAACCCTAAACCCCAAACTTGAATTATGATTGAGGGTGTAGGGTTCAGAGGGCTTTTCGGGTTGAGAGTTTAGGGTTTGGGGTTCAGGGCGCAATCCAGAACCTACAGAAACAGCAAAAACACTTCTTCCTCGTGCTGCTTGGCCACGCTTGGAAGCGCTCCTGCATGAACCACTGTACGTAGTCTTTGACCTGGGCTCACAGTCAACCCAAACCTCCTCAAGCCCTGCGAGTCTTTAAACGAATGAACTCTGTATGACCTCCAAAACTTATGAACCCTGTGTTAACCTGGGACCTACGAAACCCCCATACTCCAGCAAACCCTCAAAAGGTAAACGAGGCCCCCAAGAATGTCAAATTACCTTGTTGGGGGGGGGGGGGGGGGGGGGGGGGGTATCGCAGGGAATGTGGAACACCTCCTCACTGGAATGGGTCCCTTCAACAGCCTTTAGGGGTTCAACAGTGCAGGGTTTGGGGCCCCAACTTTGGAAACGGAACTTCGCATGTTCGCTCTAGTGGCCGCTTTCGATTGCTTGCTCCGGGCGAGTTCTGCCGAACCCTAAACCCAATCCCTCACTTACACTAGTTGCTAATTTGGTCCCTATAAACCCTATATCCTAAACTCCAACCCCCAAGAACATCAGGCTAAACCCTATATCCTAAACTCCAACCCCCAATAACATCAGGCTTTGGGGTTCAGGGTGTAGGGTGCCGGTGTCCACAGGCCAGCAACTTGTGCAGAAGTTGCAAGCTGAACCTGCCATCCCAAGTGACCCCAAAGGGTTTAGGGAATAGGGTTTAGGGCTTCGGGTTTAGGGTATAGGGTTTAGGGTTTAGGACAAAGGGCGTACTCTGCGCGGTTCTGGCTGGTCAGCTCATGGCTGCGTGGCCAGTCCAGGGGAAAGACCTTCATGTCAGAGGGGGCTTGATCAGGGCAGGATTTAGGGTTGAGGGTTTAGGGTTTGGGGTTTAGGGTTTAGGGTTTCGGGTTTAGGGTTTGGGCTGTAGGCTTTCAGGAGTGGGTTTAACCACTAGGCTCGTGGGGCTGGATGGGAGGGATGACAACCCTTTACATGCTCTTGAGAAGAAACGGCCTTAAACATGGGTGTATGTTCATCTTCAATGCCGGCTGCTCTAGTCATCGGGTCTGCAAACCTCCCAAAGGAGCATGGTTAAAGGGTGTAAGGGTTTAGGGTTTACCTAGACGCCAAAAGCATGTAAAAAAAAGTCCCTTGTAAAAGAGCCGTTGTTCTTTTTTTACATATTTTGGGGTAGGTACGGCTTAAGGTTTATGGGTACCATTCCTTTCCTTCGGGGTATTGTTCCCCGTCCCTGGATCCACGCCTCAGCCACGTCGGCGCCCTCGTAGTCGATGAGCTCCTAGTAGAAATGGCGGGTTCTTAGTAGGGAATGGGGGCATGAGGGCCCTGTGTACTCCCTTATATAGGGTATATATATGTATATATATATATATGGTACCCTATGTATATCCTTTAAGCCTATATAATGAATCCCTTACAGGGTATGTATAGACCCCCTAATTCCCCCATTCCCTACTAAGAACCAGGACATGGGTAAGTACAAGTAGGTTCTATGCACCCGAGATTTCGCTAACACCAGCTACAACCTTCAACCGCCAGTTCAAACTACACGTGAAGCAAGGGTGTTTAGGGCGTTTAAGGTTTGTAGGGCTCTTTAGGGTTATTTCCAATTCTTACTCTTATTCTTATTCTTCTTCTTACTATATATTTGTCGTATTCTAGGTATTTCTAATATTATTAGGGTCTAGCAAGTGGCGATGCTATCCTTGCCGCGCACCTTCGACTCTTCGGCAGGTGGCATGCGTAGCTTGAGAGTTCTTCTGATTTGCGAGTGTCGGCTCACTCAGGGTTTAGGCGCCAAAGTCGCTACCCCCTGCACCCTTAGGGTATAGGGGTTAGGGCTTAAGATGGCTTGAGGGTTTAGGGTTTAGGGGTTATAGAGTTGAAAAAGCCGAAGTTTGGGATTGAAGGTCTACAGACCTTACCGCTGATTATTTAGGCACCGACCAGATCTGTGGGCCTATGTCGGGTCTTCATCACAACACACGACAACGATTGCGAAGATTGCCCTTAAAACCCTCTCAACAACATTCCGGAACATGATCCCTTTAACCAAAATAAGGAGGGAAAAAGGATACCCTTAATCCCCAACCCGAAGCCACCCAGCGACGCTCCCGCGTTCGGCAGACCCTAGATACTCCTTTCGTATCCCCGAAGCCCTCGACCCTCAACCCTCAACCCTAGTCCTGAAGCCCCTTGGCCAGGCTCGGCCTGTTGGGCGATGTGGGATTCAGGGCGTCTCGTTTTTTGCTTTAGTGGTTTAGGGATTGGGGCTGTCGGGCCGAAATGGTCTTTCATATAGGCGTTGTTGCTAAAAGCATGTTGCATTTTCTTCCACACGGGAGATTCCAAAACTAGTGCCCTTCTCAGCAACTTTCAGGACTTAGAAGCGCCCCTTATACCCCCCAAGTAGTAGAGCAAATCACTTTCAAAGGGGACCCCGAATTTTCGGAACCTTCGCATAGCAAACCACCCTAAAACCCAAAACCCCAAATTCCCACACCCTAAACCCAAAAACCCAAACCCCAAACCCTAAACCCAAATCCCAAACCCTAAACCGCAAACCCTAAACCCTAAATCCTAAACCCCAAACCCAAAAACCCAATAACTCCTACCGCCGGGGTGCTTGAGAGCAGCCAGGTCAGCCAGTCCCAGCTCGGGCACGGCCGCGCCTCGAACAGGTTCGTGGGTAGAGGGTTTAGGGCCAAGGGGCTTGGGGATTAGGGCTTTTAGATCTTCGGAGCAACAAAACCAAATACAGTTTCCATGGCTCTACCCGTTAACCTCCAGATAGAAACCCCTAACCCGAACCCAAAGCCCAAAACCCTAAAGTAGCGTTCGACGTACCCAGAAAATGGTTCTGACAAGCTTGTTGTTCTAAGCAAGCCCTAAACCCTAACAACCCTTGGACCTCAAGTTCTTGGCGTCAAAAGGGCATTTAGTCTTCCTGATGTAACTTCATCTAAAGAACACAACTTGGAACTCAAGTTCTTGGCGTCAAAAGGGCATTTAGTCTTCCTGATGTAACTTCATCTAAAGAACACAACACTTACCTCTACAGTAGGTTCTCACCACAAAAACCGCCAAAACAACCTAGATTTGGGGAACTGAAGCTGCACCCTGTACACCCTAATCTTGGAGTTGAAAAATTGGAACAGGGTGTTTGGGGATATTATAGCCTAATTATACAGGGACCCTAAGAGAACACTACTGGCCTAAATTTGCCGGGGCGTTTGAAGCTCTTTGAAGTCATCGCCTCGCGACACAAAGGTGTGTCAAAGCCCAGAATCCACTCTTCCGGCGTCCATTTCGTGTTTGGGGGGGCTCATGGCTCATTACCCGGAACCCTAAGCCCCAAGCCCTAAACACCGAACCCAAAAGCTTCTCTTCAACCTGAGAGGGTTCAGGGGCTTGGGGTTAAGGCTTTGCAAGATTTCGAGGCATCCGTTTAGGGCTCTGTGAGCTTTTGGGGCTTGGGGATGTTTAAGGTTCAGATGGGAGATGGGTTTGGGGTTTAGGCTTTAGGGTTTAGGGTTTTAGGTTTAGGGCCCAAAAAACTGCAGAGCTCAGGGCCTTTTTAGCGTTGAGGGCTGAGAATGTCGCAGCCCGCAAGCCCCTGAAACCCTAAACCCTCAACCCTCAACATCGGGCTCCCCCGTCTGGCCTAGCTCTCGCAGAAGTAAGCCTGGCAACCACAAGAGTCATGACTCTAGGGCTTCGGGTTTAGGATTTAGGGTTTAGGGTTTAGGATTTAGGACTTAGGGTTTTCATGACTGCTGCAGCTTTTTGGCACCGACTGCATGATGCACACTGCATGCAGATCGCTGGTCGACGTCCTGAGTCTTCACGACCATGCGACTCACACTGCCGTTCTTGCGGAGCGAGGCGAGACTTGGTCGGCATGTGACCTGAGGAACGCCTCGAACTCCTCGATGCCATGCTCCTCGTAGCTCAGTCCAAACTTGTCGAGATAGGCCACTTCCGCTGTCTGGGACACGCCCAAGCCGCTGTCCTTTCGAGCCTCCCGCTTGGCCTGCTCGTCGCAGAGCTGCTCCCAAGACATCTTGCCTTTGCCCTTGCTGTCCTTGAAATAAAAGACATGAAGCACTTGCCCCTGTTCCCTGGCTCTGTCAACATTCTTCTTCCACGCTTCAAACCACTGACATCCCCAAGGTGCACGATACTGGTTCTCAGCGCAGCGGGCCTCGGCATCTAGCAAGGCTTCTGCGCACTCTTGCTCCCATTCCAGGTCTCCCTGGTCCTCCCTGATGAGGAGTCTTTGGCCCATGGCGTCTGCATCCGCTTTTTTGAAAGCGAGGGTCTGCTGGCTGTTCTGCTGATCCTCACTACCCATTTCTACCATGCTGAGGTACGTGGTTGCGGGCACCTGGCCATAGATTTCATGGCACCAACATTGGCCTGGAGTGTCCGAGCTGTAAGCGTGCTGACCAAGACCAGAGGCGGCGTCCGTTAAGAAAACGCAAGCGAGTGAAAACATGTCCTCCTGAGTTACACTGGAAACTGCCTTGTCCCAAGACTCGCTGTATTTCCCCGGGAAGGATACGATGCAGTCCTGGGCACTGTGGCTGATGTGCCCTTGAAATGCCACACGTGCGGAAGCCAAACCAAATCCAGACAACTCTGCAAGTCTCTTGAAAGCCGCCAGATTCATAGGCATCGTGCCCACCATGCCACTGAGAAAGACCACATTGCAGACCTGGAACGAGACGTCAAGGGTCACCAGCATCCTTGGTAGTTCCCCACCGTATATTGAGTAGGCGTACAGGCTGCTGAAGCTCAAGAAAGGGCCGAGAAGCACTAGGCAGGAATTTGCATAGAGGAGGCGTGCCGTCCACTTGATGGAATCGTTCCCCGCTGCTTGTGTCATAGCTCTGCCCGCCGCACGACATAACGTATAGCACTGAAAGCTCAACACGATAAAGCTGCAGCCAAAGCAAGAAAACATGCTGCTTACACATAGTGCGCTAGTCCAGAATGGAAGCACTGCTGACAGCCCCACCTCATGCAGCCAAACGAAGAGCAAAAAGGAAATAAGCGATCCAACACCAAGCGCCGCGAACGCGTTGCTGCACCTGGCTACCCGGGGCCAACCGAGGGCTTGCAGCTTGAGGGATGTCATGTACACCTGTAGGACGTTGCACAAGACCTGCCACACAGCCATGCAAAAGTTTGGAAGGTAATAGTATCCCCTGCTCCGCAGCGGTTGCTCAATGCTCTCGTCACACGTGGGTAGAGCGAGGCAGCAGATTGTGAGCAAACTCCAAACGTGCAGCTTGTTTTTGCCAGAGAGACGATCCATCCTGTGGACAAACACATATAGCCCAAGGCCTGTTACCAAGGGTCTCAGAATTGCATCGCAGGCGACTTGGACATCATCGTATACCGAAAAGTATTCACCTTCATATGCCCTATCAGCAATTACGGCAACGTCAAAGTGGACAAACGAAGGCATGGCAAAGTTGGCAACAATTCGCGCAACAGTGTAAAGCCACAAGGTCCACGTTGCTTGGCGTCGCCACATTGGTTGCTCTGCTTCCAGACTGTGCAAGTCCTGCCTCAAACCTGCAAGAGTGCTCCTTCTACGTGCGCGTGGCGCTGGGAGCTCATCACTTGCAGCCTGGAGCAACGTCTGCGCAGCTTGCCCTGCCATGTGCCTTGAGGCTAGCTCCACACCCTCGTTGTTCGAAGTCTCCAGAGACATGGCTCCCGATAGCAACTTACCAATATCAACAATCACAGTAGAGCTACTGGTGAAACCTAAACCCTTTCAACCCTAAACCCTGTAAACCCCCAACCCCATAAAGCCCCCTTCCAAAGCCTAAACTCTGAAAACCCCAAACCCCATAGAGCCCCCTTCTAAATGCTAAACCCTACAAACCCTATACCCCATAAACCCTCTCTATTACCCCAAACCCCAATACCTTATAATCCCTAAACCCCAAACAACGGTAAGTAGATACAGGACACTATATACGGCGCAGAAAGGGCAAGAGCTCAGACTCCTGTTTAGGGTTTAGGGCCTAGGGTTAGAATGCAAGCGATCAAAGCTCTGGTCTACAGCGATGCTATCTTGAGCTTCGGCGCTACTTACTCAACACATGACACACAGCATGTCACGCCCATCGGGAAGGATTTGCCGTATCGGTCTCGAGGTTGTGTCCTTTTGTGTTTTTTTGCTGTTTACATCTTTTTGGAAGGGTTTGGCTTTGGGGAACTTCCCGTGTTGCTGTCACATGGTGACTCAACTTAGTTCACAGCTTGTTGAACCCCATGCTCAGCACCGTAGCCATAGCCCTAACCCCCAAAAACCGAAGCCCCAAGCCAGTAATCCTGAACCCTTCTCCCCCTCGAAGCTCCGATGCCCAAACAGCTCCGAATCATCCTGACCCCTATCAACTTATTGTGGTTTAGGGTTTAGGGTTTAATGTGCGGCATGGGTTTAGGGTTCAGGGTTTCGGGTTTATCATGGAAGCCCCTGCCCGAACTCCTCCACGAACACAGGAATCGACCTAAATCATGGTCCTTTATGAGGTTGCCGAAACACTATTTCACATATGGCAAGTATGAAAAAGAGACCCTCAACGCTGCACCCTAAATCCTAAACCCTAAACCCGTCCCTGAACCCCCAAACCCTACACCCCAAGCGCTAAAACTTAGTCGTGCGCGGGTTTAGGGTATCGGGGGTAATTGTTACTTCAAGCCTCGGCCCGTGCTAGGCTTCTACTATCTGCACAAGAGTCATGGCTGCTGCAGCTTTTTTGGCACCGACTTCATGATGCATACTGCATATTCACGACCATGCGTATCACAAAACCATCTATGTGGAACGACGGCAGAGTTGGTCGGTACATGACCTGAGGAACGCTTCGAACTCCTCGATGCCATGCTCCTCGTAGCGCAGTCCCATCTTGTCGAGATAGGCCACCTCCGCTGTCTGGGACACGCCCAAGCCGCTGTCCTTTCGAGCCTCCTGCTTGGCCTGCTCGTCGCAAAGCTGCTCCCAAGACATCTTGCCTTTGCCTTTGCTGTCCTTGAAATAAAAGACATGAAGCACTTGCCCCTGTTCCCTGGCTCTGTCAACATTCTTCTTCCACGCTTCAAACCACTGACATCCCCAAGGTGCACGGTACTGGTTCCTAGCGCAGCGGGCCTCGGCATCTAGCAAGGCTTCTGCGCACTCTTGCACACATTCCAGGTCTCCCTGGTCCTCTCTGACGAGTAGTCTTTGGCCCATGGCGTCTGCATCCGCCTTTTTGAAAGCGAGGGTCTGCTGGCTGTGCTGCTGATCCTCACTACCCATTTCTACCATGCTGAGGTACGTGGTTGCAGGCACCTGGCCATAGATTTGATGGCACCAACATTGGCCTGGAGTGTCCGAGTTGTAAGCGTGCTGACCAAGACCAGAGGCGGCGTCCGTTAAGAAAACGCAGGCGAGTGAAAACATGTCATTCTGAGTTACGCTGGAAACTGCCTTGTCCCAAGACTCGCTGTACTTTCCCGGGAAGGAGACGATGCAGTCCCGGGCACTGTGGCTGATGTGCCCCGGAAACGCCACACGTGCGGAAGCCAAACCAAATCCTGACAACTCTGCAAGTCTCTGGAAAGCCTCTAGATTCATAGGCATCGTTCCCACCATGCCACTGAGAAAGACCACATTGCAGACCTGGAACGAGACGTCAAGGGTCACCAGTATCCTTGGTAGCTCCCCACGGTATATTGAATAGGCGTACAGGCTGCTGAAGCTCAAGAAAGGGCCTAGAAGCACTAGGCAGCAATTTGCATAGAGGAGGCGTGCCGTCCACTTGATGGCATCGTTCCCTGCTGCCGCTGTCATAGCTCTGCCCGCCGCACGACATAACGCATAGCACTGAAAGCTCAAAACGATAAAGCTGCAGCCAAGGCAAGCCAAAAAGCTGCTTCCAAGTAGTGCGCCAATCCAGTTTTGAATCACTGAGGTCAGCACCGGCTTATCCAGCCAAAAGAGGAGCAAAAAGATGATGAGCGATCCCACACCAAGCGCCGCCAGCGCATTACTGCGCCTGGCTATCCGTGGCCAACCGAGGGCTCGCAATTTGAGGGATGTCATGTACACCTGTAGGACGTTGCACAAGACCTGCCACACAACCATGCAAAAGTTTGGAAGGAAAAAGTATCCCCTGTTCCGCAGCAACTGCTCAATGCTCTCATCACACATGGGTAGCGCGAGGCAGGAGATTGTGAGCAAACTCCAGACATGAAGCTTGTTTTTGACAGAGAAACGATCCATCCTGTGGACAAACACGTATAGTCCAAGGCCTGTTACCAAGGGTCTCAGAATCGCATCGCAGGCGACTTGGAAGTCATCGTATACCGAAAAGTAGCGTACCACAACAACCACTTCGTAAAAGTCGAGGAACGTAGGCACGGCAAAGCTGGCAACAATTCGGGCAACAGTGTAAAGCAACAAAGTCCAGGTCGCTTGGCGTCGCCACATTGGTTGCTCTGCTTCCAGATTGCTTAAGTCCCGCCTCAAACCTGCAAGGGTGGTCCTCCGACGTGCCGTTGGCGCTGGGAGCTCGTCGCTTGCAGCCTCCAGCAATGTCTGTGCAGCTTGCGCCGCAGTGTGCCTCGAGGCCAACTCCACACCCTCGTCGTTCGAAGAGTCCGTAGGCATAGCTCCCGCAGTAGGCACGGCACTACTGACAGCAACTTACGTATGCCAATATCAAATTTGACGATAAAGATGCCTGGGAACAAGGGCACTTGAAGACAGGGCACCGCTACTTTGGGGGGTTTAGGGGTTAGGGTTTAGGGTTTCGGGGATGAGAAGCTTCTTTAAGAAAATCATGCAAGCGATCAATGCCCTGGTCTATAGCGATGTCATCCTACGGCTTCGGGTGCTTGCTTACTCAACACGTGACACACAGTATGTCAGCCTCCTAAATTTACAAAAATCCTAAACCCGAAACCCAATGTCACCCCCATCCTGTAGGATATTGCATCAGGGAAGAATAGATGGCGTCACCCTGTTGACTGTCGAAACCGGTGCCCTGCGGGAATCCAGAAGGCTCGCGGGGACGAGAACCCTTTAGCCTAGCAACACCGTAGTCCTTAACCCAAAACACAACCCCTACACCCGAAACCCGAAACACCCCAAACCCCTAAGCACTAAACCCATACACACCCATCCTGCGTACACGTGCGGGTTAGGGCATGTTCTGGTGATTCGGAGATTCGAGATTCAATGGTTCAGGGGATTAGGGTAAAACCCGATGCAAGGGTTTAAGAGATAAGGGTTTAGGGTTTAGGGTTTGGTAATGGGGTTTACGGAAATTCCTTGTTCTTCTTGCCAGTTTCTTGCCGTGATGTTTTGGTATTGATAGCCGAGTGGCCGAGTGGACTCCTTTTGCACTGTTCGGGTTTGGGTGACCCTAAACCTCTAAACCCTGAACCCCAAAACCCTAAACTTCCAAAGCCTAAACCCTAAACCCTAAACCCTAGACCCAGACCCTAAACCCGAAACCCCAAGCCTTTAACCCTGAACTCTGCTATTTCTCCAAACTCCGATGCCCAAAACATCCGAAGCATCCTGACCC
This sequence comes from Symbiodinium natans, assembly GCA_905221605.1. Lineage (NCBI taxonomy): Eukaryota > Dinophyceae > Suessiales > Symbiodiniaceae > Symbiodinium > Symbiodinium natans. The sequence continues at coordinate 787,473 of CAJNDS010002135.1, read as the reverse complement.
CCATCAACTTATTGAGCAACGTACTGCATGGGGTTAGAGTTTAGGGTTTAGGGCTTAGGGTTTCCGCCACTGCCCGAACTTCCTCCACGAAAACAGGAATCGTCCGAAATGATGGTTCGTCATGGGGTTGCCGAAACACAGTTTCATAGCAAGTATGACTGAAAGGGGGGCCTCAACCCTGGGCCCTAAACCCTAACCCAGTCCCTAAACCCGCAAACCCCAAACCCAAAACCCTAAATCCTGACTTAGGGAAACTGCGAAACGAGGCCGGGCAGCTGTAGAAGAGAGGCGGCAGATTGACTTGAAGTTGCGTCCCGATCAGGAGCGCCTCTGGGGTTTAGGGTCTAAGTAGGGTTTAGGGTTTGGGGTTGAGTGTTTGGCGGCTCATGGCTGTGGAGGGTGCAGGGTTTAAGGGGCTGGATTCTAGGACTTGCAGCTTTTGAGGTTTCTTGAGGCGACATTATGATTGAGGGTTTAAGGCTTTAGGGGTTTGTTGTTAATGTTGGGTTGAAGGTCTACGGGTTTTAGTCGTTGGGATCGAGGGTTTGGGGTCTAGGCTTTAGGGCTTTAGGGCTTAGGATTGGCATTCCTTAAAGTTTGTAGGGTGTTCAGGTTTTTAGGGTTTGGGGCTTCGGCTCTTGGGGTTTCGGGGTTTAGGCGTTTAGGGTTTAGGGTTTGGGGTTTAGTCTCTTGGGGCAGTGGTTCCTCGGGGTTTAGGCGCTTAGGGTTCAGGGGCCTTTCCTATTCGGGCTTGCGTTTAGGACTGTTGGTTGTACTTGGCGGCTTCACCTCTGCAGCAAAATTAAGACTCAAGGGCGCACTTCTGTCAGCCGATACAGCACCAGAAGACACTCTGTCACACTAGAAAACCCTAATCCAAAAAACACTTTGCAAAACTAGCCTGTTCGAACTTCGGGCGCAGCCCTCTCCTAGGCGAGAGTTGGGAAACCCTCAACCCTCAACCCTCAACCCTCAACCCTCAACCCTCAACCCTCAACCCTCAACCCTCAACCCTCAACCCTCAACCCTCAACCCTCAACACTCAACCCTCAACCCTCAACCCTCAACCCTCAACCCTCAACCCTCAACCCTCAACCCTCAACCCTCAACCCTCAACCCTCAACCCTCAACCCTCAACCCTCAACCCTCAACCCAAACCCTAAACCCTAAACCCTGAACCCTAATTAAACCCTAAACCCTAAACCCTACTTAAACCCTAAACCCTAAACACTAAACCCTAAACCTAAACCCTAAACCCTAACCCTAAACCCTAAACCCATGCCCGCCTGTGCGAGTAGCACCCCTGCCGTCTGAAAGAGCTCGGGGACGGAGGTGGCAGCTTCAGAAAACCAGTAGGTCCTGGACCCCCCACAATCCCTAAACCCTAAACCCTAAACCCTGAACCCTAAACCCTAAACCCTAAACCCTAAAACCCTGAAACCCTAAACCCTAAAACCCTAAACCCCAACACCTTAAGCTCTGAATTTCAAACCCTGAACCTCAAAGCCCTTGCACTCTTGAAGCCCTGCCTCAAAAAACCCTGAGACTTAGGGTCTAGGGCCTCTAGGGTTCAGGGTTTAGAGTTTAGGGTTTCGGGTTTAGGGTTTCGGGTTTAGGGTCTAGGGTTGAGGGTTTAGGGTTGAGGGTTTAGGGTTTAGGGCACCCTTTCACCTCAAAGTGAAAGCCCGAACACCTCCCCCTGATCCCGAAAAGACCACTCCCCAGGTCACAAGACACTTCGCAGACTCCAAAAGGGTTGAAGGGTTAGGGTTTAGGGTTTAGGGTTTAGGGTTTAGGGTTTAGGGTTTAGGGTTTAGGGTTTAGGGTTTAGGGTTTAGGGTTTAGGGTTTGGGGTTTAGGGTTTAGGGTTTGGGGTTTGGGGTTTAGGGTTTAGGGTTTAGGGTTTAGGGTTTAGGGTTTAAAGTTTAGGGTACCCCAAAGCCCTTCATCCCTAAACCCCCTAGAACTTGGGATGTGCCCCCTTGCACTGAGATCCCTGAATAGGGACTACAGTACCCCCGAGTATGATCCCTACTATAGGACTGTTCGCGTAGGGGGGGAAGATCCCAACCTAATCCCTAAAAGCCCAAAAGCGCTGCACACCCGACCCTTACGGCCCACGTGAGACAACCCCAAAGAACCCTCAAGTCCTCAAGCCATACAAGCTGGGGCCTGAACCCCCCTCTTACAAGTTCTTTTGACGGAGTAAGTCTACGTAGTATCCCCCCTAGAAACCCTGTACTAACCCCCCACAACTTACTAATCCTACGTACTTATTAATTCAGTCAAGCCCCCAAACCCTAAAGCCTAAACCCTAAACCTTAACCTTAACCGCCCAACCCAAAGGCTTCCAAGTATGAACCCACAAAAGACGCACGCACGCACGCACGCGCACCCGCACCCGCACCCGCACCCCCACACACCCACACACCCACACACCCACACACCCACACACCCACACACCCACACACCCACACACCCACACACCCACACACCCACACACCCACACCCCCACACACCCACACACCCACACACCCACACACCCACACACCCACACACCCACACACCCACACACCCACACACCCACACACCCACACACCCCCACACCCACACACCCACACACCCACACACCCACACACCCACACACCCACACACCCACACACCCACACACCCACACACCCACACACCCACACACCCACTAAATTAAACCCTAAACCCTAAACCCTACACCCTAAACCCTAGCCCCTAAACCCTAAACCCTGAACCCTAAAGTCTAAACCCTAAACCCTAAACTCTAGGCCCTAAACCCTAAAACCTAAACCCTAAAACCTAAACCCTAAACCCTAAACACACCTCTGCAGCGCTAGCTCCTGGAGTCGGCGTCGTAGACGAAGGCTGGCTCACCCTCCTGCGTGGGGCTGGGTGGGGGTGGGGTGGGTTCCCAAACCCTAAACCCTAAACCCAAAACCCTAAACCCAAAACCCCCAAAACCCCCAAAACCCCCAAAACCCCCAAAACCCCCAAAACCCCCAAAACCCCCAAAACCCCCAAAACCCCCGAATTCAATCCCCCGAAACCCCCGAAACCCCCTAAACCCTAGGTCTGGGCGCTTCGCAGGTTCCAGGTCGTGAGCTTCATAGGGCTTGTAGGTATTCTAGGGCGTTTAGGGGGTTTGCGCACGTGCGGCCATGTTATAGGGCCCTAAACCCTAAACCCTACAAGAAGGGAACAAGCGCCGCCTTTGGGTCGTAGTCACTGCTTCGGGGCTGTTTTAAGGGCTCTTAGGTATATTATTACTATTACTATTACTATTACTATTACTATTACTATTACTATTACTATTACTGTTACTAATACTATTACTATTAACATTACTATTACTATTACAATTACAATTACTATTACTATTACTATTACGATTACTATTACTATTACTATTACTATTAGGGACTATATAAGGCATATACAGGGTTTATATGGGGGAATCAGGCTGGGGGTCCCTTCTTCTTCTTCTTCTGCTTCTAGGGGTCCCTCCTTGTAAACCCTCAAGCCCTAAACCCTAAACCCTAAACCCTAAACCTTATAAACCCTAAACCCTAAACCCTAAACCCTAAACCCTAAACCCTAAACCCTAAACCCTAAACCCTAAACCCTAAACCCTAAACCCTAAACCCTACACCCTAAACCCTAAACCCTAAAGCCTAGACTTCATGGTCCTCGTAACCCTCGCCGGTCTTTGCGGAGAGCACGGCCTGCACTTGACACCATTGGCCAGGACTCGGGCTTCGTGTTTGGTGTTTGGGGTTTGGGGTTTAGGGTTTAGGGTTTAGGGTTTAGGGTTTAGGGTTTAGGGTTTAGGGTTTAGGGTTTAGGCCCCGTGCAATTTGCAACTGACGGCCCCACATCTGCAGTGTGGAACCGTTTGACACCCCTAAACCACAATCCCTGAACACTAACCCCTCCTACTGCCCCAAACCCATGAAGAAGGGAGATTCAGGGTCCAGTGTGTGTGGGTCTCCACAATATAAGCGCGAGCGAATTCAACTTGCTCAGCCGCAAAGGGGAACGCCGGTAGGCATATTGTAGGAATATACCGCCCCTGGCACAGCACTCGTTTTTATCTTCCAAATTGCCCAGCCCCTAAACCCTACATGCCTATATCCTAAACCCCCACACCCAAGCACCTCCGACAGCCACGCGCCCAACGAATCCCAGGTGTAGGGTTCCTAAACCCTAAACCCTAAACCCTAAACCCTAAACCCTAAACCCTTTGGGGTTTTGGAACTCAGGGTGCCTCAAGGAGTCCTGGGCAACGTCTCCGTCAGCGTACTCTTGGTCTATGTCCAAGCTTCCGTCGCCGCCCTTGAGGAAAGAAACCCCTAAACCCTAAACCCTAAACCCTAAACCCGAAACCCACCTAAACCCCCCCAAAATGTGCAAAAAACAATGGCCCCTTTTACGGCTTCGGGGCTATTTGTTACATACTTTGGGGGTCTAGGAAAACCCTACACACCGAGGTTAAGATAGCGGTATCACTGCCCAGCTTCGCCACAGACATCTATCAAAGGTCACCCCAAAGGTTTACGGTTGAGCGGTTTGGGTTTAGGGCGAAAATTCCCCTTCAGACGCTTACAGTGCCCCTACATGCCCTAGCAAGCCCTGCAAAGAACACCAAGCACCTCTATACCCTAAACCCTAAACTCGAAATCCTAAAACCCTAAACCCCTAAACCCCAAACCCTAAACCCTAAACCACAAATATCCCGAGAGCCTCCATCGCGAGGGCTAAGAACTCCTTTGCCACGCCAGGCCCCGAGCCCCTGGGACCAGTCATGGTCTGAGGGTTGAGGGTTGAGGGTTTAGGGTTTAGGGTTCAGGGTTGAGGGTTGAGGGTTTAGGGTGCAGGGTTGTTGATATTGGGGCATCTTAGGGGTCAGGGCATTGGGTTTTACAGTTAGGGTTGAGGGTTGAGGGTTTAGGCTTTAGGGTTCAGGGGTTGTTGTTTCTGTGTGTTTTGGGGTTAAGGGTTTAGGGTTTTTGGGGCGAACAGGTTTTAAGTCTGGAGGTCTGAGTTTAGGTAGGAACTTAGGATGTCAGGGTCTAAGGGTTTAGGATCTCAGGGGTCGTTTTCGTCTGAGTTGAAGTAGGGTCGTAGGGTCTTGTCTACCGTTTGCTTAGCAACCCGCAAAATGCAAAACAATCATTCCTATAACGAAAAAACTGCCCTCATAAGGAAGAACTTTTTTCGTTTTTTAATAAGCATTATGTTGTGTGTGTGTGTGTGTGTGATGTTTTTTTTTTTTTTGGGGGGGGGGGGGGGGCCTTACGCAAATAAATAGTAGCTATAAGTCATAAGGTCACTGAAGGATTCTCAGGGTGGTGGAAGTCCTAGAAGGCGCAAGGGTTCTAGTGTTCGAGGACTTCAATGTCGAGCGTTTAGGGTTTAGGGTTTGGGGTTTAGGGTTTAGGGTCCCTGAACCCCCTAAACCCTATAAACCCCGACAATAAAAACCCTTCGCCCTGCCTCTCGCCGGTGAACTTTGCCAGCAGCTTGCGTGGGGCTGCGGCATCGGCAAGTTGACCTGAGCTGCGTGGAGGCTTTCGGGTTTCAGGGTTCAGGAGTTTAGGGCTCATGGTTTAGGGGTTTAGGGCCTGAGGTTTAGGGTTTAGGATTTGAGGTCGGGGGAGGTTTAGAGTTTAGGGGTTTAGGGTTTGGGGCTAGCGGGCTCGGAGGTTTGGGCCTTTGGGGGCTCTTAGCTTTTAAAGTAATTGGGGTTTGGAGGTTCGGGCTTTAGATGCTGTTAAGGACTGGACAGCCTCTAGAAAACTATAGTACCCACCACGTTTTTAGGGTTTAGGGTTTAGGGTTTAGGGTTGGTGACCTTTATTTGTCACTCACCTTCAGGGAGCCACTGGTCAATCTGAGCAGCACTGGCATCGCGGATGTGTCCACAGAACTTGGTGGTTTAGGGTTTAGGGTTTAGGGTTTAGGGGTTAGGGTTTAGGGTTTAGGGGTTAGGGTTTAGGGTTTAGGGTTTAGGGTTTAGGGTTTAGGGTTTAGGATTTAGGGTTTAGGGTTTAGGGTTCAGGGTTCAGGGTTCAGGGTCCAGGGTTCAGGGTTCAGGGTTTAGGGTTTAGGGTTTAGGGTTTAGGGTCTAACTTCGCGATGATATTGAAGACTCCGGGCAGCAACTGCCTCTCCATGTACTCCAGGCGCGCCTCCAGGCGCGCGTTGGGGGCCAAGACCTGCATTCCAGCACGGGCATCATGTTGACCCCTGGCGTGGCCAATTCCATACTGGTCTGGTCGATCTCGAACCCAGCCGCGGGACATTCAGGAGTGTCTGCATCAGTAGACTTGGCCATAAGGCTGCTGGGTCTTAAACACATTGCAGAAAGGTGTGTCTGAATTCTGAGTGCCCGACAACCACTAACGCCTTCTCTGAAGCCCTTCCACAAACAAGCACTTAAGCCCTAATAGCCCTCGAACGTTGAAATGTATAGAACTAAACGACTGAAGCCCTCTTCTGCAGCTCTTACTATACCCTAAACCCTAAACCCTAAAGCCAAACCCTAGCACAACGGAATGCAGTGGTTTCTTTCGATAGCTCCTTGGGCTTTAACAAGAATGAAACAGCTAAAGTCCGACAAACAAACTCAAAAGCCCGAGCCTCGGCACCTCAAAGTCCAAACCCTAAACCCTGAACTTATAAAATCCTAAACCCTGATTCCTGAATCCTAAACTTAGAAACCCTAAACCCTAAACTTCTAAACCCTAAACCCTAAACTTATAAACCCTAAACCTAACTAAACCCTCTAAACCCTCTAAACCCTCTAAACCTTCTAAACCCCCTAAACCCTCTAAACCCTCTAAACCCTCTAAACCCTCTAAACCCTCTAAACCCCCTAAACCCTATAACCCTAAACCCCTAGAAAGCCCCAAAGGCTTGGGCGCCAGACGCACAGCAGCGGTCCGCAACTCCTTCGCTTTGAAGGCTTCAGCCAGGGGGGGGCGGGTGGCTCTAAACTTCTAGGCTGTAGGGTCTGGGGTTTAGGGTTTAGGGTTTAGGGTTTGGGGTTTAGGGTTTATTCCCTGACGCCTAAGGAAGCAGCCACACGGATGCCTCCAACGAATTTCGCAAGACCTCCCAGCGCTTTTCGTGGATGCTCCGTGGTGTAGATTTTTGCTGCTCTCCAGCTGCAAGGACCTTGCAACCTTCTTCGTAACTTTCATCAACTTTGCCACGCCTTGGTGAAAGGTCCGCGACTGTCACTGACTTCGTGACCACCAACTGCTTGATCTGAGATGTTGAAGGGAGTTTTCTCCTCCGCCTTCTTTGCTTCAAGCATTGTTCCCCCCCGCACCCCGCACCCCCTCCCCCCTTGCGTCTCTCCGGTTATGGTGGGTTTGGGTCCCCAAACCCTAAACCCTAATCCCTAAACCCTAAACCCTGTTAGGCTGTTTGGTGTTGGGTTTTCATTCTGCTCTCCGTGGTTCAGGGTGGGATTTAGAGTTTAGGGTCATTTTGGTTTCAGGGTTTAGGGTTGAGGTGTAGGTTTAGGGCTTCCCCTCTTGTTCCTGTGGTTCGTGGTGGCTTTACGGTTCAGTTTAGGGATCAGGGATAATGATTCATGGTGGGTTTAGGTTGCTGAGGGCGTGGTGGCTCTCGGGCTCAGGGTCAGCGCTTGGGTTGGGGGGTATACATGGTTATACGGGTTTGGGGCGGGGCGGGGTCAGGTGGGGTGGAGGGCACATGTGCATCAAACACTACTTGAAGGTTCATGGTACTTACCAACCAATTATAGCTGTACTTATAACCCTACTTATAATACCCCTAAAGGGCCTTATAGGGGTTATCCCAGTTATAATTGGTTCGTAAGTACCATGAACCTTCAAGTAGACCCTAGACACCGTGAAAACAGGCTGAGCGCAGACGAGAGTCCGATCTTGGGCTGCGCGGGACGCGCACCAGGAGCCTCGGCGAGGGCTATAGGGTTTGGGGCTTTGGACACCGTTAAACCCTTATAAACCCTAAACCCTAAAACCCTAAAACCCTAAAACCCTAAAACCCTAAAACCCTAAAACCCTTAAACCCTTAAACCCTTCAACCCTTAAACCCTTAAACCCTTAAACCCTTAAACCCTTAAACCCTTAAACCCTTAAACCCTTAAACCCTTAACCCCTTAAACCCTTAAACCCTTAAACCCTTAAACCCTTAAACCCTTAAACCCTTAAACCCTTAAACCCTTAAACCCTTAAACCCTTAAACCCCAAACCCTAAAACAGCCTAACCCGTAAATCTTTCCTGAATCGCTGAGCGCTTGAAGGCTTTGGACTCAAGGTTTCCAGGCCGGGAGAAGGCGCCGGGTTTCTCAAGACTCTAACGCCCTAAGACGTAGTCTACTGTGAGTGGGGTTTAATTTGGGTTTAGGCTAGTGTCTAGGGTCTAGGGTTTAGGGTGCCTACGGTCCCGTAGGTCTTCCGGTGGCCAGCGATTCTAGCCCTGGCCCTGAACCCTACACCCACAACGCTAGACCCTGTTTAATACCCACAACTTGCAGGTTGAAGAACGCGATCCGAACTCAGACTCCAAACCAAGCGCATCTTCGGGCTCCGGGTGCTATAGGGATTTTGGCACCTAGCATAGGAAATTGGTGCCGAGGGTTTAGGGTTTAGGGTTTAGGGTTTAGGGTTTAGGGTTTAGGGTTTAGGGTTTAGGGTTTAGGGTTTAGGGTTTAGGGTTTAGGGGAACGCAACTAGACGCGCGCCGAGCAGCGGTTCCACCCGCCGCCGAAAGAGGCGGGCCCTGGCGAAGCGAGTCACAGCTTTTGGGCTCAGAGGCTTGGCAGCTTGAAACCCTGAAGCCTAAGCCCTAAACCCTAAACCCTAAATCCGAAACCCTACACCCTAAACCCTAAATCCGAAACCCTAAACCATAAACCCTAAATCCGAAACCCTAGACCCTGAACCCTAAATCCAAAACCCTAGACCCTAAACCCTAAACCCTAAACCCTAAACCCTAAACCCTAAACCCTGAACCCTAACCCCCTAAACCCTAAACCCTAAACCCTACCTGTTTGCCGACTTGAAGTTCCGGAGCCCTGTCTTCGGCAGCCTGCTCACCATGTCCGCCATGTCGGACTGCAAGCAGCGCTGCCGAAAGCCTCAGATCTCTTCGACCCTCGGGCTAGGGGCTTAGGGTTTAGGGTTTTGCTTTCGTGTTCTAGTGTTTTGGGGTTTTGGGTTTCGGGCTTGAGGGTGTTATGGCTTATGGCTTAGGGTTTTAGGGTTGTAGGGCTCTAGGGTAGTACGGTTTCAGGGTTTTAGGGTTTAGGGTTGAGGGTTTCAGGGTGTAGCTTTCGGGTTCATAAGGGGGGTGCGAGGTTCCAGCGTTTAGGGATTTAGGGGTTCAGACGTTTAGGGGATAAGGGAAATAGGGGCTTAAAGGGTTTAGGGGCACGACATCCCTTTCCCCAAGAAACAGGGACTTCAGGAGGGGCCACATGAGCGCCCACAACTCAAGCTTTCATCCGAAGCCTTGAGTTTGGGCTTGAGGGTGTTAGGCCTAGGCCTAAGCCTTGAGTTTAGGGTTTATAGTGTAGGGTTTTGGGCCCTAAACCCTAAACCCTAAACCCTAAACCCTAAACCCTAAACCCTAAACCCTAAACCCTAAACCCTAAACCCTAAACCCTAAACCCTAAACCCTAAACAGCAATGACACGAAGCCCAACACATGCATCATCGCCCGGGAGCCGAGGGGTACCAAGTCCACATGCGCGAGGAAGAGGGCGAATGAGGCCGTGACCTGCGTACAGCGCAAGGATAGCTTTAGGGGTTAAACGCTAACCCTAAACCCTGAACCCTAAACCCTGAACCCTAAACCCTAAACCCTAAACCCTGAACCCTGAACCCTGAACAAACTTTAGGGGTGGCTTGGAGCTTTGAGGATTGAAGGAGTACATAGGTGGAGGGACTGAAGCCTGAACCCTGAACCGACCCGACATCGCCCTCAGTCGTTTACTTCAAGGCGGCTGTGGGCGGTGGGTCTCGCTATGCTGGTCCTTCAGCCCTAGAAACCCCAAGTCACAAACGACAAGTTTAGGATTTAGGGTTTCGGGTTTAGGGCTTAGGACTTAGGGTTTAGGGATGAGGGTTTAGGGTTGAGGGTTTAGGGCCTACAAGGTTTAGGACTTCTAGAGCCTCTGGGTACATACCTCACGCCCTGAGGGTCTGGGTGCTGAGCCTCAAAGCCATCATCTTCGAGCACCTTGATTTTGGGTGTTTTGGTTGAGGGTTTGGGGTTCAGGGGTTTAGGGCTTAGGGCTTAGGGTTAGGAACCATGTATAGATAGAGACTAGTTCAAGGCTATTGCTCGGTTTGGGAGACAGGCGGAATGTTTTCGGCAGTTTTGGAAGGCTGCAAGCCAGTTTCCCCCCCGCTCGCCGACCCTTGATACCCAACATCAAAAGCCTCAAGCCCCAAACCCTGAACCTTGATTGCGGAACCCAGAAACCCAGTTTAATTTAGGGTTCCAGCTTCTTTACAGCCAACTCCCTAAAACACAACAACGGGGCCCAGGGGAGCTCACGTAGGGTTACCCCATGGTACCCCCGAATGCAATAGAACCGACCTTCAACCTGTGGACCCCCTGACTTTCGGAGAAGCTCTGGGGGTCGTACCTTGGACCGTTAAGGTTGATCCGTTTTAAGATCCTTTAAGGTCGTAGAAGGGCCCATCTTGGGAGTCTACTAAGGGGAACCTTTCGCCTTGGGGGGTGCGGGTCTTCATCCCTTGACAAGCCATCAAACAAGCAAGTCTCGCCTCTGGGGTGTGAAGAGGTTTGAGAATCTCGATTTTAGGCCGTCTGGCGTCGCAGGCTCCCTAAACCCCAGACCCTAAACCCAAACCCCGAACCCTAAACCCCTAAGCCCTAGACCCTAAACCCCAAACCCTAAACCCTAAACCGTCAACCCTCAAGCCACTCTCAGCCCAGAAGCTCGAGCCTTTCACCCCCACCAAAAATGCTACATCCTCAATCCGAGCCCCCTCAGCCCTATAAGCCCTGAACCCTAAGCCCTAAACCCTAAACCCCTAAACCCCTAAACCCCTAAACCCCTGAACCCCTAAACCCCTAAACCCTCAGCCAAGCCGCTGCGGCCAATGCTTTGGTGGCGCTCGGCCCTTGCTCGCGCCATCGGCGGTACTCGGCCTGAGGCTCTGCGGCTTCGCTAAGAGAAGGCTCAGAGGATTTTTAGGGTTTTGGGGTGGAGGGCTTAGGGCCCCGAACCTGAGCCCTAAACCTGCAAGGAAGGCAATGGCATTTGCTAGCACGCACACTCCCATGTCTCACGTGTGTAAGGGCCAATGAGACCTAGGAGGCAGGCGCCATCATCCTGGCGGCTTGCACTGGTGCTTCCCCTATCCCCCGTTCTCATTCTTCACCCTTAAGACTAGGCCCTGGCCCCTAAGCCCTAAACCCTGACCCCAACACCTTAAGCCCTAAGCCCTAAGCCCCAAACCCTAAACCCTAAACCCTAAACCCTAAACCCTAAACCGAGAGTACTATAGATCAATTAAGCTGCCTCTGCATCGCACTTGCCGATGCCGCCCAAGACAAACTCACCCTCCTCCACGCTTGTAGGTATGTTGCCGGGGCAGTCCGGCAAAATTTAAATGGATGGAGGAAAAAAATAGAGATCGAGAAAATTTCAGCTGCGAGGCGAGAGAAGCTAGGGGTGCCTTATTCAAGAGTACATGGGTGCAGTCCGGATTTGGGATTTAGGGGTGTAGGGTTGCCGGCTACAGTTCCCCGACTTCGTTGGCTGTTCAGGTAAGCCTTCCTCATTTTGGGCAACTTGCGACCGAGGCTTGTCAAGCTAGCCCCCGAAATCTAGACCCTGAAGCCTGAACCCCTTACAATGCAAGCTTAAATGCCCCTGAGCCCTGAACCCTAGGCCCTCGCACCCTAAACCCTAAACCCTAAACCCTAAACCCTAAACCCTACACCCTCCACCCAACCCCCACCCCCCCAACCCCAAAAGTGGCGGTCCTTTAGTCGGGGGCCGCGGGGCATCAGCTCCCCAAAGCGCGTCTCCTCTACGCGAGCAAGAGGCTTTCAAAACCAACCACCTTAATCAAGGCGTCAGGGTGTCAGGTTTAGGAATTCAGGGCTTTCCGATTTGGAACTTTTAGGGTTTAAGGGTTTAGACTAAGGACCCTAGATACTATGTTCTGTCATGATTTGGGCCCTCCGAAGTTTTGTCAGCACGGGCTCTAGGAAAGGAGTTTCGGGCGCAGGGTTCAGGAATTTAGGGTTGAAGAGATCTGGCCCTTAAACCCTAACGTTTGGGATGAAGGGATCTGGCCTTAACGCTAGGGTTCAGGGTTTTGGGGCCAACTCCCCCCCAAGATGTCCTAAACCCTAAACCCTAAACCCTAAACCCTGGGGGGTAGGGGGGGGGCATCACTTAGCCCAGCAAAGGGAGGGGGGGGTAAGGGGGGGGGGCGGGAGGGGGCTGGGGTCGGGGGATGCGGGGGGGTGGGTTTTTTTTTCAAAGGACCCTGTGCGAAACCGCCTATGCTTTGTGAGTTTATGCAGTGTGGGGGGCCCCCCCCCCCCCCACCCCCCCCCCCCCCCACCCCCCCCCCTCCTGCGTTGCGTTTTGCGGGCAAGGAGAGGTCTCACGCCGCCAGGGTCGGCGGACAACCCTTAGACAAACCTTAAACCCTAAACACTAAACCCTAAAACCTAAACCCTAAACCCTAAACCCTAAACCCTAAACCCAAGACGTCTCGACGTCCTGTGAGGGGCGCTCGTTGGCGCTGCGCAGGAGCTGCAGAAAGGCAATGATGCGCCTCCAGCCGCCAAGGCATGCGAGAATGTGGGACCTCTTAGGGTTTAGGGTTTAGGGTTTAGGGTTTAGGGTTTAGGGTTTAGGGTTTAGGGTTTAGGGTTTAGGGTTTAGGGTTTAGGGTTTAGGGTTTAGGGTTTAGGGTTTAGGGTTAGGTTTAGGGTTTAGGGTTTAGGGTTTAGGGTTTAGGGTTTAGGGTTTAGGGTTTAGGGTTTAGGGTTTAGGGTTTAGTAGGATTTAAGGTTAGGGTTCAGGGTTTAGGGGTTGAGGTCTAGTTCTATAGCCCTTGTTTCCATCATACCGCTTGTAAATGTAAATGTACGGTGCTCCACTCCAAAACCCAAATCCGAATCACCAAAAAACCTGTGTGGGTGTACGTTGCCCCATACTTACTTCATTGACTCCCGTCGGTTCAAAGACTTACTGTTGGTTCGTAGGGAATGAGGGAATGAGGTACCCCTATATAAACACTTAAAAGAAAAGGGGATTATATAGGGTACCTCATTCCCTCATTCCCTACTAACCATTACTAAACCCTAAACCCTAAACCCCCAACCCTAAACCCCAAACCCTAAACCCTAAACCCCCCAAAAGAGACAGAGGCGTGCGAAAGCACTTCCCCTTCTGCGAGGCCGACAGCTTTCCCTCCGATGGTGCCTCTCTCAGCCCGGTCCTCGGCCAGCTCCTCCCAACAGGGTTTAGGGTTTAGGGTTTAGGGTTTAGGGTTTAGGGTTTAGGGTTTAGGGTTTAGGGTTTAGGGTTTAGGGTTTAAAATTTATGGTTTAGGGATGAGGGTCACAGGTCAGCCTTTGATGTGAGTGCTTCTTCCGCACGCTCGCCACCAAAAGTGAGTTGGCCCGCTTCCCTTTGCAGGAGAGGCAAAGCCGTCTTGGGACGGGATCTTCTCAGCTTCGCTTGAAGGCACGCGGGATACTGCGCCTAACGGTTCTCAATATTAATGACAATTGCAACCCACTATAAGGGTCCTTAAGGGTTCGTGGGGCTTACGAACCCTATAAACCTACCAAGTACATCAAGGAAGCGAGCTACAACCTGGGGATACATGCTGCTTTCCTTGTTGAGAGGGCTAAGGGTTGAGGATTTCTTGAACTTCAAACCCACCGACCAGCCACCCCAAACAACAAGATCTGAGCCTTGAGGCAACCGTGAGCCTAAAGCTCCCCAACAACCCCCCAAAACTACTCCAAAACCCTCCCTGAACCCTGCACCCTCAAAACCCTCCTAAACCCTAAACCCCCTAAACCCCGCACCCTAAACCCTAACCCTAAGCCCTAAACCCTGAACCTAAACTGCTGGGGCTCTCGCCAGAAGACGAGGTCGGCGCTGAGGTCTGCGCCGAAACCGTCCTCGACGGAGGGTAGGGTGTTAAGGGTGTTCAGGGTTTGGGGTTTAGGGTTTATTCAGGGTTTAGGGTTTAGGGTTTAGGGTTTTGGGTTTGGGGTTTGGGGTTTAGGGCTTGGGGTTTAGGGTCTATGGTTTAGGGTTTAAGGTTTAGGGGAAAGGATTTGAGGCTGGGGTTTAGGGTTTATTTAGGGTTTCGGTTTAGCGTTTCAGGCGCTTGGGCTGTGTAGGGAATTGAGTGGGATGTTTGGGGCCAAAAGGGACGACATAAGGCTTGAGGGTGTTCAGGGTTGAGACGGTTCAGATGGGTTGAGGGTTTAAACCCTAAGGGTTCAGTCAGGGTTCGGGATTTTCAGCTCAGATTTGTTGATTGCAGCATTGGACAAGGTTTCCGAAAACGCTGCCTAGCGATTCGGGGTTTAGGCTTTGGGTTTGAGGTTTTTTGGGGTTTAGGGTTAGGCCGTGGGAAAATGATCACTTTAGATTCCACACCTCATGAACTCCTGTGACCGTTGAAGCTCTAAATCCGCAAGCAGCAAAACCCTTAAACCTCAGCAGATTTCGGGGCGTTGAGCCAAGGTTGGGGATCACGGGTTCAGGGTACCCTAAACCCTAAACCCTAAACCCTAAACCCTATACCCTAAAACCTAAACCCTAAACCCTAAACCCTAAACCCTAAGCCCTAAACCCTAAGCCCTAAACCCTAAACCCTAAACCCTAAACTGGCCCTAAGCCCTAAACACCAAGCAACCTGGCCTCAACATGCACCACCTTGGCGTTGGCCACGTCGGCGGTTGCGCGCACGAGCTCCTACGTGGAGGGCTCAGTTCATCCGTTTGGGGTTTAGGGTTTACAGTTTAGGGTTTAGGGTTTAGGGTTTAGGGTTTAGGGTTTAGGGTTTAGTGTTTAGGGTTTCGGGGTGTAGGGGTTTAGGGTTTACGAGTCTAGCGGTTAGGGTTTGGGGTTTAGGGCCCCTCGGCTAAGATGAGCTCCAACAACAGCTTCGCGATTTCAGGGTCGACCATATGCCCGGAATCGCAAAGTCTGGCCGAAAGGCCACTTGCCAGGGCCGCAAAAATGTGCGTTCCTGAGCCTTGGGCTGTTGAACTGTTTTATTGGTCTGCCCTTCTCTTAGACTTTCTCTCTCGCTCGCGCTCTCTCTCTCTCTCTCTCTTCTCCTTCTCCTTCTCCTTCTCTCTCTCTCTCTCTCTCTCTCTTGCAAATGGGGTTTAGGGGCTACGCAGCTTATGGGGCCCACGGGAATTGCAGGGTACTGCCGGGCTTTGGGGGGTTGGTAGGGTCCGTTGGTCCACACGCACCTGGCCGCGAGGTTGGGTTTAGGGTTTAGGGTTTAGGGTTTAGGGCTTAGGGCTTAGGGCTTAGGGCTTAGGGCTTAGGGCTTAGGGCTTAGGGCTTAGGGCTTAGGGCTTAGGGCTTAGGGCTTAGGGCTTAGGGCTTAGGGCTTAGGGTTTAGGGTCTAGGGTCTAGGGTTTAGGGTTTAGGGTTTCGGGTTTAGGGTTTGGGAGGTCCTGGAACATCTGATGAGGCCACTGGAAGGCAAAGATTTCCACCAAGGCCTGCAGCTGTTTCGGTTTAGGGTTTAGGGTTTAGGGCTTAGGGCTTAGGGCTTCGGGCTTCGGGCTTCGGGCTTAGGGTTTAGGGTTTAGGGAGCAAGGCCAATTTTTCTGAGCCAACATGGCCTCAAGCCCCAAAACTTGAGGGTTCCCCCAGCCCTAAACTCTAAACCCTGGGGTTCGGCTATAGGGCTCGGTCTTGGGGCTTAGCCCGTCAAAACGTAGGGCCCCAAACAATAAGGGTTTAAGTAGGGCTTAAGGGTTTATAAGGGTTCAAGTAGGGAATGCAGGGTGGGCTAGGCCTTAGGGTTTCGCGTCGGTCCTCAAGCCTAAACCCCAAAACCCCAGAACCCCAAAAGCCCGGCCCCCTAAATCCCCAAAAAAGAGCCTCAACCCGAAACCCAAAACCCAAAACCCTGAAACCTGAAACCCAAAACCCTGAAACCTGAAACCCTAAACCCTAAACCCTAAACCCTAAACCCTAAACCCTAAACCCTAAGCCCTAAACCCTAAGCGCGCCCTCCGCGAGGCCGCGCTGGCCGACATGGCGGCGGCCGCCGCCTTGGCCACGAGGTCGGCGGCGCGAAGAGAGGCTGCCGGGTCGCCTCGAGGGTTGATAGGGCTTTGGGGGTTTAGGGTTTAGGGTTTAGGGTTTAGGGTTTAGGGTTTAGGGTTTAGGGTTTAGGGTTTAGGGTTTAGGGTTTAGGGTTTAGGGTTTAGGGGGTCTAGTAGGATTTGTGTAGGTGTTGCATAGGGTTTGTATAGGGTTTGTACAGGGCTTGAAAAGGGTTTGTCTAGGGCTTGTATAGGGTTTCGAGGGTTAGAGTGGTTTTAGGGTCTACAGGGCTTACAGGTTTTAAGGGTTCATAGGGTTTGCAGGGTTTTCACGGTTTATGGGGTTTGTAGTCTTTATAGGGTTTTTAGGGTTTATTGGGGTTTGGGATTTGTAGGGTTTGCAGGTTTATCGGGTTTATAGGGTTTATCGGTTTTAAAGATTTCTGTAGGGTGTATGGGATGTAGAGGTTTTAGTAGATGTTCAAGGTGTAGGGGGTGGTTCAGGGTTGAAAGGTGTAGAGTTTAGATTAGAGGCTTGGGGCTTTTGGGGGTTTAGGCGGATTAGGGTCAGAGTATGGGCTTGTAGTGTTAGTCAGTAGGTACGTATGAGCATAGCAGAAAATATTAGGGGTTTAGGGTTCAGGTTTTAGGTTTTAGGGTTTGGGGTTTGAAGCTTAGGGGGAATGAGTACAATATGATGGGCTTTTCAACCGGGGCTGGCAATCAAATATTGTGCCGACTCGCTGGCCGGCTGTGATGCCTATCTGCCTAAAGCAAAGTCCAAAGCCCAAACCGCCTTAAGCCCCTTAAGCCCTTAAGCCCTTAAGCCCCTAAGCCCTTAAGCCCTTAAGCCCCTAAGCCCTTAAGCCCTTAAGCCCTTGAGCCCTTAAGCCCTAAAACTCCAGAAAGTGAAGGCAGCTGGCGGCCAGCAAAGAGCTGTTGGTACCGCTTGTGGCAGCGGGTACAGAAGTCGACCTTGCCATGGTACAGCTGAACCACGGAAGGGGGCCCCGAAGCCCCAAACCCTTAGAAGCAGCAGTCGTGCGTTGATAAGTTTAGGGTTTAGGGTTTAGGGTTTAGGGTTTAGGGTTTAGGGTTTAGGGTTTAGGGTTTAGGGTTTAGGGTTTAGGGTTTAGGGTTTAGGGTTTAGGGTTTAGGGGCTTTGTAGGGTGCAGGATGTATAGGGCTCCTAGGGCTTACAGGGTTGATAGGGTTGAGGGCGAGCGCTGTCCGGCAAGATAGGAATCCCCACCCGCCCTCCACACCCTTTCAGGTTTAAGGCATAGGCCTTCGGGTGGATTTGCGGGGGGTTTGGTCTGGGGTAGGTTTTGGGATTAGCCGGCTTTCGCTTTAGACTTCAAAGCTACACCCCAAATCCGCGGCCCTAAGCCCCAAAACCCAAAGCCCCAAACCGCAATCAGCACCTGGGTTCCTTCCAACATCCTACGCGCATGGGAAGGGCAGAAAGCTCGGTAGTTTAAACGGTGGTTGGGGTTCACTGTTGCACTTGGTGTTGCCGGTGTTGCTGCTGAGGCTCTTATTCTTGCTGCAACTACCGACATTATTCCTCGCTCATGTAATTACATGTTGTTTTTTTTGTGCTATGGTAAGTGCTCATACAAACCATGACTTTGCGAGGTCCCAGAAGCGCTTGCGAGTGTCCCCGTCTGAAGTCTGAAGAGTCAGAGCAAGCTAGGGATTCATGGCATGCACCTCGTAGCAACCTGCTTGTCCCAACGTAAGCTGTCTACCTATCACGTCTAAGTACTCTCACTTGTACTACTTCTTGCTCTTCCCACTTTGTAATCTATCAGTATGACTGCTATCACTACTACGAAGAACCTGCTTGCTATTCATTCTGTCAATTGTGAAGGGAGTAAACATAGACGATAATATCCGAAATGCTTAGCCCCGGGCCCTGCAGATTCAGATAGGCTGTGGCGACTTGAGTCTACCCGCCCTTCGCCCTGAAACCCTAGTGAGTAATTAACGTGACTGCTGTTGTTCTTACCACCGATTTCATGACGCATACTGCATGTTGATCATTGGTCGATGTCCTGACACTTATTCACAACCAAGGCAACCACAATGCTATTGACCAACCCTGAAAACATAAGCCCTAACCCAGAAAACCCTCAGGCCGGGTCGGCATGTGACCTCAGGAACGCTTCGAACTCCTCGATGCCGTGCTCCTCGTAGCGCAGTCCAATCTTGTCGAGATAGGCTACCTCTGCTGTCTGGGACACGCCCAAGCCGCTGTCCTTTCGAGCATCCTGCTTGGCCTTCTCGTCGCAAAGCTGCTCCCAAGACATCTTGCCTTTGCCTTTGCTGTCCTTGAAGTAAAAGACATGAAGCACTTGCCCTTGTTCCCTGGCTCTGTCAACGTTCTTCTTCCACGCTTCAAACCACTGGCATCCCCAGGGAGCCCGGTACTGGTTCTCAGCGCAGCGGGCCTCGGCATCTAGCAGGGCTTCTGCGCACTCCTGCTCCCATTCCAGGTCTCCCTGGTCCTCTCTGACGAGTAGTCTTTGGCCCATAGCATCTGCATCCGCTTTTTTGAAAGAAAGGGTCTGCTGGCTGTTCTGCTGATCGTCACTACCCATCTCTACCACGCTGAGGTACGTGGTTGCGGGCACCTGGCCATAGATTTGATGGCACCAGCAGTGGCCCCGTGTCTCCGAGGTGTAAGCGTGCTGACCAAGACCAGAGGCGGCGTCCGTTAAGAAAACGCAGGCGAGTGAAAACATGTCCTTTTGCGTTACGCTGGAGACTGCCTTGTCCCAAGACTCGCTGTATTTTCCCGGGAAGGAGACGATGCAGTCCCGGGCACTGTGGCTGATGTGCCCTGGAAATGCCACACGCGCGGAAGCCAAACCAAATCCTGACAACTCTGCAAGTCTCTGGAAAGCCTCCAGATTCATGGGCATCGTGCCCACCATGCCACTGAGAAAGACCACATTGCAGACCTGGAAAGAGACGTCAAGGGTCACCAGTAGCCTGGGTAGCTTCTCAAACACATGCATTGAATAGACGTACAGGCTGCTGAAGCTCAAGAAAGGGCCTAGAAGCACTAGGCAGCAATTTGCATAGAGGAGGGCTGCCGTCCACTTGATAGCATCGTTCCCTGCTGCTTGCGTCATAGCTCTGCCCGCCGCACGACATAACGCATAGCACTGACAGCTCAAAACGACAAAGCTGCAGCGAAGGCAAACCCAAAAGCAGCTTTTTCGCACTAGATCAACAGCGAATTCCGGCATTATAGGTAGCCGCTCCAGCCAAAAGAGGAACAAAGAGACCATAAGCAATCCAACGCCAAGCGCCGCCAACGCATTACTGCACCTGGCTACCCGAGACCAACCGAGGGCTTGCAGCTTGAGAGACGTCATGTACACCTGTAGGACGTTGCACAAGACCTGCCACAAAGCCATGCAAACGTTCGGAAAGAAATAGTATCCCATATTCCGTTGCAGTTGCTCAATGCTCTCGTCACACGCGGGTAGCGCGAGGCAGCAGATTGTGAGCAAACTCCAAACATGAAGCTTGTTTTTGATAGAGAAACGATCCATCCTGTGGACAAACACATATAGCCCAAGGCCTGTTACCAAGGGTCTCAGAATCGCATCGCAGGCAACCTGGAAGTCACCGTATACCGAAAAGTATGTCTCAGCAGATCTGGCAAAGCGAACCAACGCAGGCATGGCAAAGTTGGCAACCATCCGCGCAACAGTGTAAAGCAACAAAGCCCGGGTTGCTTGGCGTCGCCACATTGGTTGCTCTGCTTCCAGCTTGTGTAAGTCCCGCCTCAACCCTGCAAGAGTGGTCCTTCTACGCACGGGCGGCGCTGGGAGCTCATCGCTTGCAGCGCGGAGCAACATCTGCGCAGCTTGCCCCGCAATGTGCCTTGAGGCTAGCTCCACACCCTCGTTGTTCGAAGTGTCCGTAGACATGGCTCCCGCAGAATGAACGGCACCACTGATAGCAACTTTCCACTTACCAACAGTGACCGTACAGAGCTTTTGAACCCTAAAGGCCCATGTACCTATATGGTGTATACTTGGGTCCGAAAAGGGTCCCATATAGTCGCGTTAGGGCCGAGGCGTATACTCCTAAGGGTCCATGTACCTCAGTAGGGAATATTGCTATATAAGGACTTTGGGGCCCAACTCCATAGGTACATGGACCCTGAGGGTAAAAACAACGCTACTTCTCGACAGGGCACGACGGGCGCGGAGACTCGCGAATCCCTACAGATTTTTCTTGCACCGCTGCTTTGGGAGGGTGCCGGGGTTTAGGGTTACTAAATAGAAAGAATGATGCAAGCCATCAAAGCTCTGGGTGCTACTTCTTCAACTCCTTGAACCCTAAAACCCCAACCCCAAACCCCAAACCCCAAACCCCAAACCCCAAACCCCAAACCCCAAACCCTAAACCCTAAACCCTAAACCCTAAACCCTAAACCCTAAACTACCAACCTGTAGGACTTGCAATGCACGGGCATCCGTTGACTGTCGACACAGAGGCCATGCGGGAAATCAAGAAGGCTGCGCGCCTGGCATCCGTCTGCGCAAGCGTACCAGGTGCGCTCCTCTTGTGGTGCAAGGAGGGGTGGGGCTTCATGTTCGGGTAATGTCAATGAACCCAAAACCCTGAACCCTAAACTTTAGCAACCCCCCCCCGCCCCCTCCCGCAGGATTTGTTCCAGCGCTTACCTCAACATTAGAGATCCCAAAGCCCAGACCCCTAAACTCTAGGTAGGCTTAGAGTGCTTTCACTAGGCCAGCAAATTTATTCGTTCAGTGGAGAAATACCCACCCACCCACCCGAAGAGTCCCGTAACATTAAGAGAAGATAAGGGTTATAACTTTTCTTTACACACGACAAGGCAAATAACAACAACAAAACAGCACATAAACCCTAAACCCTCAATCCGAGACCCTGAACCCTGAACCCTGAACCCTAAACCCTAAACCCCAGGCCTTGCCTGAACCTTAAAGTTCATGCCCTGAACCCTGAATCCGAGGCCCTGAACTCTGCACCCTGAACCCTAAACCCTAGCCCTAAACCCTGGCCCTAAACCTTGGCCCAAACCCTAAACCCAGGAACCCTAGCCCTGACCCTGAATTCTACACCCTAGGCCCTAATTCTCAACCTTAGGCCTATGTATTCAAACAAAACAGAAGAAATGCAATCATGTTGCCATTTCTCCGTTGTTAAGCATATATTTCAAACATACATTACATAACTGAAGAAGTTAGTTGATCTTTCGGTAGCATCAGCATGAAATACGCCCATTTCTTCAACAAATACATCTTTAGTTGCATTATCATCTTTTTCCCCCTCGTTTTTCCCTCCTTTTTCTGCACCCTAAACCCTTGCCCTGCACCCTACACCCTATGCGCCAAAGGGACCCTAGTTTAGAGAACTACCTATATTACCCTAAACCCTAAACCCTAAACACTAAACCCTTTTCCTTAAACCCTAAACCCTTCAGTGATCTGAGCAAGCTCCTCGATCGGCTTGTCACAGTTGTCGCAGGCGCGTTGTGTGTCGAAGGCGAGGCAGCCAGCTGGAGTCACGCGACACCTTCTTGCGAGCCCAGTAGCCATGTTAGGGTCCAGGGTCTAGGGTTTAGGGTTTAGGGTTTAGGGTTTAGGGTTTAGGGTTTAGGGTTTAGGGTTTAGGGTTTAGGGAAGGTTTAGGGTTTGGGGTATAATTTGGGCCTAGTAACCATGCTACGTAGAATGAGGGCACTTGCTTTTGAGTTGGTTACTTTAGAAGGGAACACAGAACCAAAAAAAGAGGGTAAAGGGTACCACTGGGCTGCGAAGCCTTCCCTTGCACGCTTCGGGCACAGAAGGTTGAGGGCTGGGGGTTTAGGGGTTTAGGGTTTAGGGTTTAGGGTTTAGGGTTTAGGGTTTAGGGTTTAGGGAAGGTTTAGGGTTTGGGGTATAATTTGGGCCTAGGGTTTAGGCTGTTTTTGCTCTTCCCCGTGGGGTGCAGTGGCCTTTCAGGGTTTAGGGTTTAGGCTGAAACCCCAAACCCTGAACCCACAATCCTACCCTGTGCCCTGACTGGAACCTATCAGCCCGAAACCCTATACCCATCAACTTTCGCTGTGTCGTCTCGGGTTTGAGGTTTTAAGGAAGTGTTTTGGAACGTGCAGGTTCTAGGGTAGTAAGGAGGTCATGCGTTGGGGTTTCAGGAGGTTAAAAAAAACCAAAGAAGGTTGGGTTTAGGGTTTAGGGTTTAGGGTTCAGGGTTCAGGGTTCAGGGTTCAGGGTTCAGGGTTCAGGGTTCAGGGTTCAGGGTTCAGGGTTCAGGGTTCAGGGTTCAGGGTTTAGGGTTTAGGGTTTAGGGTTTAGGATTTAGGAAGTCTACTCAACCTGTGGCCAAGCGGTGTTTTGGCTTTGTTTCTCCGAAAACAACCACTCGATGATAACCATTCTGATGGTGAAACTCGAGGTGCTGCTCACATGGAGGCGGCTCTGTGGAACTTTGTGGAGACCCCAGTGGGCCCTCGTGTTTTGCTAAGCTGGTTCGAGCAGTTTAGCAGGGTTCGTGTTCCTAAGCACTGAACACTAAATTGTACTTTACACCCTACCTTAGATAGGAAAACCCTAAAAACCCCTAAACCCTAAACCCTAAACCCTTTCTGGTGCCCTCACTCGAGAAGTCCCGTTGAATGGAAGGCTTTACGTTTGCAGGTCAGCTCTTCAGATCTTTGGCTTGTTCACATGTTGAGGATCGGTTTAGAGTGTAGGGTTTAGGGTCTAGGGTTTAGGGACTGCACCCGACAAGGCACCATAAGTCAGAGACTTAGACATACGAAGTATGGTTGTGCTTGCTCGCATCAATCATGTGCACTCACCAGTCTTCAGAAGGAAACCTACATACACTCACCAATAACACTAAGATAAACCCTGTTTCATATGAAGCGGGGCTTTACTCCTAGTATCTCCACATGCCAAATGTACACCCACCGATATCCTTAAGGAGCAGGCCTAAACCCTAAACCCTAAACCCTAAACCCTAAACCCTAAACCCTAAACCCTAAACCCTAAACCCTAAACCCTAAACCCTAAACCCTAAACCCTAAACCTCCTTCCCTACTCGAAACCACCAGCTGATTGAGGCCGCCTTAGGATTTTAGACATAGCCCCGGCAGGGGTTTTGAAACCTTTAATGCTCCTTTCTCGTTTCTTTGTTGAGGTTTTGGCGAAACCCTAAACCCTAAACCCTGAACCCGAAACCCTAAACCCTGAACCCCAAACCCCAAACCCTAAACCCTAAACCCTAAACCTTCTGAGGCCACCTTGTCCTGAGGTGTTTGGGGGGCCGTAGGGCCTCAGTGGGGGTTCCACGGCCTCCCGAACGCGCCGGCACACGGAGCAGAGGGGTTTAGGGTTTAGGGTTAAGGGTTTAGGGATTAGGGTTTGGGGTTTAGGGTTTACGGCTTCCTGTCTTCAAAAACCCGAATCTTAACAGGCTCGGGCTTTAGAGGATTGTTCAGGGTTGGGCGCCTGAGGGCGCTTAAGATCCCAATCAGTTTAGGTTTTAGGGTTTAGGGTTGAGGGTTGTTTAGGGTTGTTTAGGGTTGTTTAGGGTTGTCTAGGGTTGTTTAGGGTTGTTTAGGGTTGTTTAGGGTTGTTTAGGGTTTCCTAAGCCAGCTGCTCGGGAGGCTAGAGCTTCTAGTTAAAGTGCTCTCTTGGGCCATGTGGTCTCGCGCGAACCCTGAGTCCTAAACCCTAAACCCTAAACCGCCCCTTAATCCCTATAAGCCCTGCAAACCGCTGCGAACCCAATAATATCAGGGGCCTAAATAATTAGAATAGGGTCTCTGGGTTTAGTAGAGTATTCATGATAAAGGGACCATGAGGGAATACTATTAGTACTTATTCCGACCCCTACAGCAAGCCAAAAACAGAAACCCTGCAAACCCTTGACATGGTGCCATGACTTGCAGGGTATCTCCCCACCCCCACCCACCCCTCCACCTCTAGAACACCCCTGCACACCCCACCACACCTAACCCCAACAACCCCCCAAACCCCGGGCAAAGCCTGTACCCGATATCCAAAAACCTTACCCTAGTACCCGAAACCATGAAACCTGGACATACAACCTGGGGCAATCCCACAACAAACGTTCAAACCCGTAAGCCTCTAAACCAACGCCCCCCCGGAAAGGGGTCCACAGGCGCACAGGGCAGAGGGGTCGGACGCTAAACCTTCAAGAAACACAAGGCTTCCTAATTTCTTGGAGCTGTGGTGTTGCTCCTGAGACCACGTGGTTGCGTTCACCCACCCGCTTCGCAGGCAGGTTCTGGGCAAAGCTGCCTATTCTATCGTTGCAAGGGCGCGTCCTCTAGCGGCGTTCCGCGAAGAACTGCGGTTACCCTGAACCCTAAACCCTAAGCCCTAAACCCTAAGCCCTAAACCCTAAGCCCTAAACCCTAAGCCCTAAACCTTTAACATTAGGGCCTCCGAGTCTGCATGGGCAAGAGTGAGGTGGGTGGGGTTGGGGCAGGGTTTCAGCATCCTACACTCGGAACCCCAAAACACCTAAGGACCCAAGCTCTATGGCTTATACTTTGGACCCTTGGGGTTATACCCCTGGGTTTTCGGGACCCTTTTTCAAGATTTGAGGGGAATAGAAGGGCCATATCAGGAGTACATTAGACATTAAGGGGAACCTTAGGGTTATTTACCCTTGGGTTTTCGGGACCCTTCTTCAAGATCCCAGGGGAATAGAAGGGCCCTTTTTCAAGATCCCAGGGGAATAGAAGGGCCATATTAGGAGTACAGTAAGGGGAACCTTTCGGGGTACAACCTTCGGGGTACGAGTCTTCATCCTTGACAAGCCCCTAAACTCCCTAAATGCCCCTAAACCCTTACTACTATTTGCTTAGGAACCTCACATAACATGTAAAGTATTCTTCCTTATAAGGGTAGAGGGATTACTATTCTTTTTTGTATTGTGATTTTTTTGGGGGTTCTTAAGCAAATAGCAGCTGAAGGACATCGGAGCTACCGCTGGGCCAAGGAGCTTGCCACGCCACAGCCGATAAGTCTCATAGTGTTTTTGGGCTTCGGGCTTAGAGTGTTACGCGCTTCGGGCTTGGGGGGCTTAGGGCTTAGGGCTTAGGGCTTAGGGTTTAGGGTTTAGGGTTTAGGGTTTAGGGTTTAGGGCTTAGGGCTTAGGGTTTAGGGTTTAGGGTTTAGGGTTTAGGGTTTAGGGTTTAGGGTCTCGGGTCTCGGGTTTCGGGTTTGGGGGGGCTTAGGGTGGCGGATGTGGGGACCCCTAAACCCTGAACCCCAAACGATTGGGGTTCAGGGTTCATAGGGTCGACGCTGCTTTCCTGCAACTGAAAAAAGCTGATAACTGCGGGCGCGCTAGACGCCCATGGTGCAGCACTCGTTTGAGGCGTCATGTCTGAACCACACCTCGGCTTCCCCCCGCTTCTCTTGGAAAACTCAGGGGTTTCGGGTATAGGGTTTCGGGTATAGGGTTTGGGGTTTAGGGTTTAGGGTTTAGGGTTTAGGGTTTGGGGTATAGGGTTTCGGGTATAGGGTTTAGGGTATAGGGTTTCGGGTTCAGGGCCTTCTCTTCGAACCCTCAGCCAACCTAAACCCCGGCGGCCCACTCTACACTACCCTAAACCCTAAACCCTAAACCCTAAACCCTAAACCCTAAACCCTAAACCCTAAACCCTAAACCCTAAACCCTAAACCCTAAACCCTAAAGCCAAAACCCTAAACCCTGTCCGAGTAGGAGCCACGCTACCATGCCTTGGAGCTTAGGGCTCCAGGGGGCCGGGTTGAGGCCATAGGGTCTAGGGTTTAGGGGTTTGGGGCTAGGGTTTCGGGGTTTAGGTTTAGGGTTTAGGGGTTTAGGGTTTAGGGGTTTCGGGTTTAGGGGTTTAGGGTTTTCGGTTGTTAGTCCCAAGCCAGAAAGGTCTCCCAAGAACCCGAGCGCGGCCCCCAAACAAGTTCGCTCCGAAACCCTAACACTAAGCACCTAAAACCTCAACCCTAAGGCCCGAAACCCTGAAACCCTAAACCGCTAGCCCAAACCCCTAAGAGGGAATGACATACCCTACATATACCCTTTAAGCAATTCTATAGGGAGTACCAGCCAGCCTAAGACCTGTCCAAGTTGCCTCGCCATCGCTCCATCTGATGATCGGGGTGTCACCTTGTTGGGGGTTCTTTGTGGGGCGAAGGCTTGGGGTTTCATGGCTTATAGGGTTTCGGGTTTTGGGAGTAGAAAGATCGGGTTTTTCGGGGCATTTCGTACTAGGCTCTGGGTAAGCAGCAGGGCTTGGGGGTTTGGGGTTTAGGGGCTTTTAGCCCCAACAACCCTAGCAAAGAGGGCTTAGGGGCTTGGGAGTTTATGGGTTTATGGCCGCGGGCTTAGAGTGCAGGGGTGTAGTCATAGGGTTTCAGGGGTTGGGAGCTTAGGGGTTTAGAAGTTTGCGTGTCGGGGTTGAGGGCTTAGGTTGGCGGAAAGAGGAAATGGGGGTTTAGGGTAATAAACCCAAAACCCTAGACCCTAAACGCTGAACGCTAACCCTAAACCAAACCCCAAGCCCAACTCGACAAGCCCTCTGCGGATTGGGGCTCAGGGTTTCGGAATAGACGCATTGGCCTCACGGCGTTCCTTCTAAGCTCAGAGCTCTGGAGTTCGGGTGGGCATTACTGTTGGGCACGGCGTTTAGGGTTTAGGGTTTGGGTTAGGGTTTAGGGCTCAGGGCTTAGGGCTTAGGGTTTAGGGTTTAGGGTTTTGGGTTGAGGGTCGAAGGGGGCTTTCAGGGGTCTTCGAAGGCCGTCCAAACAGACTCTTCCAAAACAAGAGTTCTGGAACCCTCGTCCTAAACCCTAAACCCAAAACCCTAAACCCTAAACCCTAAACCCTAAACCCTAAACCCTACACCCTAACCCTAAACCCTGAACCCTAAACGCCAAACCATGGCTTGCAACCCACGGCGCCCGCCAGGGTCACAACCCCGTGGTGCGTCCGCCCATCGAGGAGGATCATCACACTCCGGCCTGACAAAAGGCTTGAGTTTAGGGTTTAGGGTTTAGGGTTTAGGGTTTAGGGTTTAGGGTTTAGGGTTTAGGGTTTAGGGTTTAGGGTTTAGGGTTTAGGGTTTAGGGTTTAGGGTTTAGGGTGTAGGGTTTAGGGTTTAGGGTTTAGGGTTTAGAGTCTAGGGTTTAGGGCTCAGCAATCAGGGTGTAGGTTTCCAGGGCTTCTCGGGCTTCTATGGCTTCTAAGGCTCTAGGGTTCAGGAGTTCTAAAGTTCTAGGCTTTTCGGTGGGCTTTGGGAAGTTTCAGGATTCAAGGCCTGGGGGTTCGGTGCTTCGAACCTCGTGAACTAAACCCCTCCTAAACCCCGTGGCCCTAAACCCCCAAACCCGACCATACCCTGAGTCCTAAACCCTCCCGCTACCCCTAAACCCTAAACCCTAAACCCTAAACCCTAAACAAAGCCCTGAACCTTTCACACCGCAAGTCCCAAACTGCAGGATTTACTGTAGGGTTTAGGGCTTATTTAGAGTTTAGGGCTTCGGGATTAGGGACCAGGGACTAGGGTTAGACCTTTAGATGGTAAGAACGCGCTGGTTTCGGGTCGAAAGTAAGGCCTGCCAAGATTTTTAAAAGTGGCAACCCGGCCTAGCAGCTGGAGGGGGCAGGTTCTCTCCGGGGCGTCGTAGCTCGCGTCCCAGATCTGAGTATGGAGGGCCAGAGGCGATACGGCTTGGGCTTTCGGGTTTTTCCAATGCCCCCCTCGGAGCCATGAACCCAGTCTGGGGTTTCGGGTTTAGGGTTTAGGGTTTAGGGTTTAGGGTTTAGGGTTTAGGGTTTAGGGTTTAGGGTTTAGGAAACCACATGACTCAACCGGCGCCATGGTGTGTAGTACGCAGCCGCTATCCCGCAACCTTTGAACCCGACAGCCCGGTTTAAGGGTTTAGAGTTATTTGGGGTTTAGGGTTTAGGGTTTAGGGTTATTGAGGATTTGGGGTACTTTAGGGTTTAGGGTTTAGGGTTTAGGGCGTAGGGTTTAGGGTTAACCAATGAAGACCGAAACCGCCGGCCAAGGGTCAATGGAGCTGCCGCGCACTTCGCCGACAGGGGCGCCAGTGTTCATTAGCCGCCACGGCCCCTCCGAAGAAGAGGAAACCTAAACCTAAAGTTCTAAGCGCCGAGAGAGGCCTAAGCCGTAGAAACCCCAAAACCTAAGCTTGCAAGAGCCTCAGCTATAGAGCTACGAAACGAACCAATTTGGCCCCTTAGGCCACGAAACTCGGGCCCTGTGACCCCGAAAGCCCAAAGCCCCAACTAACCGAGCTGTGCTTTGAAAATGTTGGAGTTTAGGATTTCGTTTCTTTGCGATTCCGGGTTTGGGGTCTAAGTTATACAGAGGGTTTCGGGTTTAAGGTTTAGGGCTTTGGGCTTTGGGGTTTAGGGTTTGGGGTTTAGGGTGTTTAGGGTTCAGGGTTTAAGGGTTTAGGGTTTGGGGTTTCGGGCTTAAGGTTTAGGGTTTTGGGGTTTCGGGTTTAGGGTTTCAGGTGTGGCCCCTCAGCCTCCAGCTGCACGGTGAGATGCAGCAGCTCCACAATGCGCTCGTCGTGGTCCTCATGCCTTGGCGGGCCGAAGCGACAGTCGACGGGGAAAGGGCAGAATGCTGATGAGGGTTGTTTTCGGGGTTTAGGGTTTAGGGTTCAGGGTTCAGGGTTTAGGGTTTAAGCTTACCACGTCTCCTATTTTAGAACTTAAGCCTGCGAAAGAAGGCCCGAAAAAACGATCTGCCACGCAGAGGTTCAAACCCATGCTTTCCCAGGACCTTGTCTAGACCCAGGAGAAACCTAGGAATAAACCAGGGAACCCCGACCGTTAAAAAAAGGAATTAAGGGCCTACTCCGGGTCCCAGTTGTCAACCCTGCGCACAAACCCAGAAATCCCACATGTTCCCGGAGAGTCCATGACCCTTTCATCCAGGCATCGTCTTTCGACTGCATTGGTGATTGATTGCGAGTTTGGGGGGCTGTGGAATATTCCTCAATGGATACTAAAGCCTCTGGCTGAAGGCACCTCTGATTCCCTGCCTATGATGTGAAGACGCGCACACACACACACACACAATCACCAAACCCTACACCCAAAACCCCAACTCCTAAACCTCAAACCTTAAATCCAAATCCCTAAACCTCAAACCTTAAACCCAAATCCCTAAATCTCAAACCTTAAACCCCAAAACCATAGGGAGGAGATTTCCAAGAATTGGGCCCCCGGCCCCGTTAGGCCGTGGGAGATTGGCGAGTCGAGAAGGTTGCCAAGGCGCTTGGCCACTGTCGCGGGGGCTTGTAGGGTTCAGGGTTTAGGGTTTAGGGTTTATAAATTAGGGTTTAGGGTTCAGGGTAGCGAGGTTTAGGGGTCCAAGCATCTTCGGGATTTAGCAGCTTTGGGCCTTAGGGTCTAGTGGTTGAATTTTGCTGATAGGGTGCAGGCAGGTTTTGGGGCCTGGGGCTCAGTGTTCTGGACGTCGGACTGCATAGAGTTCAAGCTGACCGCCAGGGCATGGGGGACTGGAGATGAAGCATCAGGGCTAA
The DNA here is from genome assembly GCA_905221605.1 of Symbiodinium natans. Classification (NCBI taxonomy): domain Eukaryota; class Dinophyceae; order Suessiales; family Symbiodiniaceae; genus Symbiodinium; species Symbiodinium natans. Next base: position 757,522 of record CAJNDS010002135.1, on the reverse strand, counting down.
GCGTTGAAAGCTTTCAGCGCGC